>JAMBLF010000194.1:0-359805 GCA_030578115.1 Leucoptera coffeella
CATTAATGAAACATAATATTCAATAGCTTCTGAAGTACAGTGCCCTTACTCCACTAATTAACTTTGACAGGCACACAACTGCGCCGCTACTGCGTTACTTCTACGTCTCGGCTGTAAAAGTGGCACTCTGCTAATATTTTGATTGCCACCATTGTGCCTCAATAGCGAGTCAGTGGCGCTTTAGTGGTGCTTCAGTGGCAACTCAAGTATAGAAATGTCATTAGTGGAGTACCAAATTTAAGGCTATTGAACTGACATTGACGGACGTTTGGATATCAGAGCAGCTTTTTAGTAGTAGCTTTTTTATACTTCAGACGCAGAAGTACTTCAGATGTAGTTCGATAGCCCGTCAGTGGCCAAAATTTGTTAGTGGAGTGCCAAAGGTGTCAAATTACGGCCACTGAAGTATATTACTTCAGTATCGATAGTATTACAGTATCGATACTGAAGTAATATTGTGGCTAAAATGAATTAGTGGAGTAAGGGCCCTGGTGAAATTTATCTGTTTGGTATATATGTGAGTTATAAGTCACATAGGGTATTGTACTTTGTAAAGGATTTTATTTCTAATGCCCAATATAATTAGATTGATAACCCCAAGATCTCTACTAAATATATTTGTAGCCAATCCTATTTAAGATCCCACATTAGTACAAGTCGGTAAAATATGTAGTCCAATACTCAAACAGAAACATACATTTGTACTTCAAAAATGTCAATAAATCATAAGGTTCTAGTGGCACAAGATTTTATCTCGCAGCATTAGAAAGTATGTAATCTGTGGTAAAGCAAAAATAAATCAATGAGTTTTCCAAACAAAATTTATAGCATCACATTTCATGCTCAAGTCTCTGGAACTTTCTCACAAACTCGCTTCTAACCGCTTAGAATAAGAGTCATTTTCGCCCGATAGATTTAAACACGATGATAAATGACGTACAGAATTGCCTATTATGCTATAATGTGCCAATATATTACAAGTCTTAAAGGCCAAACGTTTGATAAATTGCTCCACTATGTCTATAGCCAAACCGACATTGCGCACGATTCGTGTCTTTGTGTCGAGCTGTCATTCGGCGACACAAAAAACAGCAGGTGCTGTGTCCGAATCCACGTTTCCCTTATCGCATTTGTCACTTACGACGTTTTTAAAAAAAGCTCTCCTTTCTTAACTCTACATAGTGCTGCATGATTTAGTACAATTTTCAAAAGAGCGTATGTAACAAAACATACATGGATATTTTAGGAACTATTCAATAGAACATAAATAATAAGCAATCGATTTCCATTTAATACAGAGGTTACTCATTCATAAAAGCACGTGATTTGTTAATTTAATCCTGCTTAGCGTCAGACAGTTTAGGTTCAACGAACAGTAATGATAGGATATAAAGCTGCTGTTATTATTAATGTTGGTTTTCGTGTGATAATAATTTTAAACAAGCAACTTAACATACATACACATCATGCCTCATTCCCTGTAGAGGGGTAGGCAGAGATCACGTATCCCCATTTGTTCATTGATTGATAGATAGACCACTTCCGCTTCATTGACATTCATACATCTTCTCATACACTTTATGCGGTTATAGGTACTTACGTCACCCTTTTTCAATATAGCATGTATCTGACTGTCATATGTCTTAATAAGAAGTTTATATGGTTTCTGTAGAATTTAGCAGTTGATAACAGAGGTAATTGCTGAGTGTGTATGTGGAGGTATACGAGTATAACTGTGAATGAAGTCAAAGTGAAGCAGACGTGTCCTTTCTAAAAGACATAGTCTTTTATATAAAATCTAATTGATTGCTTAAAGATTGTATATTGCTTGCTCGTGATAATCATTCAACTTCTGTATTCCCTCAAGGGAAATAGAGTGATAATCTGTAGAATAATAACCTATTATATGACACGAAACCTATTTTATAACAATATAAAGTCAAATAATTCGTAAAACCAATATCATGACTGATGAAACATATCTTTAAGAACTTAAATCAGTGTTTTTTTTAACTAAAAGATCCAATATCCTTAATCGTCCACAGGAAGTTTTTCGCACATCACGATCTCCGTGCAAACATCCACTATAAAGACAAATGAGATTCCCTTTACGTGTCGGGGAGCCTTCAACAAGCCGACAAAGGTTAGTTACTTAAGGTTGAACATTAAAACCGTTTCCCTCATTTATCTTGGGCGAAATTAATGGATTTACCAGTCACCGCAGACGTACTGACAAGTTGAGATAAGGTAAACGCGCCAACTGCTCGCTCGGACACGGGCTTCGGTGATAGCTGGTGATATGCGTAGGCTGGACTTCTTACTACCTCTTTTAATCTTTTTATCATACATAAATACAAATCACGCCTGATACCCTGTCAAGGGGTAGGCAGAGATCACGTTTCAGCCAATATTTGAAGCTAATTCCGCCTCGTGTCCATAAATTATAAAGCTTGTAATATACTACATACATCGGAAAGGAAGAGATAAAGAGATCATCAATCCCCATCTGTCCCGATTATGACAAACCACTTTCGCTACATTAACATTCATACATCTAAAGTTACTCTTTTTTCTAATATAATAATAGGAATATGTACCATGGCGACAGACACGGGGAGAATCATCGCTAGTTTATGATGTCATCAATATAATATACAAACATTTAGATTACATTATTCAAATTGTTCATTAAGGACAGTTTACCTATAGCACTTAAATTCTGTTTTGGTTAGTAGTTTTATCGCTGTAAAAAAGTAATGTAATTCGCAGAACTTGATGTCAGTTAACTGGTATATTCAGCTGCTGGAAATGTTTAATTTCCGACGTCATAAACAGTTTAAAAACTGCTGTAAAATTTAATAATATTGAACCATGCATACCTGTTCACAGATAACATACTTAATACTTGGCCTATTCAAACGAAATTCTATATCAACCAATATTACTCGCCACCTTTAAGCAAAGTATAATACTCTTGTATGTTAATGAATTACCACAGGCGGGAGTCCGGACTATAAATCACATTGTGGTCTATCGTTCACTGTCCAACTAATACAATGTTGCCTCTATTGTGCAGTGATCAATGGGTGTGGTTACCTTAACTGAACATCTTTTCACCTTGATGAATTGGTTTTATGTTAGATTTATGTCCTTATTGTTTCTTTCTACTTTGACATGCTAATACAGTTGCTTTCCTTTACAACTAGTCTTAAGACTCTGATGGTTAGGTTTGTAAACTTAGTGATAGAACCCGAATTTAGAATGGTAATGTTGACCCTTGACTCAAATGTAGGTTATATAATTATTTTTGATTTTGATTTCAATTGCTAGATTATCTTTCAATTTACCATTTGGTCCTTAATCTCTAATTACAGCATTCCCAAAAATAATTACACATCACGCCTGTCCCGATCCTGACCAAGTACTTTCGCTTCGTTGTACGACGACGTGTACTTAAATATATATATATATATACATAAATAAATAAACCCTTCACGACTTGCGTATACACACTCCCTTTTTTATTATGGCGGGGTAGTCAGAGGTTTGAGTGCCCATCTCCGAAATTTCGAAGGCATGTTAGGTATGGGTCACTCGAAACCCGCGTTTCACTTGATAGACAGCACCCAACGTGATAGGTATTGAACCATATCGCCGTAAATAAGCACTGGCTATTACCTATCCCGAGGGATAGGCAGGTTTCCTCACGATGTTTTCCATCACGTGTACTTCTAATAAAAATAAATAGCACAAAATAGAAGCGGTGTATTGGCAATACTTTTTCTTATTGCACATTCGGGTTCCAATCCGAAGTAATAATTATAAAATAAATATACACCGTCTTATTACAAAAGTTTAGTTCTAGGAACAACTCAGGTTTAGTCCAGAGATGTTACTAAAACGTTATTACAAAAAACTAATTATTCCTTAGTACAGTAACATCTATGGTACTAAAGTTAAACTACTGTAGCCCCTAGTTTATCTCTAGAACAAATAATTTTGAGGTTACTATTTAATAGTTTTGTCTGTAGTAAAGGATGTTTTTGTTTCTAAAATAAGTATATTAATGATTAGTATATGTTTCAATGACATCGGTATGATGATTTAGATTTGTTGCAGATAAATTTGATGTTTTAATTGTACATTATGTTGTGAGTGACGAAGAAATTCTTCTACTACTATAAATATTGATTCACAAAGCTATTGAGCGGGATAATAGCCGATATTTTACGTAATCTTATTTACGTTTGCAATATGAACAGGTTCTGCACTAAGATAGTTTCAAAAACACTGAAATAAATCTCATCAAACTTGATATAACAAAATCATAACAAACTTTATTGTCATGGCGGATCGCATTACGTTCCGTGCGTCAATTTTGTTGTAAACGAAAAAAAAATACTAACTGCTTGACGGATATTGATTAATTAATAATGAGATTATTCAACCACTTATTATTTATAAATACATAAGAAAAAGATTTAAATAATAAATAAATATTTACATCACTCATCCCTTCTGTTAAATAATTGTAGGTTTGAAGTAATATTATCATACTATGTCAAATGGAACGTAATTGACTGAATGATTGAATGATCACATTTAGTACTGTAACATCCCTGGACTATCTTGTCCGCCGTTTTTTTTTGTTTTTGTAATAAGACGGACATAGTACAAGTAATAATGTACATAATATGTAATCTATTCCGTGCCAAACCTTCGTGGAGCGGTGATACTTAATATGTATGCACATACAAACATGTATTCCATAGAACAGCTAGCTCATTCCCAAGTTGCGGCTGTAAATCAAAAGCAATGTTAGTATTTAAAACGTTCCTAAAAGCAGGCTGTAACAAACACGGGTCGACATTAACGAGTTCTGTTGCAAAGAGATGCTTTTTAGAGTCGTAAGACGCGCTATAAGCGTAAGTTACGAGCGAACGCCGCGCCGAGTAATGAATATAGCCCTCTGTATATTTCAATTTGGTGAGAGGTTGGAAATGTGTCGTGTGAGGCCTTACTCAGTGAGGTTGGGTTGTGATGCAGCTTATTGTTGGCTCGTATTTATGGAAATTGTGTATGTAAATATATGTATGTACAGTCAACGCTAAAAGTGCAGTCCCAGTAACTTTATATTTTATTCAAGAATATTTATTCATAAATTCAAATTAAGTTATATACAATAAAACAAGGAATTAAAACTAACAAAATATTTACAAACTTAAAACTAATTAAAATAAATTACCTATAAATTAAATATGTCTAAAAAATTGTCGCTGTCATTGGAGCGCAGAGTGCCCAATATGCTGGCAGCATTCCCCCTCTGAATAGCCAGACTAATTCTCTGGCGGAGGAAGCTACCAGCCCTGCAATCCCCACTGGACTCTTGCAGGCGATGGGCAAGATCCCTTATGACCCCATGAGCCGCGCCCCCCCAAGAGCCGAGAGTTTCCACGGCGAAAGGAACAAAACTATATTCCCCACCAAGTGAAGAATATTTTCGCCGCTTCAAACTCTCTGCCGCAGCAGCAGCAGATCCCGCCTCGACAGCGCTCCGGGAGACATGACAAGGCGCCAATGTGTCAACGCAGGTGGCATCCCACACCAGAGCCTTGCCACTCTTCCATGGAATGAGCGTCATACCATCCGGTCTCTTGCCATCGTCGCGTACCAGACCGGAAGGCTCCAGCACTGCAGGTACACGAGCGCTGACAAGAGCGCGGCGTATGACGTCATTCAGAGCCGCGTGACGTGACAGGCGTCCTGCACTGCGCTGGCACGACAGCCCATGATGCCCGAAGGGATCGACATCTGTCCCACAACGACAGCGATGTGTCCCACAAATCTTAGCGCCTACCCTGAGACATACTGCTAGACAGAAGCTGGTTCTATCTAGCAGTGTGCCGATAACTGCGGAAGGCAGGGCGTTTAACCAATACCCCGACTCTGGCCTGGCAGCCGCTAAGAGTCGAGCACGCTGTGTAACACAAGAAACTGAATTTAAAAGGTTTAATTGAATCTGTTTACACAGCGGCTCGTCCCATAGCCTTTGCGATGCCAAAACAAGAGGAGTATCGGTCCCGGGACCAACCAAAACTAACCAAGCCTCCCTCGCTTCATCTAGACTCGTCATTAATGAATGACCGATACTAGGGTCGACGATTTTCAGGCACAATTCCGACGTGCCATAGACAGAAGAGAGGAAGGCTGGGAGCGCCACACCCGAAGCGCAACGAATGCCCAACCCGCCAAAACGAATGGGAAGTGATGCCTGTGTCCAACAATGATCAGTGAAATTACAATTTAGGATTTTGGATAAGGTTGACCGAATAATATTGTCCAACTGTTCTAAAAAGAAATGATGTTTCCAAAGATAACTAGTTCTAAGAAAATATAAAAAATTTGGAATAAATATACAATATTTAATGATGGTGTAAGCCAAATGCGGTGATATGTTTTCCAATCGTACGGATGATTCATAAAATTTTGCAATTTTTTCTTGAATGAAGGCGGGTAAGGATTCGTCGTTCAAAGGGGCGCCGAATATATTATGTTTATAAGAACAAAAGACAATATATTTCATTTCGAAGCACGTGAACGTATAGTGACCATGTCAATGCATAGTGGCGCCAGTTTTATAAATGTAAACCTTATAAAAAGTTACTGAGACTGTACTTTTAGCGCTGACTGTATTTTATATATGTATGTAAAAGCCCCTGAACTTTCTTGAAGATAGACCATTGTAAAAAGTAGATGTGTCCCCAAGGTATGAAGAGATCCTTGAGTTATCAAAATTTATGTTTTATCCTGATGATTTAAAACATATGATATATGAGGACTCGCATATTAATTATATGTTGACCGAACAAGCATAGGCTGCCTTAAATTTTATAAATAAGTAACTCATCGTTACCTGTGCTTACTGATTTTTTTTAATACGAGTTAATTTACCATGGTTTGAGGCAACGGTCTGCAGCCTAACGAGAGAGCCTAATTATCACCTAAATTCGCAAAATAATATTAAATTATTTATGTACGAGTATTTTTCCTTAAGTCGAACGGATCGTTTCGTTTACGAGAATAGACCTTTCACACCTTTTATGGCAGTCATGAAATGTGTACACCCTTTTTGTTTCTATCCACTATAAGAGTATTATGCTAATGCTGAAATATGAATACAGTGTAGTGAGTGAAGGATACGTTTTACAAGGTGCTACATGTTTGAAGCAATATATAAAAAAGCCATTGATCAACAGTGAGAGTAACAGTTTTATTTTTAGAGACCTATTCATATTTTCGCTGTAAATGTACTGTAAATGAACGAAGTGATGCATATCATGTACTGGAGTCATAAATTTCATTCAACTATCTTTAAATTAGCACTTAAATTGCAACCCTTCTCATAAATTTTATTCACAATTGCCATTTTAGTTACACCACACCATAACCCTGCCCTGTTGAGCAAATAAAAAATATAAATGACGTCACAACAATGCCCTAAAAATGAAATGGCTAATTTACAACATGCTTTATCATTTTGAAGGGTGGCTATGGTTTGGATCTTAATGGCAAACGGTTTTTGTAGGGTGTTCTGCATTTACTTTTTTTAACGGACAAGGTGCAAATGTGTTCATATTTTTGTTAGGAGTTAAATTTATTTTGAAACATTTGTTGTTTAGAAATTATTTTAATTACTTACTGTACTCTTACAACCAACGAAGTTATATGCTTCCATAGTACAATACTTTACAATTCAGTTTTATACAAAACTTTGTGACAATCAGAAAATCCTTAGAGTAATCATTGACAAATTACGTATCGCTTACATACACACATACACATCACGCCTGATTCCTGACGGGTTAGGCAGAGATCACGGATCCCCATTTGTCCCGATCCTGACAGAAAATTACGTATTGCTCAATTTATATGTATATATATATATACTATTCAATTCAATTTTAACCCAAAAAGAAAACAAATATCAAACTGTACACAATGATAGAGAAGCCAAATAGGCAGTCTTATTAGTTCCCCGCGATCTGGCACACCCTGAGCCCGCTCATGCATCGTTACTGGGTCATAATTCAAAATTATGAGCTCCTTTACGACTCTTGGTGGTATCTCTTAAGAGGATGTGTAGCGCTAATATGGGTCGGGGGAGGGGCCAAGGCAGTTTGCGAACGAAGAGGGTAGTTTTATCTTGCCACTTATAAGTTTTCTAGTGCTTGTGTGTACTGGAATATGTTGGGCGATTTTGGAGGTGTAAAATTTTAACTGGGGCAGCAGTTGATTAAGATATAGTATACTTAAATAAAGAAACATAATATTATGCTCACAGTGATATTTAAAAGTTTTAAGTAATGGTTAGTACCGAGCAAAAAGCGTACTACCTACTTATCTGCTGCTATCATGTTGATTTCAATTAGTTAATAAATGTGGTAATGTATATTGTACATATGTACTTACATATCTTTTATCTAAAAAACCCATGTGACCTCTCCATCTATACATAAAAATAGATATTGTTTTACTAGTCTCTTGTATTATATTGTGTGTAAAGGTAAGTGATTAATCACTAATCGTCGAGAACATAACCTAAATACAACTAAAAAGGATATTAAGAATCTCTTGTTTAGCTATTTTTTAGGTTTGATTTGAATTTGGTAGGTAGGTACTGGTAGGTTTTCAAAATGTACGTAAAATGTTATTTAGTAGCATGTAAAATTATACACCTACGCACTTCAATGCTATTTTTATAAAGAATCAAGATAATATTACTAAAAGTGATTCCACGAAATTTATTGAGCATGAAAAACTAGATTTACATAAAACGAATAAAGAGCAGCAGTTAAAAAGTATTGATTGCTGCACCAGCTGTTGATCAAATCGGCTAATCGATGAACGAAATCGCTCGTAACTATTAGCTGGACAAAATATCACATTACATTAATCACAAAAGCATTGCATTATCGCTCCATTGCGCCGATTACATCAAGCCGACTGAATAGACTGTGACTCCACAAACCAAATAATAAATTAAGCGAACGAGACATACAAATTCACCGCATCGCAACCCCTGTTCCACAATAGAGATGCCAAGATAAAAAACCGGCCAGGACACTGCTTATTTATTTATGAGCTCAATCCCTAAACCCTCTTTACACGCAAAATATTGAGCGATCGATATCACCTCATTTCGCTCACAAAGGGAAGTGTCAAAAAAACTGGTCTAAGTGTCATCCCCTTTGATAGACGACAGCTGTGGGGCGTCTGACAATGCGAGTTTCATCGATCCACAACAATGCCTGTCTTCGGAACATTTACCCTGCGGAATGACAGTCTAAAATCGCTCCATAGAAAACCTGCTATACTGAAATGTGTCTAGTGCCACCTACTGGTAGACAACGTACACTATGCTTAGGTAAGCGGCGTATGTCAGTTGATCCGCTCGCAACAGACAGCCGTGGTAAATTGACAATAGAAGTGATTTACAATGAAAATAAATAAACTTTGCACCGTGAAGTTTGAAATAGCAAACACGGATTTTACGCTGGTGAATTCGTTTGCTCAATCATGATTTATTATGTCTCTTTAGTAACGTACATATTATAATAGAAGGGACTTTACAATCTCTGATCCATACATATTCAACAGTGAAAATTCTACATGCTTATATATTACATCTTCTTCCAACATCCTACTTAAGTATTTCGTTATTTAAAATTATGAGGTTACGATATAATATTTTCTATACCATAAAATATCCCATGTCTACATAATAAATGGTACTACATAAAAAGGTTGTAAAACACTCGTTAAAATACCTCGCAAGTTACTCATAAATTTAAACAGTTTAAGCTTACCTTAACACGGTAATATACTGATTAAATAAATAACAAATGTCAGCTCTAACCCGAATCGTTCAAACTCCATTCATCTATTGACAAGTATGTCAATAAAGGCAAACTTACGAGGGTTTTCGTACAAAATACGTTGCAACTGTTCGCAGTAAATCAAGCGGACACCACGACGTTATTGTCACGTTTCAAATACGAATAGATGAGCAGAATCGACGTTTTGTGAGGTCCGAGCTTCCTGTACTTTGAAAGCTGCCTTTGAAGGTAGCGAACGTGTAAACACTTTCACACAATACTGCTGCGAGCTTCTGCATGTTTAAACGTCTTACTAGCTATTCCAATCCAAAGAAGAATAGGTTTTATTGTCTGGTGACAAGATTTAAAAACGGTTGCTAGAAGTGTATGGATAGGACGTTTTGTTGTGAAAGGATGAAGACATGCAAGTAATGGATTGCCTGATATTGGCTAGTTTTGGAGTGTGTCGTGGGTGGGCATTTTAAATTGATGTCTCAGGACTGCTATTCAAACGGGGCTATCAGGGGTGTCAAGCAGTGGATAAATGATACAGATTTATTATGTAGAACGGAAATGCCGAAGTTTTGTAACCATAACTTAATGGCGAGGATAAAAGCTTTTGCTTCAAAAATAAGTAATTAGTTTTTGCATTTAATCGATATTTTAGGCAACAACACTAACTTATTGTTGTAGTTGGGAAATATGTTTCCTCTACGTATAGTTAAATATCAATTAAAATATAACATTATTTTAACTTTCAGCTGATTGGCCCTTATTTTTGTAGTGCAATAAATATGTATTGTAAGTAGTTATTCTATTTTACCGTTTAGCTAGATTACATGCTAAACGTGACTGAAAGTCTCTACAGTTGTCCAGAAGTATGGTTCTAATTCAAATAATACCTTTAAAGACTTAGTAAGTCCTGGTAATAAATTTAAATAAAAGTATGCAATACATTACCAGTAAAGTCGTAAGAATATTTACCTCCTAAATTATGTTAATTTGCATACACTTGACGCTTTTGCTGTCTAACCCTTAATAATTTTACTTTTATGTAGCAGCCATAGTAATCCCCGTGGTCCTAGGAGCGATGTAATTTGATATATGGGTAATGTATTATTCAAACGAGCGCGTATATCATCTCAAGGAAATAACTTCGCAATATTTGGTTTCAAACTGTTTCTTGGGGTTGATCATATTTATTTTATGGTTCAGAACTGAAGGGTTTCGCTAAGAAATAGCTTTGACGGTACAATGTAGAGACTAACTTCGTATTCAATTTTTGTCTAAGCAACATTTTAGCTGTCAAACGTTAATCAACTTCAGTCACTCTTACATAACGCACCAAATCACTTCATTAACTCTCAGTATTTCGGAACAAGTATCATCGCTGATAGTACAAGTAAAACATATCAAGCTATAACACCACCTGTAAGTAAGTGTAACTTCAATTGTTCATCTAATGTCCAACGTGTACTAAAGGTCCACACACCAACCGACACGAAATCCCTGATTCCGAGAACCATTAGTACAGCGGTAACCGAGTGTCGTGCGCGATATCTCGTACGATTCCCCGTTGCTAATGAGCTGTCGCCACTACACGAGATAATATCGTGGGGAATAAGTGCCTGCTTGTCTTTGTGGAGTGAGATTTCATCTTCGGTTCGATCGTGTTGAGAACCGTTTCTAATCCAATGAATGTGATTAGCTAGGAAGGGAAATTGAATTTACTTTTGCGCGTTTCTTTGTCAGTTTTTGCAGCGGATGTGGTAATAAGTGGGACATAGTGTGCACGAGTTTTAAGTACAATATGTAAACTGTTATTATATTGTCATTTCATATACTTTCACGTCCCGTAATTCCTTTCGGGGTGTGTATAACCGTAGAAGTAGTAGTGGGTAGTGTGGATACACGATAATATATCCTAGGTCACTTTTTAGCATTAATAATTAATTTGCTGCGCTTGCGATTTAATGTGGAACATTGTGATAGATTGCTACCCCATCGCACAATTGAAAAATGCTGTCTTTTCAATATACCAATTTGAAGTACTTGTTTACTTATATATTTATTGAATCCGTAATCCTTTTTTTATTTACTAAAGTCAAACAAAAATTGATCAGCGAACCACGAACTGATCTGCTCGTTATCACAATAAATCCAGCAGGAGCACGCACCAATTCCGCTATCACAGCCGGCGTGCCTTGTGATAAAGTTGCGTCGACATAAACCACTGTACTATTAATTGCAACAATAATTTATTTGCGGACAGCACTCGTATTTCACGGCGAAAATAACGATCCCCTAGCACGGTTCTCGATGGCTGGCTACTATAATTCTGTACTCGCCGCTCTGGTTTGTTCGATTTATTTGACAGTTAATGTATGTTTGATTGCTCTTTGTTTCGGCTTTCAATTATTGGTTACGTATTTGGGTTGCGATTCTCGAATGGTCTAAGTTTTGTCGTTATGTGTCGGCGTGTAAAATATAGAGTAGTGAGAATAGCTAATACTGATTTCAGATGGTTTTTGTCTTTTCTGGTTTTAACTTTAAAGGGAGCTTAGAATGAATATCCACAGTTTAAAAACTGTTTTCATAAAATTCCTAACATATTTATTCTTTAGTATTTTCTTTCTATATAAAAATCTTGTTACTTGTGTAGTAGAAATAATTAATATTAGAAATAATTAGTTTACAATAAAAACCATCCATTCCCAACCTTGCACTCTTATGAAATAAATGAATCAGCCTATAGCAGACCACTGCTGGTCATAGACCTCCCCAAGGGTGCAAAACATGATCACTCGTGGCCCTCAAACAACCACTACCTGCGAGCTTATTCCAATCATCGGCCCACTTTTACAAGTTCGTCCTAAAAACCTTCACCTTCATTTCTATTCCACCTTTCATCATCACAGCCATCACCAATGTATTTAACTGACCAGCCCGGTCTCGCCATAACCCATGCAGAGCGTTACGAGATTTATTGTTATTACCACCCGTTTCCTCTGGGTAACGTTTTAATTACACAGATCGACGATAAAACATCCTGAGGGCGCACTTTTCTTCATTACAAGATAGATGGCGCTGTTAAGAGATTTATACTCGGTCGCGCTTCTAATGGCTTGTAGCTAGTTAATGTCACTGATAAATAACAGTTTAATGCATAGCACGGATCGGATGAATTGACGATGTGCGGCTATTTTTGTTAGGTTAGGCGACCTGGCTACGTGGTAGGTCAGTGGTTTTATGTAATCCAATTTAGAGCTAATGTTCTACAGTTGTTAAGTAATTGTGGTTTCCACATATTCTGTACTTATATTAATATTTGGAAAACTTTATTGGTCAGTGAGTATACTGGAAAGCATAGCATTCAATGTTGTCCCATTTAAAGTTAAATCCAAGTTTTGAATTGTCTCAATTCTGTGAAACCACAATGTATAAGCACCTATTTATCTATACAAAGTAAATAATTTAACGATGCTGAGGCATTCCTTTCACTGCACATTACTAATTCTTTTTATCGAAACTTTTATTATCTGTTTACTGAATAAAGATACGTATTTTTTTCACTTTTTTCCTTCAATATTTCGGTTATTTAAAATCGCGGCAACATATCAAAGGAGTCACGCGAGTGTGTACAAGTGGGAAGGCGGCGTTAGGGTTCAAATTCCTCTGCAGCTTTCCCCGAACGATGAATCCTGATATCGCTGCAAAGTGCGCCGCGGACAGGAATATATCGAATGGCTGCCTCCGTTCAGCTTTATTTATACACAACATCTGTTTGAAGTCAGATCGGTCGGCCAAGAGCGCATTACTTTAGATTTATTCCGCGTCTTAATTGTGAATCGATGGGTTAATGAAGATAAAACCCGCGGCCGTGTTGTAAATTAGCTCGCGTGTCGACTTCGAGACCGGATAAAGGCGTACTTTATTGCTCTGTTTGTTTTCTCCGCTCGCACCTCAAAGGGTACCGAGATAAAGTACACTTATGTGCGAATATGTATTTTATTGATGCTTTTAAAAGGAACAGCTTTAGCGGTGACCGATTTGACAGGTATATCGGTTTGTATGATAAAGCGGTGAACGTGTTACAAATCTGGAATGGGAAAGATCGAATGCAATAACTTTTAAATATAACTTCAGTGAAAGTGTTGTTACGTTCTGTTGGTATTAAGTAAGGCTTTCGATTTCCTTAATTTAATTTCGTGAACACATAAACATAGCAGACAAATTAAGTGGTCAAGCCATACTAGTAAACAATGGAGCAAAGTATCATTTTCCACACTGTCAATATTAGTAAGAGCAAGGTTTAACCCCTGGCGGTCACACTCGCATCTAATGGTCGTGATTCGACAAGTACAAATGGCTCTCGTGACAAATGGTCCGCAAACACTCCGCCGTAAGCGACGGGCTAGGCGCCGAGGGAATAAGGGCCTTACTTACGAAATGGACAACGACGTCGAAACTCCGATGCATTTGTCAAATTAACCCTTCAACGGACGTTATCTATTTTATATCAATGTCACGACTAACTACTCTTTTTTGTTTTTGTAATTGGTGGAAATATATAAATGTTTTTTTTTTTCGGTAAAACGTTAAATTAAAGATGGATGTATGGAATGTTAAAAATGATACAGAAACGTCGCTTCCCGGATGAGCAACACGAAATATTACTCCCAGAAAACTGATATATGAGGAGGCGCAACAAAAGAGAAATTTAAGCACAGAAAGAGATTTAAGACCGCCAAAAACGTGTTAATCAAAATACCCTCCCCCATATCTCAAAACGACGACGTAAGCGTAGAGACAAATCGTCCAATTCTTTTACCTTATCACACCGTATAAATCACCGACACAAGACGGATGCCCGCTATCCGGGATTAAATTTCCCTCCATATAAAACTGTGTACCAATTATTCGATACAATTCATTAGATCGGCCCCTTTTAACTCGATTCGATCTCGGCTATTCGTCAGTCGTTTGAGCGAGTGGGGCGCGGGACACGTCATTTGTCAATTATTTGACAATTAAAGCGTCCCCTGTATGATTTCAGAGCAAGGAAGAATAAGGAAAACAGAGCAATTTCTGCTAACTTTTTAATGTGCTTGAACCCTTGTACAATTATTTGAAATCACTTGAATTTTTGATAGGACTAGATGGAGTCTTTTGCCTTTTCACTATAATATAATAATTATTATTCTGAATATGTACTTTAATCATATGTGCAATTTGTTTGCATTTTGAGGTGGGGCTGAGAGGTCAAAAACAACCCGTCCAGTAATCCACAAATTATGAAACAACGTATGCAGCCAATGATGCAGCCAGTAGCCGGTCCAAGCGTTCCATATTTAAATAATTCCCTATTCGAAATGGCATTGAGCCGCCTTATCTCAGATAAAGATTCCCAGCAAGTACTAACATCAATCACGAACAATGCTGGATGAGATTCCGAACAGAGATTCAGTTGAAAAGGGCCCTTGTTGCAAAACGAACAAGACACATGAAGTCACGTACAAATCTTGATCGGGGATCACCATAAGAGCTTCTGTGCGGTTTGATTGACGTCCGCCTCGAGACAGCCGCTGACTTTGATGAATTACAAGAAAACGACTCGGCGTTCACGGAACGACTTGCCTGTTTTGATAGACCTGCTTCCAGGTAACAATACGGGATGTGAGGTACTGAATGTATGCAAATCTGCTTTTATCTTGAGGTGTATTGTGCCTAAAATAAAAATATGAAAGATGATATAAGTATTGAATAAGATTACAATGTTTATTGTTGTTTTCTTAAATTAAAGGTAAGCTCTTTTCACTCATAAATATGCGTTGGACTCGTAAATACGATTATTTTCTTGAATATAAAATAAATGATATTTGCCTGTGTTAAAATTACACTTTCAACATAAACAAGAATTATATCACTATTAAAATCCAAAGGTAAATTTGTATTTCTTATGTGAATGACTTTCAGAAATGATTGCATGGGTTTGTAATTTATGTGTCACGTAAACCAGGAACACCCCATCAAATTTAAAATAATAAATTACTCTGAAATCTCAAACAAGATTTCTGTTTAACGAAACGTCAAAAAGCTGGAACGTAATTACCCAAAAGACATATTGAAGCGGTATGAAAGGTAATCACGAACAGAAATTTATCACCAAGTGAATCATTCATGTGTTAAGACAGTTGACAGCCAAGCACATACATTATAATGATGGACAGCCAACGTAACTTGTCGCGAAAGGGATAATGTTGTTGCCACTTTTGTGGTTTGATTCATTTTTAACCGTAACACCTTTACATAAAATCCATTTTGCATTGAACTTTTGTTGCGGTAATAACGTTTTTCTTTCACGAGCAAAGAAAACCCTTAAAACTCAAAATGACGTAAGAAATTATATTCTAGCCCATTTTAATCTTTATTCCTATAAGCTTTGGTTCTACAATTGGGCTTGAAAAATATATGTATTATTTCTAGGATTTTTATTCAATTTTTGATCGTATGCCTTAGAAAATAAGAGCTAGTGCAGAGGCAAAAATAGTGGTGGTTACGTGGCACTCTATTTCGCGGTACAGTAGCTATGCAAAGTGTCGCCGACATGTCATCGGGTGGCAATGAAGATTTATGAACGGTCCACGTCTCATTACGTATTTATATCGCAGTAGGCCATCGGTACTCTGGTATTGCATCGGCTCTATTACGAAGCTATAGACAAGACAATCGTTAGAGCAGTAATTGGGGTCATCGAGTGCTATTAACGCTAGCAATAGAGGCAAATTAAAACGCTATAGTTTGTTACTATGAGTAATCATTAAAAATTTGCCGTGATAATTAATAATTATAACAACGTGATCGACGTATGTGGATAATACTGAAGAACCAAAATTTTTAAATGAATATGCTTGGATGCTTCATTTCTTGGTACCCAACATTGGAGAGAATACTAAAAAAAAGAGATTATATGCATGTTATATGTTTATTTTTTTAGTTAAAATAGTTGAAAACCAAGAAGCGATTAAGTTTAATTATTACTTACATATAGAATTATTGCAGATCAGCATAATAGTTTTATTTAAATATAATTATTTTTCCCCAAATAAAGTTTTTCAAAATTTTTGTATATGCTATGAACTCACAGATGAAGATTGAAAAATCATATTCAAAGATTATCAAGTGTATCCTCCGATACTACTAAATCAACCTTTAGTTTCTTCTAACCTACCTAGATCCATTAAATTTAATAATCCCATTATTACTTAGTTTTATATGAGCTCAAACGACACATTATTAGGAGAGTCACGACAGTATTTCGGCCTCACGCAGTTACTGTTCCCAGTAGATATGTCATCACTATTTATGAAGGCCCCAACTCGGGTCGTCATAAAGGGCATAAAATATGACTAACATAAAGAGTAAATGCTCATATAAAACTGTTTTTATGTCTGTCATTGTGAATTATTGTATCCTGTGTGAGGCATGGCTTTGTGGTACGTTTTCAATGGATGTACGAGTACTTGTATGAGCGCACATGGCCTAGAATATGTCCCTTGGGTGGTTTAAATAAATATCCAGCCGGAACGTTTAAGGGCAGTGTCAGTAATAACTTTTTGTGACTTGATAGATTGCACTTGTTTATGTGCAATAAAAATATTTGGTCCAAATATACAAAGAAAAATGTATTTGTAAATTTTATGCAGATTTTATTTTAGAACTTTCATAGATACGTAATTACACACATCGTGGGTTAAATTCTTACAAAACTAGAAAATTTATGCCCTCTACTTTTGTAAGAATTCAAGATTTCGAAAGCTTTTTGTCTGTAATCGTTATTTGGGGATAAACTCATCAGCTTGTACATTGCTTACGTTTAACTAAACAATATATCACTGCAACTTTTATAAAAAAAAACCAAGAGACCAAAATTTCTTTAAAAATCTGCATAAAATCCATTCAAAGGCCAAGTTGAAGCCTGCATTAAATATGGAACTTCCAAAATATCTTCATCCTATTAGCTCACCCACTCGGCTGTCACTGAGATGAAAAATGAACTCGCTGATTGGACGTGCGCCGATCTATCATGCGGCACCCCTAGCGAGGAAGTGAGTAAATATTGCACTGTGTACTCTTCGTCGTATTATGTTATATATTTAGTAAGAGAATTGATAGGTATTTTAAAGTAATAGGTTGTATTATAGGTGTATTAATTAAGGAATTAAAAATAATTTACAAAACATAAATATATCTAACTAAAAGTTATATTTATGAAGGAAAATACTCTAAATTCAGTATTTGAAATTGATTACCGAATAAATATAGCATAGTTTGTTATTGTATTAAGAACTGCAAGTAATTTGTTTTTGTGTATTTTATACATATCATGCAGCTTTCTGGATAGCAAGAAAAACCACAGTGAATAATCTCATTAACGTGAAAAACTATTCAGATATTAATTTTAGACAGTACTAATGTGTATTCATTTTGATATTCAGTATGTATTTAAGAGTTAAGCTTCTTTTAATAATACGATGCAATTACCTACGAGAACACAAAATGCAATATTTTATTATTCGTAAAACTTTAGTTACCACGTCAACAATGTTGCATGCTTCGTAAAGTAAATTTTATAGAATCCTTTATATAGCTTTATTTATTCTTCATTACGGATTCAGAGAACAAGTTCCAATACTATCTCCGCTATTGTGAAGGGACTTACCAACAATAAAGTAACATAATAAGGCGCTTTTAAAACCCACAGAATATTTATCGCGAGATCTCTATCACAGACTCAGTCACGCATTGTCGAGCTTCCTGTGAAACTCTATGACAGGGGGTCGTACCCCACGCTTCATTTGATCGTAAAAGCGGACGCGCATTATGCATTAAACTGCTCTAAACGTATGAAAGAACTCACAAGATTTACACCGGCCATTGTTACCCATGTTAACAAACCTAACCACGCGGCTAAAACTATTTAACAAGGTAAACAGAACTGGAATCAGTCACGGAATCCGCGGGGAAAGGTACCCTTCGGTTTGATGTGTGGGCTTCTAATACCCGCATGCATTATTCATCCTCTGATAATATGTTAATTCACTCCACCTTATGTTTATGCTAATCGTAATTGGTTATTTGGTCGTGTGGATTATGTGACTCTATCGGGCCGATCTCGGGGAAGCTTGTGTCAAATATAAACCCGTCGTGAGAGGTCTCGTAGATGTTATCAGCTGTCTTTTTCTATGGTGCCATGGGGGTCCTTTTTTGTAGTTTAAAGGTTTCTTTGTTGACAGTTTTGGATTTCATTAGGTAGGTAAAGAGAGGTTTTGAAATAAAGAGACAGTGTAAATATTATAAATGGCTGAATCAATAAAGAGTTAATGCTCAACACTTGGCAAAAAGTTACAATACAACTTCCATTTCGATTAAAGCAGTATGTATCCATTATTCAGAAGTGCAATAGTTGATTAAAAACAAGTTGTTGATTGTGAATGAATATCTCATTGAATCCGTCCCGTAATAATTCATTTCGGCAGTCCGATAATCATTCACCCATATCAATTAATAACCAGCGATTTATGTGGCCCCTTTAAGTTTTTAAATGTGACCATTAATCAGCCAGTGTTGTGGAGCGCTCGGCGCGGATCGAATAAATTAACTGTTTTTATTTGCTCTCGTTAAATAATTGACATTTACAGTGCCAGTTTGAGGGTTAATTAAATGTTGCAACACATAAAGTGATGCCAAATTAATCCACTATTTTATGACGCCGTAAAATTTTAATTGCGACCATTTCTTGTCACAATCGCTCTTTTTTCTCCGTAAAGGGTTGTGGGTTGTTTGCGGTTTACATAATAAATATTAACTCTTATTATAACATTCTCCTGCCGAGTATGAAGTCCAGTATAAATACAAAAGTATGGTCATAATTTTAAAATCATTTTCAAAATAATACTACGTGAAATATTAACTTATGAAAACTTTTATTCTCTCTCCAAAAAAGTCCACATGAGTTTTGAATAAGTGTTCAAGATTCTCCCTAGATGGCGTGTGGTGTATCTTCGTATCATCATATTCAGAAATAATCTCCCTAATATTTCCCGCAGTTATTCATTACATATCATGAGTGTTTATAGGGTGTGGAGGCACATAACTACTCAGCATTGGTGTGTCAATCAGCCCAACAGTTACCTAATATGAATGACTTAACAATGTCTCACTACACATTTATTAATGTGTAGAATAGTATGATGTCAGGCCTACGATTAAAAAAAATGGGACAAACATCGGCATAATAAATCAAAATATTGAGCCGGTAATCACGTTGATGTTAACGACTGCAATTAACTATAAATAGGAATTATGTTTAAATTATTCATCAGCTATAAAACACTTCGAGAACACGGTTTTTAAGATAATAAAATATTTTACGAGCATTCATTGAATATTTAATTCTGTCCTTAATACGCTCTAAGTGGGAAAATTATTGCGTTTATAATTCTGTTTTCAAATGTCTGATGTCATAAGTATGTGTTCAAATATCACCTTCTTTTTACGATCTCGCCTTTCAACCTCCTTACGCATTCAATTATGCTCGTGACAGCTGAGTTTCCAACATGACAAGGGGCTAATCAAAATAGCATTTAAAAAAACTTTGACATTAACCGAGCTGACAGCTCACGGCTTTGTTATTAACGAAACTTTAAGGCCGGCCGCGTGTTAAGTTTTTTTAGATGTATGTATAGAAGAACTATTTTGTTAATGTTCAAATGTATATGAGTTAAACGACTTTCAGTCTTTCTGTTTTTTTGCATTGACTGTCAGGAAATATTTGTTTTAAAAGTAGATGGACTAAACTTTGACTTCATAAATTTTGTTTTGTTTGCCAAAATCCATATGGAATCTACTTTATGAAGTGCGTGTAATATGTAAAACAAAGGTCGGAGTAAAATAAAAAAGTGCATTATTTTATAATTGAATTTATATTTTGAGTTGGTATTGTATTTTATCATACATGTAGGTACTATATAGTCAATTTAAGTTATATTTACATAAAAAGCCAATATTTACAATGTAATTTCGTCATTCTACAGAATGCACTGATTTCGAATATAAATAAGTTTAGCTAACTTAACTGATTGCACTATCCGTTAACTTTGTCATGAAGCACAAATTCTTAAGCACTTTTATTTACTCTAATGATATCACAGAAAAGAATTGGACAATTTATGCAATACACGGCACTTTACTGGTGAACTGCTGCGGCACCGAGTCTTTGTCCGTACATCGCGTACGGGGAGTAGAAGGGCCCGAGAGCCGGGTTGAAGGCGCCGTAGGGCGACGCCGCTAGCCCAGCGGGCAGCCCTTTGGAGTACGGATGGTACCTACTCGCTGACAGGGGACTCAACGGCGCCGCTGGATAGGAGCCTCTCAACCCAGCTGTCGTGAACAGGGGACTCAGCGGATTGAGCAAAGACGACTGGGACGTCGATGCCGTTGACGTCGCAGATCCGTCGGCAGTGTGACTTCTCAAATGTTGCAAGAGCTCCTCGGAGTTGCTAAACCTTTTTCCACAGTACGATTCACCGACAATCCAGTTGCAAATGTAAGGTCTGCTTAGGTGAGAGTAGGGCATGGCACTCGCGGCGGCCCCTTGTTGAAGCGCCATCGCCATGGCTAGGTTGTACTTCTGATGTTCGCACTGAGTGCATCCGGCGGGACACGATCCGTTGCTCATGAGCAAATGATGGTTATTTGCTGAGAACTGACATCCTGTGCAATAGGGGTCTTTGCAAACAGGAACTACGGTTTCTCCTCCCGATGGTGTTTTTATTCTGGTGTACGCGAGGTACGGGTTTGACGTTGCGGGGTAAGCGGCAGCTGCTGCGAGCATAGCGGCGTGATGAGCACTAAGTGGACCACCAGGGTATGAGGGTCTGAAAGCGGGGTTTCCGTGTTGTTCCAAACCGGGAGGGTAGCATAATCCAGTGAGAGGATTGAAACCAGGCAGTCCTGGTAGATTTTTGAATGCAGCCAAATGATCTTTTCCGTGACCCAATACTTCTAATCCGGATCGAATTATGGGGCTTGTTCCGGAAGAGCTGTTTTTGTTTTCACTGGGACTACTTTTTCCGTTTTCATTTGGTGGAGCTGATTTGCAACCCGGGGTACTTTTTCCAGACTTTTTCTCATCGGAACTGTCAGAGCTAGATTTAGAAGAGGGACGCAAATCTTCAGGTTTCTTTGATATCACATTCATTTCATATGGTTTGAAGGCAAGGTGTTTATTATCCGGTGTTGAGCGTGGTTTCTCTTTAGTCAGATTAGTAGGCGAGTTGCGGCTGATTGATTCATTGGCGCTGTTGCTTACAGATTTCTTTTTATCCATTGATGAAAGAAGGGGCTTTGGTGGCAGTGTATCCGCTCCGATTTGGCTACAGGTCTGCGCCAAAAGTGCAAGCGGGCTCTTCTTTGAATCCAGCTAGAACAAAAGAGAAATGTTATTAGAATGGTTTTATGTCAGTGGAAAACGAAATCCCTATTCAATGCTCGATATTAAAATTTAGAAATAAAAAAAAAAATTAAAAGTTTCAGTGGTTCCTAAATAATCATGAAAACCTTGGATTAATTGGTATTTATTTAAATAGATTTAATCGTTTATCATTAAAAATATGTTCAAAATATCAATAAAATTATTGTTCAAAGAACACAAAATTATTTAATGTTTTTTTTTCTATCCGTATAAAAATTTAAATGCAAAAATACTTACAGATGATGGCAGTGGTGCCAAGTAATCAGGCGGCAAATACTGGTTCGGATTTGAAGTCGTCATTCCTCCGTCTTCAAGGACCACCATTTGTAGCGAATGATTTATGAGCACAAAACAATTTCACTTTACGACTACGAACAAAACAGCACAATTAGT
The DNA here is from genome assembly GCA_030578115.1 of Leucoptera coffeella. Lineage (NCBI taxonomy): Eukaryota > Metazoa > Arthropoda > Insecta > Lepidoptera > Lyonetiidae > Leucoptera > Leucoptera coffeella. The sequence goes on from JAMBLF010000194.1 coordinate 22,804, forward strand.
TCACGAACAGCGACAGAAAACGCGTGCGCTCGGACAGGCGGTTGTCTTAACTCTGAGCGAGTGAACGAATAATTTCCGACGGCTCGTATTTCCCCACTCCCCGCGAAGAAGTGAGATAGATGGAGTAAAAAGCTCGAGTTGGAGTGAGATGGGAACAGACCTCCGCTGCACGGAACAAGCTGCAATGCGGGGGGGAAAGAGAGGCTGTTTGAGCTCGCTTGGCGGTGCGGATTGAGACGTGCGATGGTGTCGGTGGCTTACCACCCATGACGGCTTTGAAGAGCCGACACGAGCGTCACTACCTGCCGAAACAATGACGCCGATGTTCTTTCAGCTCCTTTAAAATATGGTACCCTAAATGCTAGTTCCAAACTGGCGCCACTATAAATTAAATTTTTGAATATTACATAATTTCCGCTATTAAAAAGAAAGCTCTTTTAGAAATAATATAATTCTGTCTGCCATATAAAAAAGATCATCTCAGGAAGTGTTCGTTTGTATTATAACGAAGTGATTTTATCACTCTATAACTGCAACATTAATCTGACACTAAAACCTGTCCAACATAACCCCAGACAGGCCCTCTGTAGCGATCAAATTAAATATGTCAATTCGGAGACCCATATCAACAGCTGTGCCCGACGGCGGCCTTTGGGCTTTAGAAATATTGCTTATTGTGTCCAAACAAAGATACTAAGTATAATGTATGGGCGGCGGGCAGCGGTCGTAAATAACCCGTCGCGATGTAATATATTTGACAGGACACGGACACGCGAGGCAAAAACATGCTTGTCCACCGACGGCGAGAGTTGCCTAGTGCCCCTCAAGCACATTTTGTGCACAAATGCTTTTTGAAGACTTTTTGATAAATATTGTAAGTACTTGAGTCAATGATTATTTTCCTCATTTAAGAAGCTATTGGAGAGCTAGGAATATAGGAAGTTACTGTTACGAATATGACAGAGAAATTTACTTTTGTTATATCAATTATGTTTTTTATATCTATTCCGTCGATTTTTTATAATCTGTTGATTTACGAATGAAAGGTTACGCCATTTCATTTAGCGGTAAGTAATCAACACTAATAGAATAAAGATATTAGCAGATCCTAGTAAAAGATATCGGTACTGTAATAAAAATTAATTAGTTATGGAAATACTCTCTGTTATACATATGTATATATTTTTAATAACTCTACCAAAGTTTTCTAGGACTCTACCAATTGCTGAGTTTTCGATGACCACCGCGACAAAAAAGTAAAGTCGTGGTAGTATTTACTTGTAAAACAAACAAAGATTAGAACCCTAAACTTTGTGATAGGAGGCCATTGTGACGAGCGGATGCGGTATCATCAAAGTGCTGTTTGACTTGAGATGTCACGAATATTTTTGTTGATATTTGGATTGCAACGCCGTTGGTTTTTCGAAAACTGTTTTCTGTTCCTCCTCTATACTTATTCTTTTATTGTTATTCTTCTTGAGCCTATTCTAAATTTTCAATATACGGATACAAGTGATGACTTTTTTAATATACAAGTGTTGACGTGGCTAGCAAACTGTAGAAGTAATTGTGAGAAACGCACTTTATTACATTATGAAGCTATAAAGATTATCAGCTTAGTTAAATGTCTATGGAATTGGTACATAAAATGATTTGGCATTAAAACAATATTTTACAATTTAAGAACAGTAAAAAATAACGTGACTTGGTCACCTACTTCTGCGTATGGAACTAGATAGATAAAATGTTTCTTTTACGCAACAATAAATAAAACAGCTAGGTGAAAATGTGTTTTACTCAGGGGACTTAGTCTATTTATGGCCGCAATAAAGACAAAGATACGCTTTGAAAAAGCCGGCACCAACAAATAATTTCAAGGCAATATAGGGCCGGACTGTCTGGCGTATAAAACTTTGACACCTTAGATATATAGACTCAATAGAGTTCTTACAATAGGAAACGGAAGATTCATAAAGGAAATAAATAATGGTTGGACCCATAGAGCTGGGAATGTATGGCAATTCCTTGGTGGCATTTTTCGGCAAAATTTGTCCGAAAATTATCTCTTACGCAATTTTGAAGAATAGGTTGTAAATAAAGAATTGGTTCTGCTTTTGTTGTTTCCTCTGTTTGTTACATTTTACGTGAGTTTGAGGCAAATTGTTTTCTAGTTACATTGCATTGTAAGGAGGCTTCAAGTAGTGTGATTTATTGGTGTCGAGTATGTTTCGTCTTTTGAACATATTTTTACTAGCCGCCTGTTCTTTTGTATCTGTGACATTACGCAATTGTTTAATCTGCAATATAAACAAAACTCAAATACATTTTAAAAAATAAATCTTTCTACAGCACTCCGTGGTGATTCATAGACGCATCCTACATTTTCGGTAGGTACTCTGGACAGACCAAAAGGTTCACAAGACTTTTTCACAATAATTGCAATTCTATGATTCCTTAATAAATAACTTGTTCTACTGTTGTGTGAATACTATGAAATTAAAGAGTACCTCTTTCACCAATTCCTTTTTGTTCATTCCTTTAGCTAATTTGCTTTTATTTAGTTTCCATCAACTCATATACAAATCACATCCTTATCTCTTTAAGCTCACAAACATCAACCTATTGGACCAGCCCTGGTGAACTTTATTGTTTCCTTAAATAGCAAAATTACCCACAAAATCTTCCTTTCAGTAAACGTTAAGCGTTAATGTATGGATGCGGACGTCCATTGGTTTACTCAGCAAAGGAACTGTAAACAAACATAAAACAACAGCGTTATCGTGTTCAAATATTAACTCTTAATATGTGTATAGAACGTAGGATATGCCGACAAACGATCTCTTGGCAAACTGTTTTTGTGGACTTTTTAAATATTTATTATTGAAAACGTGATAAGATGACCGTGTACCGGCCTATCTTTGAATATCTTTATTAATGTGTTCCCTAGTTGCCTGAGAACGATAGATATATAAAGGAAGAAAATAAATGATAAAAAGATTCATTATAACACAAACCGAACATGATTCATTATTAGCATAACTCTATAAATTCATATTTTATGATATACCAAAAGATTTTCACTTACGTCCCTATAATGTCGGAAGTAATAATTTGTTTTCTTTCGTGCACGACATGAAATATTCATTTATTCTTCCCAAACAGGAGGGCGATGTTATAATTTGAATAAAATGTCACATAAGCCCCGATATCCTCGCCTGGAAGCTCTTCTTCAAAGCGTGTTTGTTGACTTTTTATTATGTAAATTTATCCTATTCTGTATACAGGGTTTATTATAAGTACTAGAAGTATATTGACAAAACAGGTTATTATTAATAAAAAATACACACAATTACAACGTAAGTTAGTGCTATTTTTATATTAACAATACAATCTTACTTAATTTATATTGTACTATGGGTTAAAACACCCTAATTGAATGTGTCCCTAATAGATATTGTCTACCTCTCAAGAGATTAAATGCTAAGTGCATTAAGTAGAACAATGGCAGATTTGTCTCCTCGTTAATCTCTCAGACCAGCAATCATCAAAAGCCGCTCGCACCATGTGTAATCTTCAAACGGCTTAAAAAGAATAGGGACAGATGATTACCATTCTATTCACATGTCTTTCCCCAGAACGCACCGCGGCTCGTTTAAGCCCAAGCTCATTCCGAGAAGGCCTACAAAGGGGTGCTAAGTGAACTCGCAAACACAAAAATAATAACGAAATCCCCATGTATTTTGACAACATAATACTCCGTGGCAACAATGGCTGTCACGTCACGGCCAATCGGGCCCGCTTCCTCGCCGCATTTGAGAAGGGTCTCGCAAATAATTTATTAAAATGCTTTTTTGTGCACTCACCGTGCGCTACCGTTTGAAGGCTTGCTCCCTGGAACGTCTCGTACGGATTATGATTTGACAATGATCTCTGGCTACCCACAATGGGACTTGTATAAATCTGCCTTTTGTGCTGTTTGTCAGATTAGCTAGAGTAGTTGGTCGAGTTCCTTATCGGCGGCTTTGTTACTACCTTTCTCGAAAGTAATGATTATTGGCATTTCAATTGACAGCCCCGCTGCTTTCAAAGAAAGGCTTTCGAGTTTCCGAGATTAGTGGTTGATTCAGCGGAGACAGCTCTGATTTATTCATTAATCACCGGCTATTTATTAAATGGCATTTCCGAGAAGGCAGCGATACGTATTTATAGTAGCGATTTCGGAGTTTCGCCGAAGCAATCATAATATGAAATTAGTGATTTTATCACGGAGTAAACTGCTTATAATCAGTGTGTTGAATACTTTATTACCTGCGTTCAGCCTCTTTGAAGCCGCTCCTCCTATAAACTCGGCGGATCTTAACTGCATACAAATGTTGATAAATAGCCCTATCGTGAGTCGACTTAAAAGCAGCCATGAATACAACGTATCGCGCTCGTTATTGTTTATGGTGCACAATAAATTGTTTACCTCCTGTAAATTAATGCATACAATGGTTTTGGTAGTTCTTTGCTTTTATCAAATACTAGATAAATGAATGACAAAGTATTAATAGTGACCGGCTAGAATAATCACTCCAATTTTTTTAGAATACTTTGATATCGATGTAAGTGTGTGTGCGATGTTCTTCGGAAATAAATTCAACACGCTTCTAAATATTTTTTCTTATATCTGCCTTTTTATTACCTACACCATTTCTTTCATTTTCGTTCTATTGTCAGAAAGTTCCATAAAACAAACACTAGGTGTCACCAATTGATTCCCATGCACAAATCACGAGGCAGCGTTATAAATTGTTAGCTAAACACGCCGAGCTTGAAGCGATGTATGTGCTTCGTGGCGAAAATTTCTAATCCATCCGCAGCGGCGCAATCAGTCGTCTGCGACAGCGCCTGGTGCCGTTCCCTGCTTCAGAACAATGCCACGAAATTCACAAGAAGATGTATGTATGTATTGTTACAGTATATTGAAAACAACAAATGAAATTTCTATATCACCTGATAGCTACATACATACATATATAGATATCGTGTACTGTATGATAGTATAGAAAAACAACGGAAATACAACGGATAGTATAGAAAAAAATAATGTTCAGTCTAGGGTAAGCCTAAATATGTATATGAAATATTTATAAAAGTGCTAATTGTTTGAGAACTAAGTGATTGACTTTTCAAAAAGATCCATATTGTCGTAATTCGACACAGCGCATAAAAGTTAAACTGCATCAAGAAATCGCATATTGTAGAAATACTATAATATTAATATTATAGAAATATTATAATATTAATGTATTGTATAATGTTTGTTTGTATTGCGTGCTAATGTAAATATGCAGTGAATAAACTATTTTTCTTTCTTTCTTTCTTTCTTAAATACCATACATACATACACAGCACGCTCGTCTCCCTGAAGAAAGGTACGCAGAGATCACGGATCCTCATGCGTCCCGACCCTGATATAGACATTTCGCTTCATCGACACTTATACACCTCCTCATACACACTCGGCGGTTATAGGTACTTGTACCGTCACTCATCTTCAATTTGGCGTCAATCTGACTGTCATATCTCTTATTAGGCCAACCACAATGTAAACATGCCAATTGTTGTTCTAATCAGTGTATAAAGCTTTTTTCACTCTTTCTTTCTTAATCTCGCCATGTGCCCCTGTTCGAAGCATCCGAACTCCAGTTGCGTAAATATTGCACCGTCAAGAAACTTTATGTCCGCGCATTTGTCAGAGGCTGAATTGGTATGCTGTTGTCACGTCCATGCATGGCGCTTTATATCCAACCTTAGAGTTAAGAACTTGATTGACGATTTACGTATGAATTATACTATGAACTAATAAATACTATGTACTCATACGAAAAGCTTTTTAGGTAGTCAGAGACTGAGTGTTGGATGGATTATGAACTTAGGCGAATGATAACCCGCTTTTACTTGACAATTACGAGTATTATTATCATGTGGTTAACAGTGTTACTGTATACTGACTATTACCTTTTTTGAGCTACAGGTTGGTTTGCTGACCTCCCCGACATATTGCACATAAATATATTGCAGAGTGTGTTTATTCGATTAAATTTATATGTATTTATTATGTAGTAAGGGGATGTCTAGGATCGTTAGGTGGAATTTGATTCGGCATTCAAGAATGACGATATATTTTCAAAAAGACTCATTTTATTGAAGTAAATAATTTATGTGCATGACGTATCTCTGCATAGTGTGACTGAATGGTTTCATGTATCGAGCTTTCATTTACATCACCATAATTTAGTATTATTAAGTTATTATTAAAACTATTTATTAGCAAAACAAAATATGGACTTCCCAATTATGTTCGTATTTCGTATCCTTATTATCCACAAATTACTATACATTTATAAGTTATAGAAACGGTACAATAAATTGAATTACACTATAATTTAATTTATAAAGTGAAATACAATTGTATAATTGGTACTCAGGTAAGGCAATCCCATAAAAACGCTATTGTTATCTTTATTAATAAAAGCCGAATGTCGTATAATTGCTACGTTGACACAAATTAAATCCACCTTAACAAAGACACATTGTTTCCCATACCCAAACGTATATATTTAGTCTAACCCTGATTAGTATACTTTTGACGAAAGAAACAAAAGTTAAAACCACAATAAAATTCTTGTTCATAATGCTATGTTAATAGCGGTTACAAAAAGCGCCTGTCAAAACCGCTTTTGTCATGTATTTATTCATGAGACCTATTGTGTGAGTGGATAACTTATTTCTGAAGGGAAATATTAATGGACAAGGCGATGGCATTTAAAATATAATTGACCTTATGTTATATTGGGTTGCCATGGTAACTAATTATTTAATATTTTTTATGCGCGCCACGAGGATTATGCGGATAACAATTGCAGTACTTAGTATATACTCCTTAATATTATCATCTCTATTTTAATTCAAACAATCTTGAATTAAATGAACCCTTTGAACAAAGATGTGTAACTACTTATTCTATTTGTGAAGTCAATTCATAAAATACGAACGACAATGTTAAGAATAGTGTTTAAAGAAAACTTTGTGGTCTGAAAAAGGATGTGGTGACTAAGATTGTAAAGCGTACGGTTCATTGGTTTAGATGTGGTTGGATGATAGTAGAGTGACAAAAATTACATAACATACATACTAAAGTTACATGGATAGAGGGATGGATAACTTTGACTGAATAACAAGCTTTAAATGAAGTAAGGATCCATTCCTTTGACTGTTCTCTGCTTAAACAATCGTTTGTTTACAAAGCATGTTAATCCTGCCCATACAACGTATAGACAATATAATTATGTATCTATAAATAAAACATAATTTATTAATTTCTCTAAGTAAAATTTTCGTGTGTGTATGCTTTGGGATTCAGTCTAGAACATAACATGTTTATTATATAATTTAATCATAAGACGATTGTATCCCGTTTTACACACCTAATAAATAAATAAAAATATGATTACACAAACCTTTTTCTAGTACATGCAGAAATAGATACGCACAATAATAGTTGACTGTTCCCTATAGTTAGTAACATCTTATCAACCTTCCACAGATGCAGCATATCATTCGTAATGACGAAAGATCCATCCCAGATAAGCATTCCTTTCACCGGCGAACTCTGCCACCATAAAAGGGAAGACAAAGGGATTAACATTGGGCAAACATCATCCATCAGTGGGGCCATGTCGGCGTACGGACGGACGTTGATCGACAGCGAACGCCGACTGACATGTCGGCTATAGATGTCGGCGACACCGGCATGCTAATGAATCTTTTGGCCGTGAAAAGGTGATGCCGTTTTCGCAAAAATCGTTAAACTAGCGTCAGTAATATATGGATCGATGCAAGCATTGATAATTTAAAACTGTAGGAGGAATAAAAGTGTGATACAAATGTAAATAGTTGATTTTATTATTACAGATTCATATAAACCATACAGCATGCTAATTATATAGAGGATAAACATATAACAGCATAAACATATACATAGATGATATAATAATAGGGTATTGCCTATTCCTTGGCAACCCTAATTAAATTATTAGGTTTTTTTTTCATTTCTACTATATTTAAACTCTCACCTTCACATGCCTACACACTGGATATGGTGCCTTTTAATATACTCTGAAGGTAATTATTGAATTACCAAAAATAAATACCACTCTGGTCAAATAAAGGTCTTGACAATACTGAGGGCAGAAATCCTAAAATAGATATAAAAAATAAAATATCACATTTCATGTATTTCCTTGTAAATATGAAACTCTGACCATTAAATAAAATATTATAGGGTAATAATATAAAAAATTGGTAGTTATAACAATGAAAATATAATAATAATAAAAACGTTTATTTTACAACTACAAGGCACACACGAAGACGATAAGATAAAGCATGATTCTATAGATAATCATAAGTATTAAAGAATCGACTAAACAAAACTTTACGAATCAAGCCAGATAGAAATACATCAATAGAGAACTCCGTTTCGTCCCGACCAAGTGACACCTCAATACCATGGGCTCTCGACACATGAATTTGAAACGAGCGTCAGTAATGGCTGCACTTTCAATCGACTGACATTTACATAAAGCTTTCATCGAACGGGTATATAAATTTCAGTAAGACGGGAATAGACATGGGCAGAAGTTAATTAGGAAATACTCGGTATGAGTGTTTTGAGATTGAATTAAATTTAGATAAGTTTACGTCTCAAAAATTATAAAATAAAAAATTGCGTTTTAAACAAACGGGTTCACGACCATTAACCCTTTTCGGAGTAGTCAGAGGTTTAGGTTTCCATACTCGTAATCGTGGAGGTAGTAATTATATCGCCACCTCGAACCCATGTTGCGTTTAGTTAAAGAAAAGAATGAGCTAAATGTAATACAATTCACATTTTTAGAATTAAAAATAAGCTTTGAATATAAACCTTCCCCTATTTGTAAACTGATTTCATTTTCAATGTCTTTTTTGTCTTAGCCACTTTTTGATTATTTTTCCTAAGCAATGCTGAATATTACCTACATATATATATGTACTCGAATGACATTAAACATTTGATCTGACCCGCTACATTTATATTTACTACATACATTTATTTTCAATAACCATTCCAGTATTTACCTACACTTAAATACGAGGTAAAATCCCTATTCCTAGGTGAGACAGACTGCAGAGACAATTACTGCCATGTTATAAATCAGGGCCGCTTGTGATAAATAACTCGAAACGGTTCCCATACTTCTAGTTGATGTACAGGAAAATGTCAGGAGAAGTAAACGGTATCAAATTTAAATTTTATTTAGGATGTGTTAACAAATAAATGTTTAGCCGGACTGTTGAAATAATGTACCTATTTTAATCGTTATAAGAATTAGGTAATAAAACGTTTCAATGAACTTTGTTTTCACGTACGATACGAAAATTAATATTAGCATGACCACAGATAATATAATACTACAGCATGACTATAGTTTTATGCCTACATAACAGTCTTTTTATATAATATGACTATGAATAACTGATATAAACTAATTTCTAGTACTAAGCCGTAAGTTATAGTTCATTTACAAGTTCCAAACCTTAAAATACTCGTATATTATTGAACACGACTTATTTTTAGACATCATACATAAAACTTTAAGCGATTCAGGACAAAATGATATAACTAAGTTGTCCATGAATAAAACATAGCACTTCAGCCCTGAAACCGACTCACGGTACCCAGTAACCGTTATGAATCACAGTCAAGTTTAGACCCAAAATAACTCAGTGGAAAGTCACATTTCACTCAACGTGGTGCATGCAGTTGAAAGATTTAAATCCGAAACGGGATTTGCATGTGAACCGAAGCTAACTGTCAAACATTGACAGATATCGCTCTGACATCAGCTGCAGACTCTTACAAATGACGTCTGATCCGTCTGCTTTGGCGGACTCATTATGCGGCAGCCAGACTGCATAATCCTGCCGTTTTGTAGTGATGGATCAAGCGATGTTTACTGCTAATAATACATACCAAATTGGATCACAATAGGTACAGCGTGAATAAGATCCTAGGATATAAAAGATCAAGTGGCTGTATTTCTGTTGGTGTTGGTTATAAGCCTTTGTTAATGTTATCTTGGTAAACATGTTTGAATACTTCATATCCCAGTTCAATGTTTATTGTTAAATGTTTATTTAATTCATTGAAGGAATTTGAGCATAAGTTCAATTGAAAACATTTTGCACTCAATATACCCACATTACACGCCCAAATCCGATTTATTTTAGATCAGAAAATTTCAAAAGATTGGAGCATCAATGCATTACAGCAATGCTGTCACAATTAAGATCACTTATCCTTTGCCCGTGCGGTTCCATTTAAATAACAAAACCAATAGATGACGACAGATGTTTCAGAGAACAATTGAAATCAATAAACAAAAGAAAAGAAGACAGCTCGCATCCACTTTTAACCACCGCCCCTCACATCATAACTATCCTGTGTTTATTCAGCGGTCAAGTTTCATCACATCTATTGCTGCTTTTGTATAACCCTTGGGGTATTTACATCATCAACAGAGGGGAATCTCTCTGTTATTGTGGGCTTCTCCTTAAGGTGTGGCAGGACTTTTTGTTTGCACTTTTTCAAAGAATTTTATTTTTGCTTTTTGCCCGTGAGTACGCAACGTATAATCTGTTGACGAGATGTGATGGGTGAGCAAAGAAATAATTATAGTCATTGATTTTAGGCTCGATGTTCAATGGAGTGTAGTTTGGTACGGTTTAAAGTCATGCGAAGTTAAAATATTCACTATTATTGACACTATTATTGATAATTCAGCAGTAAAAATTAGCAAGCTCCAGTATAATATATTCGGCGATCCATCGAATCTACGGCGGCTAGCATTTATGAAAGATAAAATTTTCCTTTTACTTTTTCAGCATGTCGTAGGAGATCAGTAAGAAATTTGCAATTTTAAAAAATTATTGAGAGATCCGTGCTTGGTCATTTGTCACCAATAGAACACATCCATACATATGTCCACATTATTGTTATTACAGCGCACAAAGTAATGCGAAAAACCAAAATTTTTGTTTGAATAAGACATTCTATTACCTGCATTAGTCTAAGAATTCATTATTTTATTTAAAGATGTGTTACACAGATTCGATGAATTTATAATAACTTCTTTACAATAACAAAAAATAATGATAAAACGACTCCGTACATTTTATATTCCGTGATGTCTGACTCGACTGCTACCGGTTTTTACTCCCTGATTGACGTCTGTCGGCTTTCAAATACGGCTTAAAGTCTGCAGTTGATACGGACTTAAACACAAGGGTATAAGATGAATTTTTCCTTGAAGAAAATGAACACTAAAGCATTAATCTTCATCTTCTCGGCGCCGACTTCACAAGCAGATCTCAAATATCATCTTATCCATTACTACCTTTATTTTATTCATTTTAAATAATAATCAGGCCTTTTATAGCACTGTTGGTGTCTTAAGAACGGATTCTGTTCGTCATGCTTCTGATGAGAACTTTTTATCTAATTGTTTCATCTCATTTTGTTTACGCGTAGAGGTTACGTGACTTTTTAATTATTTGGAACTTTTTAGACTTGCTTTGCTACGTGATAGTACAAATGGAATGACGAAGTGAGATATATCTAGTCTAGTAGAATCTTCTATCTAAAAAGGTCTTCAAGTTTTAGGATAAGCTATATTAAAACATAGGGCTGTGCCCTTTTATTAGGGGGTATGCTGTATATAAAATTGTTGCGTGCTTATTGACAAACAAAAACTAACAAACTACAATCGCATTCACGACCACTAACCCTTGTGGGGATTTGCTTATTGAATTATCGTTATTATTATTATTATATTATGCACTACGTTATCCCTCCTTAGTTTGTTATCTTATTTAACATGATCCACTCTGGTTTACTTAACGTGATCTACAGATGTATTTAATAAATTAAGGTATAAATCATTCATTTTCCTCTTCAATAGACAATTTCACGGTGAAAAATCTCACATAATAATTTCAATGTTTAGAAACCTTGGCACAAAACCTGAGGAATTTTAACGATATCTTAATTGCACGTAAACAAAGACATGTGATTTGTAGTAAAAAGTAAATGTTCACACCATTAATTTTGTTGTTGATGAAGTCTACAAAGATTTCAAATATATTAGACGACACAAATGACTTCCGTTACACAAAACTAATGATAAAATACGCGCGACAGATGGGGATCTGTAATATCTGCATAACCCTCTACAGAGAATCGGGCGTGATGTATGTATGTAAAAAGACAAAAAAACGTTCATAATTACAACGCAAGGTATAAAGAAATAAAATCATTGTATATACCTATAATATATATAACAACGATGTATGCATATCAATTTAGAAATAATAATGTATATTGTTGCAAAAGCTAATGTTACTTTTTTTCTTACGTAATTGAGTCACAAGTCCACAGTTACATTTTTCAGGATATTATACTGCTATATATTATGATTAAAATGCTTATGACATTATGTTGCAAGCCTTACTAAGAATATTTATCTTTTAAACACTTTTGATTGTTTTACGAAAGTGTCAATAATGTAATATATTATCTTGAAAGTAATGTTTATTTTCGAGTATTGTTTATGCTATTCAGGTCTATCATTCTGAATTAATACAACTGTTAATTTTCACATTCTAAAGTACTACGTATTAAATTTTTTATGTGCTATAAACCACTTCCAAGATTTCTCTAAATGCCATTATGCTAGAATTAACTACTCTTGCTTAAATTATCTAATAAAATACGTACGTATCTTGCATAATCTTAACTACTGTGTAAATTAACACAGATAAGAACACTAAAGGATATGTACAGTACTCATTCAGTAACTAAAGAACAGTTTTACCCAAGTAAATCATTATGAAATACTCCGTAAATCATATTAAAATTTACATACAAAACAGCTTGATTGCAAGCAAGACAATGAACAATCAAACTTTAAGATCGCTATAAAATTTTATCGCGCACCTTTATTACACAAGATTGCTAAAAAGATTAAAAGCAATTTCAAATTAGTTTTACCTAGATTTTTCTTCTGAGAACTGAATATAATTTAAGTAGTCTCTAACTTAACAAAGAGCTTATTGGAAGAAAACTGTTCAATGTATTGTAATATGAATCTCTACAATCTTGTATCAGCCATATGGCTTCGGGATACGTGGTCAGTCTCGTATCGTATTATAATCCCTTGGCCGTTTACTAAACTGTGAAAAAATCCTGTTAACTCAGCCGACACACGGCGGCGACATTACGGAGCGCGCGCACTCATGTGTCATCATTTTGACAAGCTCTGACAGGAGGCTTGACAAGTCGCCAGACCACTGACGCAGCCTTACAGCCGAAGCGACTTTATATCTAAAAAGGTTGGTAGCTTTTGTGATAAAGGCATAGCAATTAAAATTGTGCGTTCGGAATTAAGGTTTTTGTTTGTCGGAAGCGCCATGATGGATTAATTTTTGTGTTGAGAATCAAATGGAATTATGCGGTTTAGTAGAGCACGATGAGATGTTATCGCGGAAGAGCTTTGGATCAAATGAATCAAAGTCTTAGTTGGATAAGTGTTTTATTACTTCATCTATTCTTATGATTGAGTTGATATGATGATCAGCTACTCTTCTGCTGAGATTTATTTGAGAATTAACGGAAATATGAAAGCTTATGTAATTATGCGCTAGCGCCTAAAAGCTCTTTACTATTTTCAGTTGCGAATTATTGACAAAATGGTAAATTTATACCAATAGTGACTTCTAATTCTAACCTACTATAGGTTACGATCACTTCTAGTTGTGATTATATCCCTTGTAATGATTGGGATGATAAGAGTATCTTCTAACTATACTTAGGCGAATAAAAACTTCGTCTTATATTTAGCAACAGTTTAACCCTTAACTATGTCTAAGGAATCCCAAAACTTAGATCCATACACCTTAAACTCATGTTAAATCATTCATAAGATGAGAACAAGAATCAAAAACGTATAGATAAATAGTTGTTACAAATGAACTATATATCGATATATAATACTACATTTCTAACGTCCCTATAAACTAGGTTTGTCACACAAGGTGCCCTTAATAAACTGTTCACAGTGACAGGAAGATTGACAGATAAATACTTTTGCTATCCGTCACAAGAGCGACGCCAAGGCACGATCAACATTCCTTCTCGAATAGAACCATAAAACGTTCAAGTGTTTCCAACAACTAATCCATTATTCATCAACTTTCTTGCGATTCTGAAACGGATCAAGGCGTGTTAATAAATCGCAAACACTCTAAGAGATAGGCTTGTAGCATACTTTGAATATCGTGTTCTTGGGAATTCAGTAGAGAAATGTGTGACCACAGCTTAATATGCTCTAATGGCTTACATACTTCTGAATACTCCAAAATATCGTGCAACGTATCATGTATTTAAATTTAATAAAACAATAAATATAAGTTGAACGTACAGTCTTATTTTTGTATAATAGTCAATTATTTTAAAAAGAAATATGTTATGAGTGTTAACAGTATCATCCTATAAGTTTTTTCTCTGAGTTACCTATACCGCGCCCTTTTGAAAATATGTATTAAGTTAAGTACTATTGAATGATTTCATTGTTATCGGTTTCTAATCAATATAGGTAACACTTGCATATACGTATTTACAATGAGAAAATTAGAATTAAATGTCCGTGAAATGAGATGAAAACATAAAATCTTTATCTCAATGCTTTAAATTTAAATATACAGGCGAGTGAGGCTTTTATTACAAGCATGACAAATCGGGTTTAAATACTACATTTCATTTTGACTTGCATTAAACACGGTGTTGTAAATGGTGTCAAAGAAATTACATACTCTTTTTCTCTCAGGCAATTGCAGTGGTAATTTTTGCCACTGCCGGAATTATAACCGCTCTTACTTGTATATTTACTGTAGGATAAGAAAGTAAAAGAAACTATGTTTCCATGGCGTAATTACCAAAAAATGGCTCATAAATATGTAGAGTTTTTTTATTATGTTCCATAGATAGGTTGCAATAAGACATTACATAACACAAATTACAAGAAAGATCGTTTAATTATTTGGACAGATGATACGGTAATACTGTTACGTACGGGCTATTACATAGCCATAGTTAAAGACAAAACTGTTAGAATTGAAGCAAAATAGGTGATGGTATCCGCTGTCCTGAGATTCCTTAGAAACTTATTGAATCACCTGTATTCATTTTATATAACAAGCTTATTAGCTTAGCGCTATTAGCCGTAAGTACAAGCATATGTAATGTTATTCTAATCGTAAGGTCAGTTTGCATTTTATTTACTTAACACATGACTTGGCAAAATGTTCGCTTATCTATCCGGCCATGAAGTGTCAGCTGATTGATTGAATTATTAATTCTTTTTTTCTGATTGCCGTAGAACTGTAGCCGAGCTGTCAATTAATAACGAATTTGTGATGAGGGTGGACTAGAAGTCATTTTTTATTGAACAAAACTAGTTCTGTCTTGTAAGTCGACAG
The DNA here is from genome assembly GCA_030578115.1 of Leucoptera coffeella. Taxonomy (NCBI): domain Eukaryota; kingdom Metazoa; phylum Arthropoda; class Insecta; order Lepidoptera; family Lyonetiidae; genus Leucoptera; species Leucoptera coffeella. The sequence goes on from JAMBLF010000194.1 coordinate 38,425, forward strand.
TTATTATGTTTATGACAGGCGACCTCGATCATAAATAAAAGGTGCCTGTTATAACAAGAAGCCTTCTAGTTTATCCACATTTTATTGACAACATAATCGTGTTATTTGACTTTGCATGTCAAATGGAAATTGATTGAATTGTGTTATTGACACAGTTAGAGATCCCGCCACATAAATTGGCAGTAGCCAAACTTGGAACTAAATTTGACGTTTCCGCCATTGCGTGTTATTTTGTATGAAAGGTAAATTTAGTATTACCAGCGTTGTGTTTTTTGCCCACTCTTTGTAATTTTTATGTTTGTTAAGGGTGATTATAATAAATTGATTTCCGGAGTCTCTTGTTAGTTCTTCTCCAAGCTAGGGTCTCCGCTGATCTAACCTCGGTAAAAAATATGTAAAGACAATGCTCAGTGCCATGTTTGAAATAGTTTTTTTAATTTATACTTAGATCATAAGATAACTTTCAAAGCGAGCTTGTGATATTTATAATTTTGAATATATTATGTCAGATGGAGGCGTCGCCGCAGTTGCATAATTCACTGTTGCCAGTAAACACGCCAAAACTAGCAATCACTGTGCCATACGGCTCGATACATTATAGGTTTCATTTGTAACGGTCTTTGGTTGCAGAGCTATAAACTCAAATAAAACAAATTAATATATCAAAGTCAAAAGTCAAAATATTTTTATTCAAAATAGGCCCTATCACAAGCTCTTATTGAAAGTTATCTTATGATCTAAGGATAACAACAATAAAGATTATTATTTTTATAATTAACAAACATAAAGAGAGCTTGTGATAGGGCCTATTTTAAATAAACATATTTTGACTTTGATATATTAATTTGTTTTATTTGAGTTTATAATGAAACCAATAATGTATCGAGCCGTATGGCACAATGAGTGCTAGTTTTGGCGTGTTTACTGGTAACACTGAATTACGCGACTGTGGCGACGCCCCCAACTGCCAATTTATATAGCGGAATCTCTACTGGCCTTTTATATATTTTTCAATGTTGCGAGATTTGCAACGGTTGTTTTTATTTTATAAATTATAGATTTCCAAGGGTCATACTGATTATAGTAGAGGAAAATATATATTTACTTATGTACTGTTTAATCAAGAATCATGAGTTGGTTTGGGAGACTCATACAATGTAACCAGCTGCAGACTGCTAATTCTTTTGATAAATTGTATTGACGTCTTGCTAGGTAAAGTTATTTCATAAAAAGGTCAGTAGCTATGTTTCTAAATTGACAGTAATTGCTAAATGTGATGACAGTTTTATTTATAAAGACGAAGTTACTAGAACAATTTTTTTCCATGTGCAGGGTGTTTCCATTCTGAAAGAAGTAAATAGCGAATTAACAGTTATTTTAAGTTCAAACTTCAATAAGGAGAATTGTATTTATCTACATAGAAATGTTCTGCACCTACTAACTACCTTACATTGATTTATATTCCCCCAACTATCCAATCAATTGGATGTCACTTAATCATCTCATTACGGCTTTCCGTTATCAGGCGAAAAGCTTAATGAACATTAAGCTCCGCAGACACGAACGTTGGTCGCTGATATGACATAATCCCGACTCTGCTGCGTCGAGTCTCGGCCGCAATCTGTCATGTGGGCTGTCACGCAGCCTGTCAACCTGACAGTTAAATGACAGCCGCTAGCCGCCACCATTACGCCTCGCATTCTCCGTAAATACATTATGAGAGATGTAATTGGGCCCTGTTTACGGCCCCGAGCGCTTAGTAGACGGCAGCCGCTTGTAAAAGTGATAAATTGTATTGTAATATTTATTACGGACTACGTAACGAGGTTTAGAAAGTTGAATCGTAATTTCTGACGATTTATACTTGACAGACGCCGTTTCTATTGATGTGTTGGTTATCATTTAGAATGGTTTAATGAAACCTTTACATGGTATTAGTGTTGAAGAAAGATGTTAACTTGCACAAATAGAGTTAACTGAGAGCTCGCACATTCGAATATGAATATTTATAAATTAACTAAACTCTTGGTTCAATAATTATAAAAATATGTGGATATCATTAGCTTTCGTCGTTTATTCTTCTTTATATTTGTGAATAATATTATTTACTAATCTTTAAAACTCAAGAAACTGGAACGATATTATTTTGTATATTCTTTTTCTAAGTCTGGCAAGATCCCACCTATGTACGAACAGTATTTAGCAATATTATTTCTTTATAGTATTCTTTAAGTCTGACAAGCCTTTAAGATATAGTTACGTACTTGCACACTTGAAGCGCTCTTAAATTTTTTAGCGTTATTCCCTGTTGGCATTATTCTCGGGCACATTCCCCTATTCCCGAGACAAATACCCAGAGTCATTTCACACGTCGCATCACGCTTGTCAGATTAACAGACATGCGCTGTCAAGTCACATCATTCTGGGTCGGTTAACACCCGTTCGTCCCGCTGTGGGGTATTCAAAAACGACTCTAAACTCAACATTTTAAAGTACAGTTTTGAAGGGCCGGCTTTGTTTTGGGTTGCGTGCTCCACAAATTACAGGATGAGTGTTAATTTATTTATCAACGGTGAATGCTAATTTGTATAAACGGGCTCTGGTAATTACGGCGTTGAAATAATACGGTCGAGGGAATTACGTGATGGCTCGGTGATACTAACACTTTTGCTTTGTCATTGTACAATGTTGTTTAGGTACATTTTGTTATAGACATTAGGCACTTTTGTGTTAGGTATTACTTAGTGAACATTTGTAAGTATACGAATGCATTTGTGGACATAGGACTGTTGCTGCACTATACGTCTGAATAAAATAGAAAAGCTCAGCCTACTATAAATTAATAAATCTTAAAAAAATATATTGTGACCGCATATTCTTTATAACAATACGAATATTACTTTTCGTTTGAAAGATAAGATTTGAATATAAACTATCCACGTCTATTGTCAGGTGATCTTTAATTATTGTTTTAGAGATCCCGCCACATAAGGTGGCAGTTGGAGGCGTCGCCACAGTCGCGTAATTCAGTGTTACCAGTAAACACGCCAAAACTAGCACTCACTGTGCCATACGGCTCGATACATTATAGGTTTCATTTGTAACGGTCTTTGGTTGCAGAGCTATAAACTCAAATAAAACAAATTAATATATCAAAGTCAAAATATGTTTATTAAACTATTTCAAACATGATTAATAATTAACGGGACTTATCCTTCTTATTATATATTACATATATTATGTGTTTCTTCACTCTGTCCGCAATAGACCGTTTAGTGTGTTCGACGTAGGATTTCCCACAGCTGCAATCAATCTTATACACACCCTTATATCTTATATCATGAGTATAAATCGCGAATCTCTTAAAACTATTATTTCAAACATGGCACTGAGCATTGTCTTTACATATTTTTTACCGAGGTTAGATCAGCGGAGACCCTAGCTTGGAGAAGAACTAACAAGAAACTCCGGAAATCAATTTATTATAATCACCATTAACAAACATAAAAATTACAAAGAGTGGGCAAAAAACACAACGCTGGTAATACTAAATTTACCTTTCATACAAAATAACACGCAATGGCGGTAACGTCAAATTTAGTTCCAAGTTTGGCTACTGCCACCTTATGTGGCGGGATCTCTAATTTATGCCTTGTCTATTATTAATTTAAGCAAGAATTTTTACATTATCATATCCATCCGTTATTTGAGCTTTCCAAAAGATTTAAATACATTAAAGCATTGATCATCAACAAAATTCTTCAACTTACTACTCCATATTTCTTATAACGACTTTTTAATTAACACAATCGCACAAGCCCCTAACTCAACAGGCAGCCAGTACATTAAGGGAAAAGTGCAAAGGTGTACTGCGGAAGTCATAAATCAGCTGTTAACGTCGGGTCGACATGCCATCACTCATGTCTCTCGGCCGCTGCGAGCTGCCAACTTGGGCTGACCTCTGGGGCTGTACGGTCGTTAGCTTGAGCTCAGGATCCTGACTAAAATGGACGTTAATATACACAAGTGATAGTGTGAGGTAGAAATGTTGGTATAATTTAGGTTGGTAAGTTAAGGTACAAAATTTAGAAATAACGAGGTGTTAAAGTGCATTTAGATGATGTAATAATAATAATGATTTAGCAGTAAGTTATTATTATGCAATTACTTTACAATAGTACAGTAATGTTGGTTGACTTGAATGTACTATTATAATGTCAGTGGTGATTCGTAACATATTGAGGTTTTCTAATATTACTGCAAAATACACGTATATGTTAATTGATTGCATGAAGTACCCCCTTTAAGAGGAATATATTTTAAGAACCTATGTACAAGTAAAAACCATTTTTAAAATAAAAAACATAGAACAAATATGGAGAAAATCTTTGCAACTGGGAACTTCTGCAAGAAGTTTATTAATGTAATGTAGGAAAGTAAAATATGATAGATTTGCCATAATCATTTTAGATGCATATTTACTGTCTACCTTTACCGTTAGGAAGCAAGTAAAAACAGGATTTATTTATATTATTTTAGCAATAATTAATATATGTACTAGCAATATCAATACAAAGGATAGTAATATACTAAAAGGGCTAGTTAGCACATAAATCTAAGAACATGTGGATCTCAGTAATAAACTGTTACGAAGAAACAACCCTCATGATTACCCAAAACTTGTTGCCTTTCCAAAAAACCAGATCCCCTTTTGTTTTTGACGTAAAAACCAGCTGTTACCAAAGCCGTCGAAAGTGTATATTTTACGAAAATAAAGTGTAAATTAGGCCTTGTCAGGATATACACGGTCGTAAATCAACCAGGGTCCGATGTTGTCAGCTGACAGAGTGACAGCTCAATGACATTTCAGTCAAGGGGTGTCAACAGCGAGGGAAATAGTGGAAATAAACATGGAACGATTGCGAAGGAGGTTTAAAAAAGGAGTTTGTAATTGTATCTAGATATATGTAGATATATCGGTGCAATATTATATAAATCCGAAAATATTAACAAATAAATTATTAATGTAATTTTTTGGGCCCGTTACCAAACGGAAGAAGATAGTGAAATGTAAATGTTAAAAACAATATAATTTATTTATAATGTATGTATTTTTATAGTAAGTGCTAATGAATATAATATATTAAAAACGAATGAGCTTATCATCCTTCCATAAATATATATCACATCATTTTAAGCAGCATAGAGTTCGAAATAATCACCTCTCAAGAATCAAATCTAGAACTCTCGATTTAGAGATCCCGCCACATAAGGTGGCAGTTGGAGGCGTCGCCACAGTCGCGTAATTCAGTGTTACCAGTAAACACGCCAAAACTAGCACTCACTGTGCCATACGGCTCGATACATTATAGGTTTCATTTGTAACGGTCTAAAAATATTTTGACTTTTGACTTTGATATATTAATTTGTTTTATTTGAGTTTATAGCTCTGCATCCAAAGACCGTTACAATGAAACCTATAATGTATCGAGCCGTATGGCACAGTGATTGCTAGTTTTGGCGTGTTTACTGGGCAACAGTGAATTATGCAACTGCGGCGACGCCTCCATCTGCCATAATATATTCAAAATTATAAATATCACAAGCTCTCTTTGAAAGTTATCTTATGATCTAAGTATAAATTAAAAAAAACTATTTCAAACATGGCACTGAGCATTGTCTTTACATATTTTTTACCGAGGTGTAGATCAGCGGAGACCCTAGCTTGGAGAAGAAACTAACAAGAAACTCCGGAAATCAATTTATTATAATCACCCATAACAAACATAAAAATTACAAAGAGTGGGCAAAAAACACAACGCTGGTAATACTAAATTTACCTTTCATACAAATTAACACGCAATTGCGGAAACGTCAAATTTAGTTTCCAAGTTTGGCTACTGCCATGCTTATGTGGCGGGATCTCCTACAATTCATAAGTGTCACCATTAAACGTACATATTATTCAACAACACTAGTTTCATTTTTTTTTTCATAAATTCAAATTGAAGTAATATAAAATAAAACAAGGAATTAAAACTAACAAAATATTTACAAACTTAAAACTAATTAAAATAAACTACCTATAAATTAAATATGTCTAAAAATTTGTCGCTGTCGTTGGAGCGCAGAGTGCCCAATTATACCATTATACCATTTAGTTACATCGTACAAAGAACCAATTTTTCAGCCGTCTATGGTGCGTCAACAAAGTCAGCAGCTCAGTGAATGTTAAAAATAAAAATAATTATTTTCGGCTGAATATTTAGTCAATTGTGATGCCAAACTGGCTAAATATGTTCGCTTTGGATAAGATTTGGATCCTCAACTGGAACGAACCGAAGAACAAGGAAGAGAGCAAGGAATTGGAGCATCGATTTCGTTTTTCTTCGGTTGTAGCGGCTGGCGGCGTTGGCGTAGCCATGGCGATGGAATAACAAGAAGTTCAAAAGCCGTGACATCAGTGTTTCTACTTCAGCCGACATAAGCTTAGAGGTGAATGGCTTAATAAAGAATTAAAAAAAAAGAACTAATTCAATCGATTCTACCATAAACTCGTCACATACATAGATTTTTTATTCTTCAATATGTCATTCACAACTAAGGTTATATCAGCGCAAGTACAAACACTGATGCCATGGTGTTTGCACTTGTTATTTCGTCGCCATGGTTACACCAACGCCGCCAACTAACCGAAGAACTAAGTCGAAGCTTCAATTCTCTTCCTTGTTAATCAGTTCGTTCCATTTAAGGATCCAAATCGTATCCCAAAGCGAAGATACGCCAGTTTGGCATCACAATTGACTAAATATTCTGCAGAATACGACTGACATGCATAGCTTATCGGAATATGTAAAAATTGGCATAACCTCCATATTCACGACCATAAACAACGCAGAGATGCCCGTCTATCTCCATAGAGTGAGCGGTTGGCGTGCTAATGTAATACGAGCCAGGACCTCCTTGCTGTATATCATACCGTTTTATGAATTGTAAATTTAAGGTTATATAGTCTTTAGTAAGCCATATTTCAACTTGTATTAATGTTCCGCCGCCAGCGAATCTAGGGTTGTGCTCGGTGTTTTTTTTAAAGGAAATGGAATCTATTGGGTGTTGGGCTAGTAATCTGTGACTAATATTTCATATGAAAGCAATCACATTCCTCATTTTAGTAGTTAATATTTATATGATATAAGTCCTAAGTGACCAAATAGATACTATATTTTCGGGGATTAAATAGGTATTAAGGCACGTGAATGTTTGTAAATAGAAATAGTTAAATAGTTACTGAGGTGAAATTTACATAGAACAACTGATTAATTTACTTCTAGACCTACTTTACGAGTCTGTGTCAAATGCAAAGTAGGCAGTAACATTAGATAGATATTACTATTATTACTTGCTGTAATAATGATATTAATATACGTTTTTTTGTTAATAATTACTAGGCGACATTTACAACTTCTATTGTTGACGAAGTGATTTGAATAATAGACTAGATTTAGACTAAATTTTGTCTCTTTCCCCAAAAGAGATTAAGGTCGTGAATATAGGTACGTATCTATCTATGTAATAATTTTAATATCTTATCTAATACAAATTAATTTGTTTTAATGCTTTGGTATTGACATAATAATATATTATCTCTACTATTATTACTGTACTATATTAATTTATTGATGTTTATTTTTATAGCACTTTGCTATCTTTATGAAACAAAATTAGGTTTATTATGATTAGACCTATATCATTACGCAGCTTTGCTGTGTACTCAAAGTACAGTTAGAAAATATTCTTTGTAATCGTATTCTCACTATGGAGTCATGCATTCTCTTCCATTCATTTTAATGAGAAAATCATCCATCAATTAAATCAACATTGATTGTACTAAAAGAAAGCTATTAAAGAGTACCATAATATAGTAAGTTTTCAATAAATTGAAAGTGGAAAAAAAAGATATTATATATTTATGGCAACAGAAAGCAAGTTTCAAACGAAATTGAAAATGTTTATGTTGTTTAGAGAATATTTACTGTTCATGCATTTCATCAAATTAGCCAAATAGAAATAAAAGATATTTGCTTATTACTTATTTATCTTATACAAATTGAATAAAAGCTTCGAGTTCATTTATCATTAAATTATATGTTTTAATAATTAACATTCTACATTAACTATTCCAAGATTAAAAATATAAATCTAATCGAATAGAAAACGTGTCCGGGCGACATATTAAATGTTTATTGATGACATTAATTAGCGAAAACCATTAGAAAACCGACTTTAAAGATATGACGGTGATTAATATGCATAAAATTAAAATGGACACAATATTTCACATCCTCGTTTTATAAATGAGAATCTATTTGTTTTTTGAATAAAGCATTCTTGAATTAATAACTTGGCCGCGAATAACAAATAGATTTTAAATTAACTATCTGCCCACGCGATCTGGCGTCAAGATTAATTAATTGCGATACGTAACCTTCCATCATCAATTCGTGTAAACGACCATTAAAATATTAATGATTAATCAGCGCTGTGATCATTGTATTCACCATTTGACTTTTGTTATTAATTTAAATTACATAAGACGTTAGTTTTTTGCTCGCACTTAATTTTGATGTGTCTGATTAGATCGTCCGCTTAAGATTTTTATTTTAGTAACAGAAAAGAATATTTTGGTAAGAAAGAAAGAAATAGTTCCCTCTTGTATAATTTACCTTTAAGTTTATAAGAAATAAAAACTGTGCATATATGAGAAAATATGAATATTAGATAGTTCTAGTTCATGTCAAAAATGATTATAAATGATCGAGATATAATACGCGCGAGCCTTAAAACTCAAATTGCTAAACGTATTGCCTAAACAATGATTAATGCAGCGCCTCGCACTGAACAAACATCATTAATAATTGTGCATTATAATGATTGATCTTCCTATTTGAAAAGAACTCCCCATAAATCATGCTCAACTTTTTATCAAGTCATGCTCGCAGTCTAAGAGTCAAATGTTTTGAGGGATCCGTAGAGCCTGTCGGTTTAACAACAGATTTCGGAATGTTCAGCCATTATTTTGATTACTTTATTGCCTTCCACTCTTGTGTCGGACTTTGTAATATTAATAAAAGATGCTTTATCTCGAGACTAATTAACACCTTGGGAAAAGATTGTGGCTATATCTTGACGTAAGGGTCACGATTGTGATCCCTCTCGGTGTTGTCAGTAGTCATTAGTGACAACTGCTGGATTGGGAATCTATCGGCGTGATATGGCCGTTTTAAGTAATTATTTGTATTATAAAACGAAATATAAATAGTTTAAGGCAACCCTAATACAGAATTTCATCTGTGACTCTTTTATTTAAATATTTATACGTCCTTGTAGTATTTAAAGATATTTCCTAGCAACCCTATACCGGGGAGCGATAAACAACTTTTGTGTAGAAGGCAGCACTCGAGTCGATTCATAAATTTCGCGGCGCGCCGTTTAGTTTTATGTACGTAGGTACGATATTATCTACCTACCTCACGCACACTTCCATGTTCTCCAAATTGGACACACGCAAACATAGAGCCTTCGGTAATTAATTACCTCGTTAAGGGTGGTTAAGCTAAATATTTAATATAACTTTAATTTATTATTGAGGAGTTAAGGTAAATGGTAGAGTTTACATTTTATTTTCTCTGTGTTAGCTATAAAATTTGCAGCATATTTTATCAGTTATTTGGTTATATTTACTCATTTGAATAATCTGTACTTGTTTAATTTAAAAACTTTGTTAAACTATCATCGACATACCGAATGCATATCCATAGCTAATCAATATTAAGTGTTGCCAGTATCACAGATAAATATGATACTTTATGACCATAGCACAATTTTATAGGAAAGCAAAAACAATAAAATAAAGTAACAAGTCATAAAGCATGATGAGATGCCAAACATAATGTCGCTGAGATAGCGCGAACAGCCTCTTAACTGCCGTCGCCGCATTAGCATAATTGCACACATTCGTCCAAGTAATGTATGTAAAGTGGTTTAATGAAACGTTCAAGATAGTAAGCTCGGCGACTCATAAAATGACTATCATTAATGCCGACACGATACGACCGATAATCATTGAGTACGTGTAAAAGATACAGCGCAGAATAGGCCGGGACGTGAGTGGCGCAACGCATAAATCAACCTGGTAATTGCCGGACGGGGCCAGTAATGAGATTATTCAAAAAAGTGCACTTTAAGCGTCGGGAAGTAATTGCGAACTGTTTTACGTCGCGATTATTAATTATGTTGACAGGAACTCGGGTGATGTGCATATTTAATGAGCACGTCGCCGATTACTTACCAAGGTACGTTTCGATTAAACGCGTACTTAAAACTGAGTTTAAATTTTTTAAATATAATTTATAGCAGTTAAATTTGTCTTTAAACCAATAATTATGATAAAATAAAAGCATTTTCTATTTAATATTTATAGTTTCCCGTAGCAATTAAAAATTATTGCAGTAACTATTAAACTATTCAGCTAGAAGTTGACTAACGTAAGTAGATTAAAAGACATTAAACTAATTCATCGACCCTACCGGGAACTTTACAAAACAATGCCATATATCCAAACCAGCGCCGGTTGTTGGGCATTACCATTGAACACACATGTGAAGATGTAAGACTCGATAATAAGGAAACGAAGCTCCATAAAACACAAGCAGAGAGCGATCGCCGGCGATAACTCAGCGCGTACAATAAAGAGCACTATTGATCTCGCAGAAAGCGAATCGCTCGAGAACAAAACCCGCTACCGCTGTATGTCGCATAAATCTTTATTATTGCCGCAACAAGCTTATAGCCAGTCGTTTCAGGTACTCGAACCGGATCTTGCCGGTATAAACTCACGACTGCGAGGAGTTTTTTCGCCCAATGAAATATGCCGCGATGCCCCCGGCCCGCCGAGGTAGCCCATAAATAAATAATAATACAACCATTTATATTACCAAAGGGTTTCGCCCGACGCGTCTATTACCATCTGAATTGTTTAAATATGAAAATGTATCAAAATAACAGGCCATTTCTGCAGGGCCGAGACTTCTGTTCGGCCATTATCATAAAGATTCACTTAATAGACTGCTCTTAAGTTATTATAGTGTTCCCGTCTTACTGCCGAAAATTATTACGGCTTTAGTCGTTTCGGTTACTCGTTTTTATGATTATGAATTATAGAGTATTATAGCGTGCAACTCCTACTGAATCTCTGAATAATAAACTGTTTATTTTTTACCGACAATCGTAAATAAATCTCTTGTTTTATTTTATGACGAAAATTAAACAAACTTCAAAGAGATAGGATAGTAAAATCGAAAATATTTAATACTAGTGGAGTGTAGACTAAACAAATTTATTGGGCACTTGACAGTGAAAAGAAAGATATAAAATAAAGGTGTGTTACTCAGCAATCTTATTTTAGTAAACAATTTTTCAACTTAAACAAAATATTTACTACATCTTATTTTGTTTTGGTAGCAGATACACTTTTAATTCATTGATTGGGTTTTGAAATTGATGTACAAACTACCAACTCACCTTTGAGTATGATGATCTTAATTAATGGAACTGAAGATATCGAAAAAACAAAGTGTCATTTCCATAGATTAATTAGTTTCTGTCGCTATACGATGTTTTAATTAACGGCATTAATTATCAGATGTATGCCTTTACACCGGTAGCGATCAATTAAACTATCTGAAAGGCAGGCAGGCAATAATGACTTTATATGGATTAGACATGTCAGTTGTGCTTAGAAATATAAATTGGACGGGTCTCCGCCAGCGGGCGCCACGTTTCATGTTGCCTCGAGCGCATAAATTACACCACGAGAGACGCCATCTAGGGTTGCCACGCGAGAACTAAATCCATCCGACGTCGACCAATGACGCGGAAGAAAATCTCAATCGAACAAAAGAGACAAATGATAGCAGCAACCATGATTTATAATCTCATTGTTGTTACAACAAACGCTGAGTTATAATACACCAAACATGAATCAAGACTCTATTGAAACCGAATTGTTATTTCATTCATAATTTATCACTGTATCGGCCTTTGTATTTAAATGTCTTGAAATGAGTTTCTATGTGGACAAGAGATTAATGTGCTGTAGTTCCCGAAAAAAATCATATTTTTCATTACACCATGACTTGACACAAAATGTGCTTATCATGCCGCCATGCTTTCTATTAAGAACGAAACCATAGAGTTTGAAACTGAAGAGATTCTCTATTTAGGTTAGAGTAACAATAGACAGAAGGACACGCGTAACGTCATACTGTGGAACAAAAGTCCTTACAATTACGCTACCAACCTCCTTTTGAAGATTAGTTCTAGGGAAGCATTAGCCAAGACCTTTTTGCCATCTCTAAAGAATACTCACCACGCGCGGAGGTTGTATAGCAGGAACAAGGAGTAGGGTCATCAATCACGCGGCGTGACTCTTTAAACCTGCCGCTAGGGTTACCGCGGGGTCCTCGCTAGACACATAAATTATGTCGCTTTCATCTGCTCGATTGTGCCTCGAATATTGGTTCCATTATTGACTAGTTCAGTCAATTTAGCCACAAAACGAGTTCTCAATCACCCATCACGAAATTTATTGTTTGGCTTTTGTGATGACAGATCGAAGCATAATTTACATATTTTGACCGGCTATAATTAATTGACTATGACTGGTCAGATCGTATCCTAATAGGACCGCCTAAAAACTCCCTAATGTAACATAATTTGCTCACGTTTTACCCATTTGTTATATTTAATAATAATACGTATAAATTTCGAGATGGGAAAGAAATTTTAAATTGTACTAAAAATAGATTAATAAATAGCTAGATCGTCGTCCATTAACAATGAAAATAACCCCACAACAAAGCAGTACTATCAAAAAGAGTGAATTCTTAGTAAACAAGTTCCCTTTGGCGACCCTACGTGGAAAGTGAGTGGTGCACTCTATCATAGTCAAAGTGAGCGTTAGACTGATGTTTTTATACGAGGCTTCTCATGCCGTCGAGTGACTGGGAAAAATTGCCTCTTTAGATTATTTACCAGGTAAAGATATGAGTTATGTTGCTAATAAATACGCGCGTCAATATCTAAATGACGACGTCGTATGGAAGATTATATTCCCTTTTTAAATGGCGGTTTTGTGTTTAGTTGAATATGTTAAATTGATCTTTTTTACTTTTAAGTATGATCGTGTTATTGTGATATATTCGTTAAAGTGATTTAAACTCTACATATTAAGCGAAAGTAGATACATTTAAATTTTAAAAATTCTGCTAAAATATTTTTGAAAATTTGTAGGTTATATTTAACACGTACCATGAAAAATTGATCCAATTTACCCATTCGAGTACCACCTTGAACCGGCACTAACCCTCACAAACAGGGCGCAAAAGTCATTCATTATAAAAGTCACAACACATTAGCAGCAAACACCGGAAAGATATCACGAAGGGCATTAACAAAATTACTTCTCATTTTCCCCAAATCGGAAAGGGGTTAGACTTGAAAGCGATGATTGATTAACCCCTACACCGAGAGAAAGAGTAATGAAGCAAAGAATGCTTTTGACAGACTCGAACAGGCTATTGAATATTTTAAAAGCTAAGCTCGACGTTGAATTCTTGGGGTAGGGAAATATTGGATGCTGTCAAAAAAATCACGGTACAAATAACAGTTACTTAGAGGAAAAATTTGGGTTCGTAACCATATATAGTCAGGGAAAATTTCAGTAGTTTGTGACATGTTGTCAACTAGTCAAGTGATACTACTGCGACGTTTTTAGTATACTTAAAGCACGATAATATATGTTGGATGGCCCTAGTGCAAGTATCAGGATTGTTTTCCTTAGCAGGGCAGACATAATTAAGCATGAATGATTCCAATACTTTTCGAAATTCAAACACAGTTTTAGTCGCTGTTCCTTATCCTATGAGTTAGATGATGAATCCATCACCGTTCAAACAGTGTCGATTTCTATAGACCTATAACTATACGCCACTTGCATTCTTCATATACAACTACAATACGTATATCAAACAATATACAATAGAAAATCCTCTCAAAATACAGTCTTTATTGCAGACGCATACATGATTCAGCAAAAGCGTTAGATCATAAGTCAAAAACCCAATATTTAAAATATCTTATATTTTCAGATATCAAGACTTGCGTACAATACGTGCTGTAACTTAGTCCCCTAATAAACATTAGGTGTACTTTTTCCTAAATATTGTTGGAACTGCTCCTTTACAAGTAAAATACAAAGCTCTTTGTTTTGCTCGGGAAATTAAACATTTGATTTAGGAAGCACATCCGCTGTTACTTCCCGTGGGAACCCGGATCTTTGCATTTTGTTTTAAAATATTCTACTACTATATTGCCTGTAATAAATACCTAATCTATGCTGATACAGGAGCTTGTGAATTGTAACCAGCTGCCATTTCCCTCTACGTGGAAGTCTTAGTGAGTTGATGGTGTTACAGCTAACTAAGATGTATATGTGTTTTGACTTTCAAAACAATTGTACACATAAAGTTAAAAATGAAAGAAAACTATCATAACTAAAATTAATTGTTATAGTTATAACTTGGTAGATAGCCAGCGTAACAGTTTTGTTCCATGTCACAGACTATTGACTATTTAAAAGGATTGAATTTACTTAGCTTAAACTACAGTTTAAATAGGCTAGCAGATCGTAGACAAGACAAGTTTCTACATTTGGACTAAATAGTTTGTAATCGAGTGACAAACTGAATAAGTAAAGATGACTGGGCATGTCCAATAAAAGATGTTCTAAATAGACATAAACCGTGTCTGCCAGTTAATAAATTTCAATCCGATCGTTGCTTTTGACATGTCAGCGGTTGCTTTATTTGCATATCGCGCATGCTTTTGGTAAATAAATTAGTTTTTAATATATCACCACTTCTCGTGAGGCCATAATTTTATTCAAAATCGCATGTTGTGTAAGTCGACCGGTTATCTTATTTATTCGCCTGGCAGCCAAGATTTATTAAGTCATGAATTCGGAGAGAATCACGAATGGGATATTAACATTTTATATTCCGAGTTAATTGCTAATGGACGGCTGTTTGCGAGAGGAGTGGGCGAAAACACCGCTTTCGTACTGCAATATTAATAATAAACAAATTAACGAGCCGTATCTACATCTATATAGTGGAAATACCAAATATATATTCCGAATGGCGCAATAAAAGATCATATCAGTGACTGGAAGCTATTAAAACATTTTATTTATTCTCTACAACGTTATGCGTTGTCAGATTAAAATTAATATATTAACAGTAGCTTCCACTGGAGATTCCTTTCAAACGCTCGTTATTTATGAGCGGTCTTAACAATTTTGATAAACAACCGCGATACCGGCGCCATCGACAGGGTTCACGCATACCGAATCCTCATTAATTACTCCTTCATCTGGAGCCACGGGCCCGCTCCAGGTATGATTCTCGACTTTATCCGGCGCAGCTCAGGGCTCAAAAGGATTTTGCCAAGTCACCATTGTGGGAACGCTAACTCTTTCATCTATCATAATCGTTCATGCTGAAAACAATCAAGATGAGGCAGCGCTGCAAGAGACTTTGAACTTAGAGGGAGCAGCTTAGAGGTAAAAATAGCCTGGCAAGGAAGCCACTTTGTGCCGGTTGCCGCTAGGAACGTAGGCGGCGTAACGAACAGACCTTCAGATGGTGGAAAATGACAAATGACATCTGCCTACCGCCTGTCAAATAACTGACAGATAATAAATGACCCTGATTGTTTATCATCAAATATCGTATATATCATTATCGTGGACGTAGTGTTTCACAGGGACTAGCCAGGGGAGCGTGATTAATAATGTTTGGTTAATTTTAAGACAGTTATGTTGATGTTTAGGGGAACTCCAGCTTAGACTGAGGTTCGAGGCTATTTGAGTATGAATTATTTAACAGTTTGATAGTTTTATGTTGGTGTTACATGGTTAAATTATGTAAATAGCCATTTGTTTAACATATGTACAGACACGTTTGTTAAACCAATGGCGTATTTTCCCATCAATATTCAATTAGTATATAATTGAACGTTTAGTCATGGCAGGAAATAAATAGCAGAATAGCTAACATAAAAGATTAACTAACAGTTACGACACTAAAACAAATGGTCCGTAGATCGCTAGTGATCATAGACTTGGATGTAATTGCATATTTGTAATTAGTTCTGTAACAGATATAGGTACAATTAAATAATAAAATAACGAACTAGCTCAACTAATTAATATGCAACTTATCAGGAAAATAAATTTCCTAGCACCCCCATTTCAGAGCAATCCAATTAAAATCCACTCTCATTATTCAAATTATACACTAGCTTAATTAAAATTGTTTTCTAACGCGTTGGAGCTGTTGAAATTACAATGGAAACCTACAATTTTACTATGTCAAAATTACGATCTGATAAAACGTCGAAAGTCGGACTCAACGCTGCTGAGTAATTGTAATTGTCTTAACAATTAACAATGTATACATTGGGGTCCGTACTTTACAATTTAAATGGACGCATTAAGTTAATAGACTGAAAACTTATGTATTATGATTACTTTTGCTAACTACATGAATAAAGAGGAGATATTCAATTATTCACTCTTTCAACTATTCTCCAAGGTTCTTTAATATTATCTGTATTATAAGTGTATATGTACTATATTACATTACACTAATTTAAGAAGATTTTTGTAATATCACAATTTCCTCCTTGCAGTTTATAGAGATATGTATAATTAATTTATTTAACATTCGGTAATACTATAAACTCTTCAAATGTAATTACTTCTTCCTTGTTTACAATAATTATAAGTTACCTTTTGCTTGCTAGTGTTGCTGCTAATGGAACAGTTTTAATATGGTATCGATGTCGTTATTCCGAGAGTGTAATGTGATATTTTACGACGGAGCAGGCGCTGTTGGTTCCTTTGTCCGATGGCAAAATTAATATGCGTATGCGACGAAGCGCGAAAGCTGTATGCAGTAAAACGAGGCAATGGCGCGCGATGATTTCATTATTATTGTTTATTTTCGTTCGTTTTTTATTGCAGCCATGATTTATGTGGAGTCACGTAAATATCATATAATGGCTTTGGGTGGTAAAAAGCCCGACAGGCGGCGGCGTGCTTAGAAAAACAAGGCTGCCTCGGAAATTGGGCGTGCAACTGCATACGAACAATGTGCAATCAAAAATATAAATTAAATGGAAAAGAAGTAAAGGGTGAAGAATCGAATGATTTTAATTTGTTAACGATTCGCTTCAGTTTTGGCAGCGCTAAAATTAGAAAAGTTAACGCCTTTATAGAGAACTTGTAAATGTAATATTAGTGGGTATATATATATATATATATATATATATATATATATATATATATATATATATATATATATATATATATATATATATATATATATATATTCTTTATAATTCTATACAAAATTAGTTTGCCTGTATTAGGTCACAGAAATTATATTAAATAATACCTTGCTGCAAACTTAGTGTATCTTTTCTTCATTTACCTATGTATGATTCTTTTAATGCTCTTTTCAGGTAACTAATATGTATGTCTAATATGTAATATACCAACAGGTAAAGAACAAATGCTTTCGTTATGAGTATAACTTAAATTTAACTTATATTACTAAAAATAATTAAAATACTCTTAAGAATAAAATTAAAAGATGAACTGATGCATAATACCACCTACCTAGAACCAATTGGAACAAAATAAATATAGTATTAGATGCATTAAGCGTAGGTAAACCTAACATTAGTCTACATCCATTGCCAGACAACACAAAAGAAAGAATAAAAGGACCTAAATGACGCCACAACGACTCGCGTTGAATAATTTAAGCCGACCATAATTGTCACCACACAAAATAAAACGCCACAAATCATGCAGACGTTAATAATCGTCAGACATCAATCGCCGAGGCGTAGGAAATTAGCCTTTGAGCTTTTGAATCGCCACTCATTACGAGGCCACGGTGACACTTCAAAGCGACAGCTGTCAGTCGCGTCAGCTGTCAAAGGCACGGTGACAGTCGCTCAAATATGATAAATAGGCGCGTTGATTATTCGACTGTCGTCTTCGTCTTTTGTTTTTCTTTCTTTTTTGTGCGCTACACACAAAGACTGTCAAACAACACGTGTATTTCAATAGAGGAGCCGTTTCCTTAGTTGACATGCATGTCACTCTGCAACCGGTGGAGTGACGCCTCTTGATATATTAAAAAATATGGCATGTGCGTTGTTTCGGGCAGGAGAGCGCTGTGATGCTTTTTTACGGACGAATTTTGACACTGCGTTTTAGATTTTTTATTATTTTTTTACTGATTCCAGATCGTGTTCGAGTGTAATGTAATGTGATTCACATTATATTGTACTAAAAAGAATTCATGTAGAATTTAACCATTTTTTTATGAAAAGGCAGAATAGTATTCTCTGTCTCACATAGGAGTTTATTTTATAATTTACTATTCGGTTAAACAAAAAATATAGATTAAGAGATGAAACATCTCTTGCTTACACAATTAGTTATAAAAATATTAATTTAAATGCAAAACGTTTCACATGTCTGTAAAAATACACCCACTAAGTCCACCTAATCACCACTTAGCAATATTAAGCACGATATGCTAATAGGTTTCGGAATTGACATTGTAAATAATGAACGCCATTCATATTTATTTATGAGTTCAATTTACCGTTCATACTTCGATAATTTATGACTGTGTAAGATAAGTATTATAAAATATGTTATTTTTCTAAGTTTCCTATACTGAATATTGTGTTTAATCTTTGATAAGGTTATTATTAATTGACCACAGTATATCACGTAAAGGTATTTGAATATCAATGACACACTCTTTTCATGGATTCGTTTTCTCTAAATACCATTGAAATATAAATTATTTAATGATTGTGTACTAATCTCTATGATATACAAACTTTACGTTTGTACAAGTAGGTACTTATAAGTATCTCAAACATAAGCCTGTCTGTAATAAACAGATGGTTTAACATGCACTTGCGGAAATGGACACGTAATTTTCTGATTACATTTGGTGTTTTTAAATCTTATTGTATAATAATATTAATTAAATTTGTCTAGTGCATAAGTCTTGGTCGTAAAAACATTGTTATCTAGCTGCCGTTCCTGTCATGTTGTAGGAGGCTACTAAGAGACTTGAGGTAAATGAAATCTAAATACGAGTACATAGTCGATTGGCTAGCAACATGTTGCCATTGATCCATGTGACATCATTACCCCAATATTTATGCTAAAAATTACCAAGGATATGTTTCCATGTCTCCAAGTTTCTGTGGACCTGAAAAAGGGACCAAGAACGTGAATATATATTTATGTTATCATATTTGACTTGGAAATAGAAAGTTTTGCATCCAGCTTCGACATCCACCAACAAAAATCCACTTTCCCATCCTTGCTCATAAACATCGACAAGCCAACCCTTAGCCCATCACTACTCGTAAATTACGCAAAGACTGATTCCGACCGCATCCGAATGTGTTGACTAGCTCGGCGTCTGTCTGCGTCTGTCAGGAGTTCAAAGCGCTCGGTGACAGGTGTAAATGATTGCCTCTCGGGTTAGACGCGCGCTGAATGACGGCCCGAGGTTGAGTTTCAAAATGGCGGGCCGCTCTTCAATGGTGCACTGGGATTTCGGTTTTTGTAACATACATATGTAGTTGTCTTTTTAAAAATAGGGGATTTTGTTGAAAGTTTGTAAGCTGGGGTTAATGTTGGATATTAATGCCATCGTGAAACAGATAGATATGCTTAAGTGGCGAAGAAAATGTCGGTTGACCGAAATTCTTTAAAAAATATCTTTATACTCGTATATTATCTATAGAATATACAATAACAATATTTTACATTTTTGTAAAATTTTGTCGTGGTGTATAGCAGAAATACAAACTTTATTTGAAATAGAGCACAGAAAAAAGCATCCTACTAATAAAATGATTCTAGATATTTCCTATTCCTATATATTATTCAGTATGGTTTGTTACAATATCCCTACCCTACTTAAGCATCTTCGAAACAGTTTTTGAACATTTACTTTCCTTAAACATACACATAAATTGCATTACTTTTAATAACAATATGAGATCATGTAAATAATTTTGTAATATCTAGGTGACACCAGCACATTTCTAGTAATTTCAAAATATCACTTTTTAACACAGCATAATCAATCTGGAACGAACCCTTTCTAACATTTTTCAGCCTTTGTTCTTTCGATCGTTTGTGTTAATGTAAAACTCATTTAGAGCGGTTTAGGGCTTTGAACTTAATTGCTTCTCATTACGTATTCTCTTTGAATCATTGTTTGGACTGACACGTCGAGTGCTTAGCGTTGTCCGGTTGCGAAAGCAGGATACCAAAACGTCTTTTGTACTTAACCCCAAAAATATACGCCTAAATACATAAAAGTGTAATATAATATGTCATTAGAGCTGTTGCTATACCTTTCAACTCAATTTTATCTTAAAGTAACGAATACATTTCGGTAAACATTGTCTAACTCTCAAGATATACTTAATTATTTTCTTGGCAATCAAATATGAAGGTGATACTATTTACGACAAAAAATTTAAATTTTAGTCATCAAACATGGACGTGATATTCGTGATATTATTTGTTACTAAAACATATATGTAAAAGGCTATACCTTTTACTTCCCAACAGGATAGAAAGAGACTATCCATTGCTACCTTTCTTATTAAAGAACGATCCTACAAATCTCTTGCCTCACAAACATCCACTGGCTAATAAACTTAAAACATCCCTTCATCCTTCTCTTGTTTAACATTCTAACAACTGTATTTATGTTAACAATCTTTCCCAAGGTTCTATCAATTCATCAGGGTATATCAAAGGCATTGTCACGCGGAAACCTCCGCGATTTTGTCCTGTCACGCAATTATCAGATCAAACTTCGAATATAAATCGCGCAGTGACACCGTTTGAAAGCCGAAAAATAGATTTGACAGATAAATTGATAAGTTGTAAAACAAAACCAGTAGCGTGGTTGAAACGAACTAATTTATAAACGTTATCTCCACACTGACAGGTCGATCGGCAGATGTTTTTATGTTGATGGCGTACGTTTATTTATTCGGATATTTGATGTAGCTATTTCGATTTAATAAATCACTTTAATTACTGTGTCAATTAGATGGTAAAATATTGCTTCTAATTTGGTGAAGCAATGCAAAAACTACGGAATTTAATTAAGGATTATTTGTATGCATTATAAGTTTTGTAACAAAATAAACTGTTACCAAATACATATAATTAAATTCTTAGTTCAATTTTAATTACTAAAATATTACAGTTTCAAAATACATATATTATGTAATTAAAAGCATTATCAAAATTCAATTGTATAGGACACCGTATAGTATTTATTAGTATTGTAATAAGGTTTTCAATGTTTTCTCCTAGTTTCCTTATGCACCCATTCAAATAATTACATAATACGACAATTTCAGACTCTTACATTAAGCCGGCGCTACATTAAAGAACGCATCTTTCTTATCTGTAGATAAAGGTGCATTTTTCATTACGATTATACTTGGGTATACGCACATGTTAAGCATACTAATTTCAGTCTTAGCCTTATTAGATTAGAGTTGCAATTGCAGTGGTGTTATGGAGCTGTGGCAGCAAAAACGGTAGCTATAAGTTTATCGGTGTGATCGCGACACGACTCCGTCTGTCTGGCTTCCCGCGAAATGTGCCAACTGTACATGCGATCCTGGATCTATGATGTAAACGGATGTGGTTGCTTTAGAAAGGTTTTGTTATACATATATAGTTTACGTGAGTTAAATATCATACTTTTTTCTTATAGATGGGTTGGGTATCATGGATCTCTGTCTGTCCTGATCCTGACAAACCACTTTCGCTTAATAGACACTAATACATCTTCTCTCTAACAGCTTCGCCAGAGCTTAGCTTCTATCTAGCACAAAATAAATTTAAAATATACAGTATAATAAATTACAGGGATTTATATTAGTTATATTAGTAATTGTTTTATTCAAAATAGTCTTAATTATTTTTACTTTGCATTCAACACCCGAAAGTTCGATTTATTTTCCATGCTTAGTTGTTTAGTTTACATATTGTTCTGTAGACAAGACTTTTAAAGTAATCAACTTATTAGAATATTATTTATACACATTATTCATTACTGAATGCCCTAGTACAGGTGTAGAATACCACATCCAAAAAGCACGGGAGGCCAAAGTTTCTCGGTTCCATGCGCCTGTCACATAAATCAAGATGTCCGCGATAACAAGCCGCTACAAGTCATAAAAGCGGCGGCGAGGACGGCTTTATGATTCATAATTGTACTATATTAAATAGCAGGCCACTTGAATTTTAATGGATTAACTGGAAAGCTGACTTGGGTATTAATTGCGGCTGAATGGATGCAAGCCTCGGGCTGTTGCTTAACCCTGTACGTTAGGCTTGACTGGGTTTCTCAAATGGGAGGTTTTAACTAGGTTTTAGTAATACCTTCTTGTTTGTTTTAAACTCTATCACATAAATATTATACTTTATAATACGTTTTGAAAACAATTGGTAAAATACGTAAATTTATTCATGTTTAGATTTAATGGTAGTTACGATCATCACGGCGTTTGTTTTTATTAGCTTATTTACGTAATATATATGTAACCATCACACTACTTTCATTTCATCTCCTTACATTATAAAGATACCTTCTCACTTAACAGTACACACCACTTCCTAACCAACCGCAAACCACCCTAGCAACAAAGCTTAAGCCATTCCCGTCTATTCCATTCCATTCCAACTGTACTCATAACCGGCAGACGTAACAAAGAGTAATGGCCGTCATATTCTCTGCCGGCAGCCCTAGTACAGCGCTCGTTTGTCTCTGCAGAATTTATCTGGTGGCATTTTTCACCCGTTCCGAGTGTTGGTCGCGTGAAACTTATTGTCATTATGAATTACAGCTGACAAGCCCGGGCGGATATTGCGGCGGTCACACGGGGGTATAGATAATAAGGTAATATGGTAGGATTTGTGTTATTAATTAAATATTAGTTTAAAGTAGAAACTAGATTAAAACATTATCAGCCTTGGTGCAGCAGATGCTTAGGCGGTATGCTTAGGTTTTCACTGAACGGTACTAATTATGAGTTATGCAATTCTTTCTTTCGTCTATGTGTTCAGAGAATAGAATGGTTTCTTTCTTCGTAACTTAATTAGATGTGGTAAATTAAATCGATGTAAAATACTAGTCAAATTATTCATTTAATAAGTACAGTTCTATAAATTAGTATGCGACAATAATTTGAAACAGAAAGGCTACGAGAATGGTCCCTTAGACTTTTGCCTACGCAGAAAAGGTTTCTGTATGTACCTATTGATTTAATTTAGAAATATCATGATAATTGAAAATCATTATGCTGTGTTACTTACTCCATGGCCTGACATATATCTCATAAATAGTACTAGATTTGACACAATAATCTAATAAAACTTTCAATTAATTCAATGTGCTTACGAAAACAATCAATGTGGAATACTCGTAATTTAGATTATTAGGTTCCTCGTGTACCCAAAGATATAAATCACTCTTTGTCTAGATAGAGTAATAAGGACGTTAATTTTAGCTCTATTTTGTACCTAATGGTGGGTATTAATTGTACCTAACGACCTTAAGTACGCTCCTTTGTTTCTCTCAAACCGTCACAATTCCTGCATATGGCAGTGACGAAAGGATATTTGTATTTATAACGAAATATGTTAATTTAAATAATAAAGCATACTGTAGTCAGATTACAACCTATTCATATAATCATAGGTTGAAATAACTCAGTGTTATAACTATATCATGATCCCCATTTCGAATAGTACCTACTTAAATATTATAAATTGTTATCTAACTTTTACTTAAATACTAAATCTATGGGTTAGAAAGAAAAGAAAAGAAAGAAAAACATTTATTCACTGCTATACATACACATTTTAACATAACACTATTTATGCACACTTTCATACAACAACAATACTGGTATAAGTAGGCACTTGATGCAGTGAAAAGGTGCTGTCTCAGTATTTGATGCAACCCGTCACTAATGTTTCATATAACATTACAAATCCAATATTCATGCTAAATAGTGACTTATGAGGTAACACTGGCTGACTGGGGTTCTTACCGTGAATGTATTTGTAGGTATGTAATTTTTGCTTATATCTAATCAGTTCAATTTATTCCGCAGTTCATGCCTTAATTCCTTCCACAATGTAGTGACTAGTCATAGTTATCATATTTACGTTCGGCCTCTATCTAAAAGCTTGAATATTAAAAAACTTTCAAGGTTTCCTCTCTCTACATAATAAATTTAAAGACAGCGATATCCACAATTTATATATTCTGTTATCGCCACCATTAAAATTTACATTTTGCATTAAGAATATGAAATGAGGAATGTAAAACATTGTTTTATTAAACGTTACACAGAAAATATAAAATGCAAAACAGCAAGACAGGCTTTGCAAATACCGACGTGGAGCTTGAATTCATAGTCCGGACTAAGGAATATTAATATTCTAATCTGTGTTTATGTAGTAACGATCTCTCAATTATACTCTCTACATAGTTCGCTATATAGAAAATAAAAAAAGAAAGAAGACTAAGATTTTTTTAAGTAGCGGTAGCGATTCTTTATTAGAATATATAATAGATATATAATAGATTCTTTATTTAATAGATAATAATTAGTATAAATTTCTTCACATCCGATAAGAAGCCACTGATTTCTTATAGGAGGTTTTCAATTTGAACAGAAAATATTTGATATATAAAGAATATAAATCTTATGCAAATTATTACTTTCATATAATCATCACCATATTTGCACAAGCCTTATAAAATTTAATAAACTTAACACCTCGGTTAACAAACAGCACTCCAGTGGTATAAAAGCTTTTTCATACAGTTTGAATACTGATAGGAAACAAGATATCTAACTCGAGGCCATTCTTTGGTCCGGACTATGGCAACAGAAGCGCGTGGGTCTCGCCGTTGACATAAAACATTATTTATTATGACAGATAATGCACGGATTAAAAATGTTTATCGTGTATTGCGAAGGTGAAATATATTAATGGTAACGACTTGTTATGTATTCAGCCACCTACTTACACCGATTTACGATTGAACGAATCGTTTTATCTTTATTCCAACGGCTTCGGAAACGCTTTTAAATGGATTCGATAAATATGTTACTACGTCATTATGTAAGTTATTAACGGAATATTTATAAGAGAATTGCCTTTTCATACAGATTTTTCGTATATAGGGTATATAGCGTAACTTGATCTTAAAATTCTCTTGTCATATAGGATACACACATAGGACACATAGGTAGAATATTCGTAGGTAGTCTCCTGTAGTAATACCTTTAGGAGGTAGCAAAATTAATATAGAAGATCATCTTATATTTGTTTTAGAAGATTTTGCTAAAGTCATCAGAAACCTTACCTTTTGGCTCTATTAAATCTAAACTACATATTTATTTATTTATATATCATAAATTTTTTGGAAAGAATACTCGTACATATGGAAACTAAATTGTTCTACACTTCAAATTATTTGAAACAAGTATGATGTGAATGTCAATTTGAACATTTCGAAACGAAATTTATAAGCAAACAAAATGCACATAAAACACTTAACGATTTTTCCAATGGCCAACCTATATAAAATGTATTTAATGCTTTTGCAATACTATAAAAACAACCGGTTCCAACATAAACAAGTCACCTATACTAACGCATTATATTACAGTAAAACCTTAATGAGTAGCGAATAAAGTGATAAATCCGTTATTTACGAGCGATCGTAAAAATCTCTGGCAATGAATTTTTCATTACGTATTTAATTGATTATTTTTATCTTGCGAACCGCTGACTAATTCGAGCCGGCGTCTTCGCCCACGTCTCATTCCGTGGAGATATTTCAACAAATTTCCTACTTTTTCATTGTCAACAAAATTAGGATTCTATGCGAGAATAACCTAATGAATAATGACTGGCTATCTGAAAAATTACCACTTTTCATTTTAAACGGTTGAGTGTAAACAATTCTATTTATATAGCGTAATAAATTTAGCTCCTATGTCAATAAATTAAGTGCATACGTATTTAAGTTCTCAAAAGTTATGTTCTCGATTTATACTATAGCTTGCTATGATTATCTATATATGCAACGGAAAGTTGTAAAATCATGCTTTTAAATTCAAGTAAACATAACATAAGACACATTGGTATGTTTCTGTTTATTAGAATTTTATTATAAGCCACCTAAGCTATAAGCTCTTAATATAAGATATCTACGTAAAACGACAGGTTAAAATGAGGTTAATATGTAAATGCAATACGTTTATACTTCAATATTATCGTTACCTATAATAATTTTATGGTTGAATTGCATTAATTTAGAAGCAAAGCACTTAAATAAATAGGTATTGGTACGTATATTATATTTAATACTACAGTTTTGTAATTCTCCTATTAATTATGGACTGTACACAAGACATAAATATATTCAATGAAAATAAACTCTACATTGTAATATTCATAACTATTGGTTTTTTAAACATTGGAACATTGTTTTAAAACATCATATAAATGTAGCGCCTGTTTTTTTATAATTAGGTAGGTTCTCCATTTTTATTTAAAATGAAAACACCAAAAAGAAAGAAGAAAAATCTTTATAACGTTAAGATTTCAGATACTTCATAAAGAAAATATTTGAAATTATCCAAAATTGTTTTTAAGATAATGCATTCAGGATCTTAAAAACAAGTTTATTTTGGACTATTTCAAAATAAACGGCGGTTACCATTGTAACAAAAGGTTATACTATTCCTAGTTTAATTATTTTTTACGGCATTAGCTCAATAAATTAAGATGTGTATGGAAATGTTATCAGACATTGTTTTATTTATAATATTTATTAAGTATCTCTTTAATTTTCATCCTTTTATATAAATACATGGCTTAGATAACATGTGCACACAAAAAATTTTACTTATGACAAAATTCTGACACTAATACCTGCAATATTTTATGAGAAAGCTATACTTTTTTTTAGAATGTAGGTAACTATGTACACTTAGGCAACCGGACGTAAACTACTAAGGTGTTAAGTGGTACCCAGTAAATAATAAACGGATTTGTCACTGACTGAATGAGGTATAATATTAAAGATTTAATGAAAAATTACCCATTACTTATTGAGGTAGGAATTGTATTGTAGAATGGTAATAATTGAAATAAAGATTTCAGAAGACAGGTGACATTATTATCTATTAAAAAAATATAATTAGTTTATTTTATATCTGTATTATATGTTTCACAAAATATTAATTCCGATTTATTAGTAAGTATTATTTATGCAAACAATATTTATTCCTTTTTTTCAATTTTCACGTTCATGTGAAATGAAACAAACGTATCATTACATATCTAGAAATTTAAAAATTAATAGAAAAATCGTGATCGTCTCTTTTGCGGCAACCATTTACAATCCATCGATCTAAACTCCAGTATTTTTCCTTCGTAACGAGAATAGTTAACCTATTAAGACTCGCAATTAGCCTTTTTACGCCAATAATGTATTGCTGTTAAATAATCGAAATAACATTCGATACATTCACTAGTATTTTTATGTTCTTGTACAGCCTTATTAAGGAAATTGCAATACGTGTTAAGGCAGTACTTACGCATGATTTTATGTTCTGCATTAACATCCTCGGGGCTTCATACAATTACTGTATTTCATGCCTTTACAGTCTTTTATTAATTATATGCATTTATATGGAAAAAAATTGCGTGTTGGCGAAAAATTGATAGGTTTCGGTATTGCGAAATGATACCATTCCAGTACTTCGATTACTACATTATGATTGCATTCCTTTCAGTTTTTTATAAGAAAAATCTGATGAAACCCTTATGTTAAGTATATTGCATTCATTCAATTTTACCTTTTATTTATTTACAAATGATGTGCACTCTAAAAATAATGATTAATATAAATATCCAAGAGAAATGTTAAGCCAATAAGACGACATAATACAGTCACATGCCCAATTAAATCTTGAGTAAAAGTGTACAATTACATGTATTGTTAGGAAGCAACTACTTCACATACTGACTCACTGTCAGAAGACAAGCTATAGCCCGCTTCAATAGAAGCATGTTCAAAGAATAAACATACATGTCTATCATAAATTACACGGACTTTTTACTGCAAGCGATAATTACATTCACATGTCGGTCATATCGGCGTAAAGGTGCTTGTACATGACGCTGTGAGCGTGTGTGGTTTGTTAGCGCTGTGATAATATTTGAATTCATCTGTTAAGGTACCAAACGGTATATATTTGTGAACTTTGTCAGGTCAAAAATAGATGTTAAAGCTAGAATGCTCTTTATTATAAGCTTAATATTATCAGTAAATAAAACCATGGTTAGACAGATATGAAATGTTTGTTCCTTTCATTATACATTACTAAAACATTATGACATTTAACCCTAGCGGAGTAATCAAACGTTGAGTAAACACCATCAGTTGAGAATTGCAATGATCTTTGACCACGCTAACCCCACTTTTGCCAGACAACCAGCTCTCAACTTGACAGGTGACAGAACAGACCTATCGGCCATGTTAACGTGTACGGACACTGACTATTACTTTACCCAGTTACAAATATATACTTAATATAAATTTTCCGATTCATTGGCAGTTTTCTCGAGGTGTCTGAGGAGAGCTATTACGAGTGAATATGTCAAATGACAGAAATACTGAATATTTTAATTGCTATTGATTGAGACAAGCCCCTTGAAAAAAGAACCTGAAATCTTCTGATCCTGAACCCATTGCCAATATCGAAACTACTCTCAATTTTTTTATTAATAATGTAATTTGGAAAGTCTCTCTGTATCGGTCCATAATTTCTTAGGATCGCGGTCATGGTCTCATATGCCACCACTTGTGTTTTCATGAACGTAATTTATTACGATAATTGGGTACCTATATACTGTAGTATATTATGAAAATCTTTCCACGTAAGAGCCATTCGCCAAGCCAAAGACAGCTCTAGTATGCGTGTGCGTCACGTCACGATACTGCTGTAGAGTTAATTAGCAATGAATGGTCGATAATTCATCGGGCTGTCAGTTTCTTGTGAACTTTATGCATTATTTATGCCCCTATGTGTTATGTGTTGTGTTGCTTTTTGCTCAGAGGATGGAGGAATGAGAGTAACTGTCACGTGGTTGTGTCGCTGATGTAGATTGAATGTAGGTACTGTACAATAGATTTAGAAAGTGTATGTTACGTGATTTATCATAAGTTTATTGATGTAATAAATGTCTTGATGGTTATCTGTTGAATGTACGCACAGTCCAAAATAATGACTATAATATTCAATATAAAATTAAACTATGCAATGAAAGAGGTTAGGGATTCTCGTAGCAGTTTTATATGCTAAAGTTCCCTTCAGACTGTATGGATGTAACGCGTATGTGTCCGTTTAAATTACTAATACATTGCTAAGAACTTGAAACTTAATATAAGTTACCTCCGGCGTAATCTTTCAAGATGTAGTCTTTTAATAAGGAATATAAAAAAGTAAACTTTCTACTAGACTGCAACATGATCAAGACATAATAAATGCACGTTGTGAAAGACGTATACGTAATTAATGATCAACGTCAATGCCCATGTCTGTTAATCATCATTGATTATAAATTTCAATCGGTTTCCGCTCCATCTAGCGTCAATATTTATACTTTTGTTTCTAGTAATTAGTTTGATTATTATGTTGACTGCAACAAAGTATGTGCTATAAGAATTGATTGAATGCCAGAAAATAGTATATAGACATTTTAATTAGATTCATTTATAATCTTAGCTTTTCATCTTTGCGTGAGTGTGATGTTTACATAGATTTACATTCACGTCTTCTAATCCCGTTTTGGGTAGACAGAACCTCAGAGATATATCAATTAAATCTCCTAGTTTACTCTTTAGGTTAAATATTGGGCTAATGGTGTCACATGGAACATTGGTAACAGGTTGTTAGCCCATCACCCAAAAGATTCCATTTACCCTTAGGCCTACTCCATGCCGAGAAGAAAGAATCTAGATAGAATTATTTTTAAGTCTGAAGGTATCAGCTCGGTACAGCAAAGTACATGCTATAAAAATAGTTTATAGACGTTTTAATTAGAGTCATAAATAAGCATTTCGTGTGTTTGCATAACTGCAATTTATGTAGGTAACAAATTCATTAAACGTTACGAAATAAACATACACTTGTAATACCGTATATACATATACTTGACGTCTGTTTCAACATAGGGTATGTGCAGATTACGTATAGTTATATTAGTTATTATGGTAATTCTTCGCGCCCATGTTCGTAGTTCCCAACAAATCTACCGAACAAAATGTTGCTTTGTATGCTCTTGTTTTAAATAATGTTGATAATAATGAGTTAGTTGAAAAAAATCTTTCTCTGACTTTTGAATTATTGTTGAAACAATTATTTTAATTATATGTACCTACATAACAATATATCCCCTCAAGTATAGCAAAGATGTATGTTGTGCTAAATAAGCGAATCCGCGAGCCTTAAAATAAAAAATAAATTAACTGTTTACCTCAGATATATGCCTTATTTGGCTATTAAATTAATACAAATTCAAAATAGATGTTACTTTTTCGTTGGTTCGTGTTAAGTCAACCTTGTAACTATAAAGAGGGAAAAATTATAAATTTAATGTAAATTACGAGGAAAAATTACTAGGTACATTTTCATGTAAATTACATAGCTAGGTTATAGACTGCAACACAGAAAGGTGTGTTTAGTAAAACGTAATAGAAGGTTGCCATGTAGTTAGCATTATTCAAAGTGACAACTAATAATTTAATGTCATTCGTAAACGTAACTCGTTAGTCATGTGGGACGCATACAGTTTGGATTATCCTGTTAAAATAAGTAGGTAATGCTCATAAATAAATATAATTTGTATTAGATCCTCGCAGAGATAAGTTCTTGTATTAGAAATATATTTGTGCGATAAATTGATACGCAATGCGCGTGTAAATGTCAGTATGTTCGTATACTTAATAATCTTACTTGTCAACGTGCCAAATCAACTTCTTTATTTATTGCAAAAAATGTTGACTTGTTTTGAAAGTAAAGTTTTAACACAAGTTTCCCTGCGTCCTTTAGGA
This sequence comes from Leucoptera coffeella, assembly GCA_030578115.1. NCBI lineage: Eukaryota > Metazoa > Arthropoda > Insecta > Lepidoptera > Lyonetiidae > Leucoptera > Leucoptera coffeella. Next base: position 69,840 of record JAMBLF010000194.1, read on the forward strand.
ATACGTTAAGACTGCGTATATACCACAAGATAATTAATATTATTACGAGTTTTGTATACTGTTCTTTCTTTTCACACAACTTTACTATACAAATATATTATATTAACAGTAAATGCATTGGTAATAATCTGCCAGTAAGGAGTGTTAGAGAGATCATTTAGACTGACTGACATAACAGGAAGTGTGTGAAATAAGATATATCGTATCTAGCTGTGAATATAAGACTACTTAACTGATTACAAATATAATATATATGTACTCTTAAACTAGATTACACTTCGGACAGTATCTCATTCAGATGTTTTGATTCATTCATAGATGGCAGCTCCTATAGTATATTAAACACAGCACCCTTAATTCGCAAAAACTGTAACTACAGTAGACAAGTGGTCAGTACGTTCATGATTAATGAAGCAAAGGAACTACTTGCGGTTATCAAGCTATTTGCATATAGCATCTATTCCTAAGCTACAACTAATCCCAACTCAAAGTACCTATCAAGGGAGGTCTTAAAGTCATTCCGGCATTTGTATAAATTCATCTGCGGCCTGTCATTAGTCATATTGCTATAAACCTGAGCTACAACATGTCGGCCATTAAAATCTGCGCGCGCTCATGTTTTGACAGCTTAATGCCAAGACAGGATGTGTCAAAGAGTAAGCAACCTGACAGATTGAATAAGCAAGTTTTTCGATTTGAGTTTCTTTAGAAAGCTTTGTTAAACAAATTTTTAATTACTTGTTTTAAATATGTGAATTATTACGTCTTATTTTTGAAATAGCTCAACAAATTCATCTACAAAAACAACACATGAAGATTCTAAATATTATTTTTTAAATCGTTGTCATGGGTATGTTTAATATGTTGAAGCATTATTATTATGAAATATAAGGTTTTAAATTGTATATAAAATTTTTGGATTGGCATGACAAGGTCCGTAACGTTTTGATTTACCTTTTATTGAACTACTTTAAACATTCTTGTCAGTATTTACCTTACTTTTAGTTTAAATCGCACATCATATCCCATCTGCATTCCATCGTTATTCTTCTGACTATGTTTGCATACGCTTAAGCCACAGGAAACGAGAGTTAGAACTGTTAATGCCATAAAATAATACAGCAAACATTGCGTCTTTGTAACACTTTGTTAATCCGCTCAAATACCCTGCTTAAATTACCGGACATATTTTTAAACATTACTTGCTGATTTGATATCATACTCATACATTAATAATATATGTACACAAAATATGCTTTGAAACTTAATTTTATTTGCGTTTATTTACATATTTTTACTTCTCTACGTCTCCAACAGTATAGGCAGACTATAGATCGCCACCTGGAACGATCCTGACAAATGTCTCTTGCTTCACTCACACCTATTAACTTTCTCATACGTGCACTTCTGTTTTTCACGTTACGTACACCCCTACGCCATTAAAAGAATGGTTTTTTTGAACCTGTAATATTTACAACCAAATACCAAAAAAAACACAAACGCATTCACGACGTACGGGCACGGGTAGTCAGAGGTCCAGGTGTCCATCTCCGCATTTGCGAAGGTAGTAATTCTATGGACACCTAGAACCCACGTGTTAACCAGATAGTCAGTACTCAATGTGACAGGTGTTCAGCCATGTCGCCATTTACAAGCACTAACTAATATCTGTTCGACGAACAGGTAGGTTTCCTCACGATGTTTTCCCTCACCGTATAATTCGATGTATTTCGTAAATGTGTTTTTTTTTTATTACGAAAATGTACATAGAAATTCATTAAAATTGATTTCCATTGGTACATGCTCAAGCTGGATTTGAACCCTATACCCACTGATACAAAGCCAAGCCCCAAACAACTAAGCTACGTCGAATTAACCAAATACCAATATATTTTTTTAAATAAAAACTTAAACTTGTATATAAAATTAAACCCAATTCAATTTCTTTTAGTTCTTATGATGCGGGACTCCTGGATTAAGAAGGAATTTCATGCAAATGCATTCAACTTTCTAAGACGCTTCTACGAGCATAAATGCAAAGTAGGTTACAACGATTGTAAATTATAATTACAATATGATTGATAAATCAATCATTGGCGTGATTAAAGGTAATAAATTGGTTCGGAATTATTATTTACGTCGGTATTAATGTGCTGTAATTATCAGGCGATTCCTAAAATTGCTGTAGTCGTGGGCGTTGATTACATTGAATTCGTTCCGATTTTATTTCCATTACTGACACTATAATTGTCCACGTAATTGGCATTGTTGTTCCTTTACTAGATAATAAGTCACTGTTTTGCAGATTAGTTGAATGCTTTGTATTATTCTCCATACGTTTTGTCAGTAGCAAGTTTTGCATTATTCGCCATACGTTTAGTAACTATGTTTTATGAAAGAAGCGACTAGAACTCAAGATAGTTGTTTACAGTTTCTCTCTCTAGATCAATCCCATATTGAATTTATATTTCGTAGTAAGGAAGCTAAGCTGTAATTCTAAACGTAAGATGCATGTATAAGCTTTTTGATGGTTAGTAGGTACATAAGCTTTCTTAAAGCGATCAAACTAACTTATAAAGATCTTGGTTAACATGTCTAATCGGAAACAGAACAGATATCTATTAAGATATTTTAATCGAAATCCAAAGACAACGGTAAGTTATTAAAAAATTATGAATAAAACCATTGCGGCAACGAATCGGCAAAAAATAGCTTCAACCCTTTGTATATCCAGACGCAATACTCGTTAATAAATATGGCGTGTTTAAAAAATCAATTTGCACTTCAAAAAATGTGTGGTATTGCGATGGGGCTTCGGTATCGATAAAAAAGCAAACAATTTGGACACTCGCCGCTGAATTTATCGATGTGTAAATCATTTTAATCGGCGTCCCGGGGACATTTTTAATATTAATTGGTAGAGACACCCTAAATCATTTAGGCTTTGGTATTATTGCTTCTAGTTTGTCTGAATAGGAGATTTAGTTGGTTATTTATTTTGCTTTGAAAGTATAATCATTCATTATATTTAAATGCTTATAAAATGTTGCAAAGTGGAACATTCTTAGAATATCTCAATTTACTCTCATTTATTGTCGAACATAAAATTCAATTCAGTAATATAAAGAAAGGTAAGAATAAAATTATAGCATCAATATTAAGGATGCGATATCATAATGGAACAATGGTGTCAGATTGCTAGCCCATCGCCCAATTGATTCCATCTACCCCTAGTCTCTTAACCACCTCCTACAACATGCTGGTAAGAACAGCAGCTAATCAGCATTCTTTTCACGTCCCAGAATAGCAAGGTACTCCCAGACTAGCTCGAGACATAATTTATAAATAGATAGTTATAATCATAAATTCACCACATAATACGGGCAAGATAATTCATTGCTTTTTGTTTTATCTTGACCTACAAATATAAGTACTTAAGACGCAAGTATGGAAAGTGATCCTTGTACGTAATTCATGAAACATCTGTTTCAATTACAAGACACCAAATAAGAGAAGTAAACCTCAGGGCAAAACGCATACCCAATCTGAATCAAGCAGCTTCATAATTGAAACTTTTGACTTGAAAATAATAACGTATCAAAAGCAGTCAAAACTGCAAACTCGTATCCCGACCGCATTGCGTGTATAAACACCATAAAACATGAATACGGCTCCATGCATCATTCATACGAAACTAACACGTTGAACATTAAAAAGCAGACAGACGGCGTGTTAAATAGCATCGCATGCAAGGAGTGCTCTCGCTTCGACGTTGTTTGATCCATCACCACAATGGTTTAATCAAAATCCAACCTGTACCCAAAGGATAAGGCATACACTCCTAAATTCACGTCCTCTAATCCCTTTACGGATGAGAGAACCTTGTTGTAATAATATCTCCTAGGCCATTTTTTAGCATAAATATTGTAATCTCATATGGAACGTTCGTGACAGATTGCTAGCCCATCGTTAATTTAGCATAGATTAAATTTACTCCTAGTCCCTTAGTCACCTCCTAAGACATGTTGGGAAGAAACGCAGCTATTTAGCATACTTTTTAAGTCCTAGCTCGCAAGGTAGGTATCACTTATAGACGACCTATCTATAGAATATAGTGTTACTTGAAAAAGTACATAATATAACTGATTAAAGTAAGGTTTCATGACACTGAAATTGTAATCAGTTCTTTTTTATACAGTTTTTCTGGTCTCAGATTTTCTCCACTACTTATACGAATCCCTTCTTAGTCATTATCGACCCAAATATAATTATGTTTCTTACTTTTCATAACATAAATATTTTTTTTTTTAAATAAATGTCGAATATAGATCCTTCGCAATCATGCATCATGTTCGCAACCCCTGAGGCGGATTCAACTAATTGCAGCTGCAAATTATTATTGTTCTGTTCTCTGCAGTTGTCTTTTGATACTACTTAACGTTTCTATTTATGCTTTTTGACACGCTGTTATTATTTCTCAACAATGAGCATGTGTAACTGAGGCGTGTTTCAGTAACAGGAATGCTCCAGTTAAGTTGAAGTTTAAGTTTGTAGTATAATATCTATAGCAATATGCTCCTTTAATGACATACGCTTCTGATTATTACATATCTTATCTTCTCTATTATTAATAGAAGATACCTAACTTATTATTTTAGTTATGCTTCAGTTAAGTTTCAAACAAATTTGTACATTTATCAAAAAGCTAATCTTTGTTTCTATTTCAATTCAAAGACTACTTTTCGCCAAGATGTCAATTTAACGATTCATCCGACTATTAAAATAAAATTAGTGTGTTAAATTCCTTCCCCACCTATTAATTCCATTTTCTATAAATTCTATAAATATTATATGCTCATTATATTATATGCTAAGGTTATACTGATATGATGTATTTTCTTTCAAAACCTAGTATAAAGTACAGTACAGTGCATCAATTGATACAATGAATAATCATATCATTTAAATAATGAAGTTGCTACATTATGATGTTACTACAAGTTCTTGCAAATTATCTCCTCATTATTGCAATAAAGATACCATCTAGATAGCAACCGATTCTTTATACAACCGTAGCAATAAATTGTCTGGAAAATTAGCAATAATTCATTACAATAACATTCCTCACAGTAAATAAACAGAAACATTCTCGCATATCAATAATAAAATTAATTTCATGCCTGACCACTTTAAATAACTAGCGCGCTGTAGACGGGTACTAAAATTTAATGAGCTCGGACCATAATTGCAGAAATGAGGTAGTAAATATCTGATTACGAGAAACCCATGAATATTTGTGAATATATTGTGAACCTATTAATCTTTGAAGTTTCGTATAGTTTAGTGGTTGAGACTTATGCCTCTGAATCAGTGTGGTTCGATTCCTGACCGAACGTGTAACCTGGAAATTATATTTTTATGCACATTTTCACATTGAAACTATGGTGACAGAAATAAATCTACCTATACTTCCGATAGGTGATATGTAGTGCTTGTAAATGACGAATGGCTTAACCACTTGTCACGTTACGTGTTGGTAATCTGATTAACATATGGCTTCATCGTGGCCATAGTATCACTAACTCTATAGGTTCCGAGACACAACATTGAACCTTTCTCTACCCCAACAAGTGATAATGTCGTAAATTCTATGTATGTGTGTAAGTTAAATCATGTTGGCATATCACAATGATATAAAAAACATCTTTACATTTTAACCTGAACCTGTGACTACTCCGCAAGGGTAAATGGTCGTGAACGCGTTTGTTTTTCTTTTTTGGGATTTCCCTTTCCCTTTACAATCTTCTGAGGCTTGAGTAAAATAGCTGCCATTTTCGGCAACTTAAGCGGTGACTAAAAACAGTTATCTTGTTTATTCAAGAGTAATGAGTCATCAATCTGTAAATTTTACTATGACTTATAATATTCGCTTTAGAATCTCAAAACACTATTGATTTTTGTACAATTTTCATTGATAATACAGTCAAGATATAGAACTGATGTATAAATAGAACGATAATCGTTATGGTAGACTTTCCGTAGTAAGTTCACTTTGCTATACTAAATCAAAGCCATTTAAATCCTTATCAAGTTAAACGACATACTAAATCATATTTTATTCGCATATTAATAGAGGAAAAGCCTCTATAATAAGGTTTCACGGTCTGGAAATTTTAAACAGGCAATAAAATATAAACACACTTATTTATAATGTTGCGTTATAATGAAACGCCAGATGTTCTTGCAAATAAAAGTAATTAACAACATAATCATGAGGCATGCATTTCTTGGAATTCTCGTTATACTCGGTCATATTCAATGTCATAAATGAAATTATGGGTACTCTTTTTACGTACGTACATATCTATGTAAATGTTGAAGAGAATCGTTGCAAAAAACTTGCAAATGTCGTGTCCTTATAATGGAGTATAATTATTGCATATTGTCTTGATACTATTAACATCATATCGTCCCAAATTTATACTCATAACACAGACAGAAAAAAGATACCTAAATATCATCGCTGCATTTAATCTTTGTGGTAGATTCAATAATTGTAATATAAAAAAATATATAGAAAGGACGCCAAAATATTTTTAATTTAAATTGATATAACTGTTGAGTTTAAATTTAAGCAAGAAAAACAATAAGAAAAATTACCCAAGCTGTCATCAAGACGCCAACGCATTAATTACATCGAAACGCTGCTTTTAACAAACAAATGTTCACACTTAACCTTTTTTACCTTGAATCGTACGATTAATATCTTCCGATCACAGGTTCATTACCATTTAGTCCTGAGCCTTCAAAAAACCCTTTTTCAAGGAACTTCCTTAGAAAAAACTCACTTTTAAGGTTCATATTAAACTGGTTACATTCGGAAGACGTATCGTTGGAAAGTGATGTTATGCAAAACTTTATGTAGTCTAAATTACGAGTGTCACTGATTAAATTGATAAAAGAGATAAATGGCCTTTGTTTTTTGTTGGAAGGAACTAGTGGGTGGTAATCCGGATTATTTATTAGCTGCGTGCGGCGATAATTAAGACTTGTATCCAGGCTTCGATCAAAATTCGAAATGTTTGTGATTCTGTCGTTAATTTTTGTTGTAAATTTTAATGAAAAGATGGCTGTTGTATACTAAGTTATTTTTTTATTCATAATATCTGTTATATCTGTCGCTGCACATAATCAGACATGTAAATTAAAGACTTCTTTTACTTATTAATATTCATTTATTGCAGAAAAAAATGTTTACTTTAATGTGTTACTCGTCTATAAAGAGTGGGCCGTTAAAATAACCAAGGTGAATGAGAATAATAGAAATTCAAAGGCAAAGAGACCACTGTACTGAATACGTGGTGTGACGAATTGAAATGGATGTAAGATGGTAGAATTTTAGTAGTTTAAGTTGGCATACAACAGTCTCTGCCTATCCCAATAGGACGTAAACGCGTTAATTTATGTACAGTCTTAGTGTACAACAAGCAAAACAGAGCAGGAAATAGACGCAAATTATGTTGAGTTTGATAGATTATAGTGCTCACAGGGCTGTAAATTTACATTTTAACTTATCTGTGAGTTGTTCCATTCAGCGGGAAGTAGGCAAGTAACGTGTTAACTTATCTCAAGTCATTACTTAGCCGCCACCGGCGAATGAATTACAAGGCGAAATTACAAGAGTTGATTCATTTTATCACGACTCTTATTTATGCCGCGTTTATAACAGATTATTATGTAATTTTGGTTCATTTATCAGAAATTGTGTAAGGAATGGAATTGGCATCGAAATTTTAAAGCTCTTTAGTCATATTTTCAACGGCGATTCAAGCTTCATCCTTGAGCAATATTACAAGTTCTGTAAATTTGAATATGTATACAGTAAGGTTAAGATACGTTAACTTACTGTCTAAACAAATTAACTTTACCATGAAAGTCATTATCGAACAATTTGATATTTGTTGTCTTGAATTTTTGTCTATGTCTTAAATTGAATGAATAACTCAATTTAAAGCATAATAAATATAATTTAAAACTCCTAAAATCTATAGCAGTAATTCAACAAACTAAATCAATTTTAATAGATCATATATTATTCCATATCGTTAGACCATTAAGGTAAGCTTCAGTTAAACGCTCTGAAAGTATAAGGACTGAATAAATACATTCATATACTCTTCCCACACGTATATATTTTAACACATTACCATCAGAACATTCCCAAAGTCGTTAAGCAGCAACTCTTTTCAAGAATAGGCCCCTTGACCAGTTAACTGTGTTAAAACGCTGACAGTCTTCAATTAAATTGTCAAGTCCAGTGTTTTAAAGGCAACTTTAATACTACGTTGCAGTGTATGCGTTTGATATCTGTACAGGCTGCCTGTTGACTTGTAAAGGTGTCGGCTTGATGTTTTCATTACCGTGTAAAGTACATTTAGGTTCGTATTTTGATGGGAAGGTGTTATGAACAGTGAGATAGCTGTGAATAACGGAGTGTGAAGGATGAATAATTGTTCTTTAGGCCACAGTGCTAGTGATAGGGCATAATATCATTGTAAATGGTATTATAAGACTATGCATTGTAAAGACAAGGGTATTTCATAGCGAATATGTATGTATGTGTAAGAATACGGCGAGAGAAAACATCGTAAGGATATTCACCTATTACGCAAAATTAATAGGGCTTGTAATGAAAGACACAGTTTCCCACTTGTCACATTATCCACTGAATATCTGGTAAACACTTCACGTGGGTTCGAGCTGGACATAGAATCTCTAGTTCTGATTTGCGCATAATTGTATAGTGGACAATGGTTATAAAAGTCATTGATATTGTTTTATTTAAAAACGATTGCTAATATAGCTTATGCATAAGACTGATGTCCAAACATACGTACAAATACATTCACATCCTCTCATCCCTTTCCATGTGGACAGAACCACGAAGACGATCATATGTCCCAGATCACTTTTAGGATGAATATTGGTCTTGTTATGTTATTTGGAACATTGGTGACAGATTGCTAGCTTATCGCCCAAGCGATTTCATTGATCCCTAGCCCCTTAGTCGACTCCTATGACATTCCGGGAAGAACGGCAACTACTTTGCATTCTTTTGTGTACCCAACTATTTGGTGTCCAAATACTGTCTGGAAGATGTGTTATAATTTTTACAGATCTTGGAATTTTAATTTATTTTGTCATTAACTAGGAATTAAAAAGGTACATCATTAGAGGCGTATTCGAATTTCAGGTTAGGTGCTGATTTTCTGTCTGTCTCCGAGGTTCTGTCCATCCCAAAAGTGATTGGGGACGTGAATATCTATGTATGTACTCATATATTTTGAATTGTACGTTATATTAATATTTCTTAACATCTCTTTTCATTCATTCTCAAACCCCTTGGCATTCGATTTTTTCTAGACCCTGAGACGTACCTAAATATAATTAACTGACTGCATATTGAGCATGTTGTGAGAGAAGATTCTATAGCATAAGTGCATATGTAAATAACTGGAAGGCTATTCGCCCACTTAGTTAACCAACTTAACGGAATAGTATGATTTATTTCAAACGTAGGTAGAAATCTTATAGATACTAAAATTTTATTGCGACCCTAATTCCTAGTTGTTTCAGTAAATGTTTCGTTATAGATTGGGTAATTGGTATTAGTAAAGCAATTCAGTTATCCTAGAATAAACTGTGAACGTGAATTGAATTACTTAAAGTTGTCCAAAGAAAAATAATTTATCTAATTGGAGATATAACTAAGGCGATATCGAGTGGGGTAAATTTCATTACTCTTAGTGGCAAATATTGGTATTTTTGAACTGTTATCTTATATATAACTATATTTTGTAATTAGGGTCATGATTCTTTCTCTTACGTACTTGTAAATAGTCGTTTTTACACGACAATTTCGTGAAATCAAAAAGAATATTTTGGACACTATTATTTAACTCTAAACTACCTCCACCGGGAATCGAAACCAAGACATAACGATTTGCATCACGGAGGTCGTCAAAAATGAAATATAATACATATTAAAATTAATAATTATATATGAAATAATAATGTTTTTTTTAATTTACGGTATTTGTAATTGCAAATAATCTCATCCTTGTTACGTTTTCACGTCACCTTCACCTACAGCATTATAATTCACTTGTCACGCCATCTATCAACCGGAGAAGTGAGTCAGAGCTTGTCGTCCGCAAACAAGAGATAATCAAGTACTCCAAAGGAAAAGCTACAAAGCAAACACATTGTGAAACGCTCGCGTGAAACAAGTTAACTACTTGGGTACACTGACAGAGATAATTACAAGAGCAAACTATCCATCAAAGTTGCTAATAACTCACTGACCTCCTAGTAGTGGAGATGTTAATTTCTTAACAAATCATTGAAAACGGTACGAGGTATAATGATGATAATTGACGACCAATGTTCAGGTAAAAGTGTTAAAAATATTTTCTGTTTAGCATCGTTAGGTCTGGAGCTCGCTCAAATTTGATTCTCGGAAATTTGTTTGAACAAACAATCAAGTAACAATTTTTGGGGTCTGACATTCAACCATATATGTAAACTTATACTTCACGACTAGTTCTTAGTGCGGGAGCTAGACGTTTACGTTTTTATCTCCATTGTCGAGTAAATGATTCATTTCCCCACAATTAATACCGCAATTTGCGTATACTGTACACTACCAACTGTACAGCTAAATTAACGTAACATAATAAAACATAAAGCTAAAATAACATTCAACCTGTTACGTCTGATCATATTTGAAAAATCCTACTGTTCCATCTTTCCTAGTTACCTTATAATCTTCTTCTTTGTCCAACCCTCTTCCTAGTTCATCTGGGGTCGGGTCTCCTCGTACACTTGCGCCATAGAGCTAGTTACCTTATAATGATTTCTTTAAATTCAAAGCTAAATTTTTAATTGCCCTACCTAACCAAATTTACATGATTCCATATTATAATGTTACACACATTTTATTTCATTAAATAACGCTAAATCTTAAAAACCGTAAGCCTGGCTCGAAAAGTAACACCAACAGAATAATCACATTTCTCAAAAATGCCGCCTTCACCATGTTTGATTGAAATTAACACGTTGCACGGCAAATAGTAGCCTTAAGGAGATTTTAGCAAATACACCCCGTTTCTATGAAAAACACATTTGTTTGTTCGCTACAAATAACAAATATTTAAGACTGACTCAAAGCGAGCCGCGTTGGACGGGTTGAGGAAATACATCTTCATTGAATTCTTTGTTGCAATTGTGATTTTGATGCAATTGTGAATTAAATGCTCTATGCAAATTTATTGATCCAAAAGTAATGGAGAGAAAAAGCAAAACATGATTTAAGAACGATTTGGAATCAAATATAGATAATTGATTACTGTTAATACATTCAAGTCTAATTATATAATGTAAGTACCTTTAATTGTTTTTTATTTTATCTATAATTTAATATGGAGTCCTTAAAACATCTTATTATTACTTTTACATTGGAGTGGCTTTTTAGTTCTTAGAAATTTCGTACCACAGAAAAAGCCGCCACTGACATGTTAATATTCAATATAAATATATTGACTCAACCACCTTTCTCAACTGGGATGTGTGAATTAAGCAAACTTAAGTAAACTTGTCCCATTTTCATAAATACGTCTTTTAAATATTATATCTTTGAATCAGGTAAATTTCTTCTCCCTTTGAGATAGATAGTTAAGGTAAACAAATGAACAAAATTGGACCTAAACTAGCCTAGGTATTTATAGGCTTTATAACTAATACTGTATCTATTACTTCTGTCCAATACATTTATAATAAATAAATACAATTTATAAATATGGCAATACATTTATAATAAAGGCATCCTTTTCGAGGAGGACAGTAGCTAGGAGATGTTTTATTTATTACTTTTATGTAAGAAAAATAATAATAGTTATTGCAACGATAAAAAATCTAGTTATTAACTTTGACCTTCAACCCCAACTTATTAAGTCAGTATCAAAACACATAATCTGACCAAATACAGCACCAAAACATATCAATTGGTCCAGCTTTATTCGCAAACCGACCAAATTCAAGAGGACGGTAAACCGGACACAATCCGACCAAATCCGAGACCATCTTAACCTGTGGTCATAAATGTGTGAACGTTCGAGTCACAGTGTTATCGGAAAAGTTCAAATGTCGCCCAGAGGGCAACTAAAAGGTTCCAGCGAAACGATAGAACGATTAAACTTATCCGATTTTCTTTATCCCGTGATTTGTGCTCGCAATAAAATATACCAAATACATTTTTCCTGCTGCGTTGTGCTTTCCGTTGAGGGTGAGTTATTTTGTTTTGTTTTTTACTCTGTATTTCAAACTGAATAGAGATATTGCATCTAAGATTCCTTTGGGTAGTTAGAGACTGTAATTATCACCGTATTGTCACGTTACGACACGTCATTAATTAAGAAAGATACAAATATTCAAGTACACACATTATTTTAATGTAATATGCTCACTTTACATAGTGTAATATGTAATATTACTGTACAAATAATGAATTGGCACAACGACAACAACTACAATGTTAAATTGGCACAAATAGTTCTAGTTCTTTTCAATATTTGTCCAAATAACTTGTCAAAAATCATCCGACCGCCTCAGGTGTCCGATTTTAATAAAGAGCCAATCAGTCAGGCGCCGGAAGCGACGCCATGGACTTGTTCCGACCGGAAATGGAGCTCGCGTTCGCAGCGCCCTCTGCAAGCATCCGGTTGACGCCGGAAGTGTCGCCTCGGGCCAAAGTGCGGGTATCCAGCGACTGAACGACTCAAAGGAAAACTCTTACTGGATCGGCTATGTGCTTCAATTGATGTTTTATTCAATAATATATCAATTTAAGAAAAATACGCACGGTAGGGCGATTATATTTAACGATGTTTGATCCTAAATTGAGAATATAAAATTCAAGATTTGTAGGTATGGGGAACAATATATTTCAGGTATCAAATTATATTTATACCCGTATATAATTATGTAATAAAAATGTTATCTCCAAAATTACTAAAGAATTGACATTTCAGACTTGAGAATCTGTTTAGGGTATCATAATACCACACTTTTTGTGGTTACGGTATTAGTGTACAAAATTTGTATCAAGTTCCAAGATCAGAGCCACGTACATACCTACATTATAATATTTACTCCGAAGTCACCTTTTACGACATTCTATTAATGTACAGACTGGAATTAAAGCCTGGAATGAAAATACATACATAAGCAGTATTTTGCCCTTAAGAGTGCTATAATTGTGAAACTGTAATTAAATTTCAAATTACGGTAATAAAAATTGACGCCTTCAATTACGAAATAAAAGACAAATTATTTACTATCAAGTGATATTCAGAGATGGCGGTAATAACATTTAATTGCGGAGTATTTGTAAGAACACTTTATCCGTTTAATTGTGGTTTGTAACGGTAGAGTACCCGCAACATAAGGTGGCAGTAGCCAAACTTGGAACTAAATTTGACGTTTCCGCCATTGCGTGTTATTTTGTATGAAAGGTAAATTTAGTATTACCAGCGTTGTGTCTCTTTGTAATTTTTATGTTTGTTAAGGGTGATTATAATAAATTGATTTCTGGAGTTTCTTGTTAGTTCTTCTCCAAGGGTCTCCGCTGAACTTCTTCTTCTCAATCGTTATGCTCTTATCAGAGCGGTCGTGGTCTTCATGACGTGGCATCTTGAGCAGCCGAAATGGTTGGTGAACTAACCTCGGTAAAAATATGTAAAGACAATGCTCAGTGCCATGTTTGAAATAGTTTTTTTACATACATACATACACATCACGCCTGATTCCCTGTAGAGGGGTAGGCAGAGATCACGGATCCCCATTTGTCCCGATCCTGACAGACCACTTTCGCTTCATTGACATTCATACATTCTCTAATACACTCTCGGCGGTTATAGGTACTCCTAACGTCACCTTTTTTCAATATAGCGTCTATCTGACTGTTACATATATGTCTTATTAGGCCGGCCCCTGCGTAACCGCCCTTCCACTTCACTCATATATATTCCTTTTGTCAATATATAGTTTTTTTAATTTGTACTTAGATCATAAAATAACTTTCAAAGAGAGCTTATGATAGGGCCTATTTTGAATAAAAATATTTTGACTTTTGACTTTGGTATATTAATTTGTTTTATTTGAGTTTATAGCTCTGCAACCAAAGATCGTTACAAATGAAACCTCAATATAATGTATCGAGCCGTATGGTACAGTGAGTGCTAGTTTTGGCGTGTTTACTGGCAACACTGGATTACGCGACTGTGGCGACGCCTCCAACTGCCACCTTATGTGGCGGGTACTCTAGTCGTGTCTGCAAATTGCGTATTATACACTATAAGTAATAACAGTTCACATCACAAACTACTAGTATTCTTGGAATCAAATGTTAAATATCTAGTTTTGGTTTCGAAACGGTATATATTTTATAATACCGTATGAAAACCTAAGATATTCTAGTATGCCAGCTAGTATTTTATTATAAGAGTTTTATACAGTTTTTTTATTTAACGAATGAAAACTACAAACGGATATTGTAAGTAACTTTTATTTTAGAAGGCACGAGGAAAGCAAAATAATATATAAGCTGTATATATTTATATGATTGTGTTGTGTTGTACAATTTTCCATTAACTACGTTAAGCAATCATACGCTCACTGTTTTACTGCATTTATTAATAGTTTATATAAAATCTTCCAATACATTTACTTAATACAAAGTCATTTACAAAATATAAACATTTAATTTTCTATCAACATAAAGTTCAATAAAAGCTCTATTATAATAGCGAGGGTCGTATTGCTCTACGGACGACGTCACAATGTCTAGTCTGTGACAATGCATAATGCAGCTCAATTTACGCCTCAGTAATGCCTGAATTATACAGTAGATTCATGTAAAAATATTAAAATACACTTGTAAAAAGTGCACGGTTTTGACTGTGACATTTGTCACCTGTCAACGCGAAGATTTGGTGATTTAATACTAAATCGATACGCTGATGGAATCACATACTAATGTGCGACATTAGCAAAGCAGACAAATTTGTCAAACGGAATCTAGTTGATTTTCAATTGCATTCGTTTTTTGAAGTGTCTGGTTGTTATTTCCTGGCTGGACAAGGTTGTTTTCTAAGTAAAATATGCAATAAGTAGGTATGGTTGCTAGCTGCAAACAGTTTTGCCTACTTAAGACATTCACCGAGGGGAATAACAACATACTTATTTTGTAAACTTTATGTCCCAGACTAAATAATTATTATTCTCCCTGCAGTAGCTATGTGGAGCGATGTGGCCAGCATTGTTGGTAGGGCTCTTACCAATAAGCTTATGTATTAGCCGATCCAATTACAACAGCTTTATCTTGCGCAAGTTTGTATAATATTTTGCTATTAAAATGTATTTGTGTTTTATTCAATGTGTTTGTATGTAAATGTATTTAATTGCCTTTATATGTCATGACTTAATGAAACTTGGTTTAAATATATTAAACCTAAGCCTCTATATAATTTAAGCATAGTAGAACACACTAAAAATGCTGATTCAAATGTTCCGTTTCACATTTATTTAACCAAAAAATCAAGTACTGAAACGTACCTAATGCATCTCATACGTATGTAGCAGCCTGTCATGCTAATCCTAACCGCACCAAAAAGCAAGGCCTGCACATCGATACAACATCTATCACCTTAATGTTTCGGTCGTTATTGAATTTCAAAAGATGTTTTTAGATGTCTCCTTTATTTGCAATTCATTGGGCTTGTCCACAGAATCGACATTTACATGTGTTTAAGGTTTTTTGTTGACACTCACTTAGTCTATGGTTTTTGTTGCGTTGCATCTTGCGTAAAGAAAATGCAAGCTTCATTTTATGTAGGTTTAATTATGACACTTATGTTGTAAGTTAAAATAGCTCGCATTACTCATAGTTTAACAAAGTACCTTAAAACACGTAGGAATGACAGTAATGTAGATAAATTACGAGAAACATGAACAGACGTTAAAATAGCAAAACATTTATCATTCCAAAACAAAAACTTACAATATCGACCCAACAGTTGTATCATAATAAGAGAGCATTAAATAAACAAGTGTTGCTACACTTTGAAAGGTTCTTGTTAAAGTCGCATGCAATATTAATTAAAATACAATTATGTGAGGTGCGGGCGAAATATGGACTAATGGCACGGCATTCCACCTCGTTCCTTTTTTGTCCGCAAACCACGGATAGCCCAAGGGAATTATGCCGCTGAGACAGGCATATAAAACATGCGATTGGACTCCAGCTTCGAATGTGTCCACGAATTACTGTGATGAACGTGTGTTGTACAGGAAAAAGTATGAGTCAACGGTGTGAACGTGTGCTTGAAGATTTTAGGATAATAATTGTTTTTTTAATGTAACTATAGTTAAAGTATACTAAGTTCAAGTGTATATTCATTATGAATGGGATATTTAATACTAATAATAACCTTGAAAGGAATACATGTATGTATATTCAAATATAGTCTGTAAACTTTAGTATGTATAAATAAATCCACAATCTCCCGATTGCGAACCAGTTAGATACATATATTAAAATAATGCTTTTCTGAATACTGGAATAGGAATAAATAAATTGCTATAAATTATAGCCAACAATTAAAATGACCCCTAGTATTTCTGTAACAAGCACTTAATTGTACATAATGAGCTGTATTTAACGTCATTGTCATTTTACTTTAATTTTAGCAGGATGTATAGTTATTGAACATATGTTCCATAACGGACCACACACTACTTAAGTATATCTAAAATATATATATAATAATTAGTGGTAGGTATGCTAAACATAGCTTAGCATAATTTTATATAGGAAATAAATATCCTTAATCGTGTCTAGGACTTAACTATAATGCTATTACACTGCCTTTCTTACCGATGTCAAGTTATCTACACTTAACGGGATAGAATTACATAAGTATTTATTAATATCGACGACATAATCAGTAAACATTCTTAATTAACTCAAATTTAGTATTAATTACAATACATCATTTATTTTAAATCAAATATTAAGCAATGTGCTTATTAAAGAAATTACGTTTCAATTACAGTCACAGTAACTAGATAGATTCATCTACTGTAATAAAACTCTTACACTCAAAAATAAGTCCCTTGTGTGTAAATGGTGACAGAACCAACAAATCCCCAAACACAATAACGTTATTAACAACCCTAGCTCACGAACAAATCTTTTTGACTTAGGCGGTCTTTGTTCTGGTTAAGTAGTGAGTGAAAAAACATGGTTCTTCAAAGGGGCACAATTAAAATTCTCATCAACGCTGTCAAGTCGACGTATTGTACCCGGTAAACGTCTCTCAACGGGGGCTTATTCTCTTAAATTTAGAGTGGAGGCTTAAAATATATTTTGCGATGATTAGTCAATAAAAATATGAGTAGTAGGTCCTACTGAGATATTCTTGTAATGATTTACTGTTTACAATAGTGAAATAGAAGGAATAATGTTGAATTTTTCAAAAGCCTCACAAAAAACATGAATTATTACTACTATTCAACATTGATCTTTAGGTAAGTGTTTCTATTATTTTGGTAAAAAGATTTGCAGTAATAATACGATACAGTTAATTATTCATTTATTGTGGCAAACAATCAGAGTTGTAGAGAAATAGTAGGGTGCAAATCAAAATGTATTTTAAAGAGCACTGTAAAAATAAGCATAAATAAATCTTTCAATGAAGTGTATTGAACATTTCAGTTTTTTAATATATCCATCCTATTTTTCGGTGTAAGATTGTAAATTGTTTAACTTGTATTTCTCCTTTACTAACTTTTTTACTAGATACATCTTTTGAAAATGAATGGCCATTGCCACATAAGTTAATCTACATACATTTACATTATTTTTACACCCTTTTTATTTAAAATCTTTAGAACTACGTACACAGTTAACGTTTCACAGAATAGGGGCTCGTCGTCGGTGTTTTCAATTAGACGCTTTTTCACGCCAAACCGAACTGACAGATCACGCCTCCTTTGTGCCCATCCGACAATCACAGGGTTGCCACTAGACGAGATTAAATAGCCTGATATCCCTACATACATTTTAATTAATAATAAATGCACAAACATACATATTCAGTCACAATTGTATAACCCTTTTGGGAAGAAAGATATTGATACATATTCATTCACAATTCTATAACCCTTTTTTGAACAAAGTGATTGAGTATCCCTCATGAAGAGAGATTATGTATTTGAAGCCGAACTTTTACGTGACAGGTGATAAGCAATGTAACCGTTGACAGATACCAGTAGGTTATTATCTGTATCGAGAAATAGACAAGTTTCCTCAAAGGATTTAATATTTTTTAGAGAAATAAATAGCACATGAACAATCGAGATTTAATAGCACTGCTTACGTATAAAGAACAATCTACCAATATCGTTTTAGTATACCTACATGTATGTATAATAAATCTACGAGTACCTGTAATCGTTAATTTACTTGAGCTAAAACTCATATATTATCTCGTTCATATAATGAACATGTCAATGAGTAATTAGTTTCAAATTCAATGATATAGTTTTTATATCAAAATGATGCCGATTTCAATTAGTGGCCGACATGATTTGTGTGAATTATACATTAAAGAAACGAGCTTTGATTCGCTAATGTAATTTATAACTAATAAGTTAAAGTTTATTACTATAAGATTTCGAACCAAATTAGGTTAATGTACAGTCAGCGCTAAAAGTGCAGTCCCAGTAATTTTTTATAAGGTTTAAGTTTAAAAGCCAGTACAATAAAGCCAGTTTTAAAATGTTTTACTTGTTAAAACTGGCGCCACTATGCATTGTCATAGCCACTATACGTTCGCGTGCCTTATAAAATTAAACCTTTTAAAGAGTTATTGATACTGCAGTTTGAATGAATGAATCCTATTCGTCTAAGTTACTAGTAACTCATCTAAAAGCAGTGTTAGACTCTTTGGCACATGTCGTGCTCATGCTAAGGCCCATATTGTCTTTATAATCTTGACTAGATCTAAAGTATGTAGTGTTCACTATTTCAAGCCTATCCTTCTTAATTGTTATAAGAAAAATATAATACATCAGAATTGAAATAACATACAAGGAGATAATGTACATGCTTTTCATAAATTTCTTTATCATTAGCACGTACATTTCCAAACAAAAACACAAGCCGCTAATTAACTCTGCCCTTACATGTAATTACATTAAAAAACTAACCAATTTTCGATCTTACCACACCACACATCCTATTTATACAAAAAGCCGTTTTAAAGATCAACATTACGGACAAAAACTTGTAAGAACACACATCTACCCGAAAGCTATCACTTTACTTCCCGTAGCGTCTTTTTGTTCCCGTATTAAATGACAGACTTAACCCCTAATTGCTTTCCTCGTGGGCTTTGATCTTTCTGGCGATATGTGCTTCCTTGCGATTGAGTGCGTTTTTATTACGCGTCACTTTGAGGGTTGACATGACGCAGAATGTTTTGAAAGCGGCAGTTTTGGTAATGGATGCTCTTTGGTGACGCCGTGTCAAGGGTTAAGGTGTTGCGGTGGTATTAATAGTTTAAGAATAAACATAATTTGTAATGGAAATGTAAGAGTTAATATCAAAATAAATTCCTTGTAGAAACTTCGTACCAAGGATATCACTCCGGTACTTAATTAAATATATCTGATTTTTTTGCGGTAAAGAATAACTCCTATGAAATAATAAAAACCGTCTCCGTATTTGAAATGTGTTGCTTCAAGAACTTTGTCAAAAATTTACATTCTTACTTACCAAGTACATGACAACACATTTTGGAAACCAACTCAAACATTCAACAAAAACACCCAAAAACCAAATTCACAAACTAGGTTTAGCCGCGTCTGTTTCGCTAATGTGTTCTTTTTATTATTTATTTTAGCGGCCAAATTAGAGTCTAAGTCCATCACTCATTATGCCCATCCGTAATTCGGCGGCCAGTCGTATCTCATCAACAACAATGGCGGAGGCAAAAAGCGGCGCAGCGGAGATCAAAGCGACCGCCGACGTCGGGATGAAATGACTTGTTTCACAGTCAGTGTAGTGTAAACACAGCTTAAGATCAAAGGCGCCGCTTGATTTACGGGAGGAAAGCGAAATGAGTGTGCCAGTCGGACTAGGGGTGTTTGCTGAACATTGCGTGACGTTATGATTGTGACAGAACATGTTCGTTGCAATACGTTTGCTGTAAAACAAGGAAATATTGAGTCGAAATTTGACGAGCTCCTGAACGCTAATTGTAAGATCCTGGTTTTGATTCCCGGTGGAGGCAGAGTTAAGAACAACTCTTTTCGATTGCTTTCCATTATGATTGTTGGTTATATATATAAGAATATATTTCTTAAATGAAGTTACCAAGGAGCTAGTTTAATTGGTGTGATAGTGTCCCAAATATTATTATAATAGGCAGTAAATAATTAATCCTTCGAGTTACTTTAAAACAGGTTTCTATTAGTCTTACTCACTAATGTCATTTTTATTCTAATTATCAAACAATACACAATATGTTACCTTTTTTCATGTATTATTGGGTGTGAGCTGTAGATACCAATTTAGGTATGAATAAATCAATTAAAAAGTAGATGAAAATGAACATTTATTTACTTTACTTAAAGTATTAAGTAATCAACAAAGCTGACGAAACAAATTGCTTGTTACTAAGCTTATTATGTTGACATAAATAAATCCTTTGAAATATGTAACTCATTTTTTAAAAATCACATATTTTTCCATAATCACTTTTTGTCATTTTTGTTTTGAATTTCAACGTAAATATTTTCACGTCATGTTCATATTATTTATTGCTCAGGGTATTTAATTAAAAGCTGTCGTATTGTCGTCTTATTCTGGTCAGCGATTTGAATTCTACAACTACTATGAAAAGTATTTTAAATATTTTTTAAGTTTTTGATAGTAGAGGACGTAAAATCCTTTCAAGCGATTAGGTCATTCAGTCCTTTACAACCTAGACTCTTCAGACATGTCCAAAACATGATATCGTGTACTATTTATGTCCGAAATCTGAAACAACGATAAGACACACGACACTAGAATAATTATAACGTTCCATTCACACATACACATCACGCCTGATTCCCTGTAGATGTAGGCAGAGATCACTTTCCTGATAGACCACTTTCGCTGCATTGACACTCATACATCTTTTCATACACACTCGTTGGTTATAGGTACTCCTAACATCAAATTCATCTTTTGAACAAGGTAAACTTTTCATCGAGCTAAGGCATTTTTTTAATTTTTCATAACAGGTTTTTTTTTATGGTTGAAGAGTAAAAAATTAAATAGTGTTCACAAAATAAGGCTGCGAGTCGGAAACTTTCGTGTTGTACGAACATAATTTAACTCAATTCGTGTCGCTTATGGTTGAATTATGCAGTAAAAACGCGATTTCAATCATTCCTTTTGCTGGTTATCAAGTTGTACGTTTTGAGGGCAGCTTGTAAATTGTTGAACATAAAAATAAATTTACTTGCCATTTTAACCATGCTATGATGAACGTACTCATTTTTTATTTTATGTTGTAATTATTTATGAAGAACAGTTGTAGGTCCTGTCGCCATTTTAATTAAGCTTCTTAAATAATTCGTAGAATACCCTTCTATTTTTAGTTTACATGATCTCAACTTTCATCAAAGCATCATTATTTATTTATTTACTTAGTAAAGTTTACGTAGAATATTAGAAATGCTTTCAAATCACACTTTAAACTTTTCAGTTTTTCCAATTATCCATTGCTTCTATAAAACCTACTCTTTTACTTATACTTACGTTACAAAACAATATTTTTAGCTGAAATTAGTGAACTTTTTACCACATTATAAATACATAGTCTATCCTCATTATATTTTCATCTCCAAGCAAAGCAGTCTCGAACTAAAGTAGGCAAGGTTTTTTCTTGGTATTTTTCGAAGGACGCGGCGGCGGCAGTCGGTTGGTTTCTTTGATATTTGCTTTTTATAGGTTCTTCCGATTTTGGTTCCTTTCTGTTGTTTTTGGGATTCACACAAGGCGAAATTCAAAAGCATGGCCTTAATATTAAAAAAATCTTGTAACAAATTTTATTTTTCGACACAACGGATTAAACTGGATGAAGCATAAGTTATAGAAACCCTTAATAAAGGTCTATTTAATAATTATAGTGATAATTGTATTAAAAATATTTAGGGTAATATTCACCATCATCCCCCTTATAACCATCACCATCATGGCCTTATCCCAACTAGTTTGGGTTGGAGCAATGTGTGTCTCGCTTCCATATCAGTCATAATTTCTGCAGTCACTTTCTAACTTGTCATATGGTCTTATACACAATCCATGCATCTCTATTACAGCCTTTCTCTACCAAATCTCCCATCTACACTCATGTTCATTGCCCTCCTTATTAAATGATATTCTTCTCTTCTCATCACTTGTCTATACCACACTAGTTATCCACTCTTCACTGCAGACTTCCTTTTATAGACTCCTTAATAATTTATCTATTCTTGTGACTCACTACTCCACATATTCTCTGTTACATGCATTCTATTTTCATCCATTCTTTTCCTTTAAGTAATTCCTTTAATTATAATAGTAATATATTCTAGAAGTCACCTTGTGTGAACAGCAAAACACAACTAATGTTTGTATAGAGCCGGGAGGCATTAATAAAAAGAGTCATTCAGTAACAACTATCAATTATGTGGCGCCTTGCCTGTGATGAACCCATTGGCCGCTATAATTTCACGCTCCGTAAAGCTGCTTACCTGCGCGAGTATCTAGGGATACATGCTGAAAGTACGTGATAAAATTAATGTTTTATTTATCAGCTTGCAATTAACAGACATAGAGGGCGGTTATGGTTTTATACAACATGGAAGGATCTGAATCTGATTAGAAAGTATAAGGCAGCTGCTACGTGTTTTTATCTCAAATGAAGAATAACCTGATGAGCATCTAAATGAATAAATGCTAAGGATATTCTAGACATAACAAGTTTTTATGGGACATATAGTGTTTTAAATATTTATATAATATAGCTATACCCATATTCTTGATAAAATTACAGGACCGGTATTTGAGATTAGCCTGAAATCTTTCATAATGTACCTATTTAACATGCGACATCATTTGAAAGTGTCCATTCTATACTTACTTACCTACATGAAATATCATCAATTGATCTTTTCCCTAAAGAATAACCTTCATAAAATATCATCAAATAAACTTCTCCCTTAACCTTCTAATCAACGGTGCGCCTGCCATTAATATAGAATATTCCTCAACCTATTATCACTTCACTATCCATCACCCTTCATTAATTCTTTCAACTCTTCTCTTCTCAATCGTTACACTCTTATCAGAGCGGTCGTGGTCTTCATGACGTGGCATCTTGAGCAGCCGACATGGTTCGCCGCACAACCTCCCGCCACCTCTGCCTATTGTATTCTTTCAACATGGCCCCAGAAATAAGGCGCCGGCGCTTTTTTCTATTACAAATTACACTTAATCAACCATAACATGTAATCAGCAGAGTTTGCGGTT
The DNA here is from genome assembly GCA_030578115.1 of Leucoptera coffeella. NCBI lineage: Eukaryota > Metazoa > Arthropoda > Insecta > Lepidoptera > Lyonetiidae > Leucoptera > Leucoptera coffeella. The sequence continues at coordinate 93,526 of JAMBLF010000194.1, forward strand.
TGTTTGGTCAGGCCGCAAATTTACCTTAATATCTATTAAAAAGGTTGCTTTTTGTGAAAAAGACCGATATCCGGTCATCAGGTGCTTAATTATCACGAAGGTTTTTGTAGAGTTTGGTTAAGAATGAGGAATGATATTTAATTTGTATTGTTAAGCTTTGTCATGATCTAAGGACTAGTCATTCAGTTTAGATAGGTATTAATATTTTAGAGTATTTTTTTTATGTGTAGGCATTTTTGTACTTTACTTAGTTTATACTTTAGTTTAATGTAAGTAGTCATAGGTAATTTGAAATTCTAAACACCTACACTAGGTTTAAAATATTACAGCATAAAAGCAATTCTTCTTTTTCGTAATAGTTAAATGTTTTAAAACTTGAATGTTTAGAAAACCTGTAGGACAGCTACTATTTTTATTATTTACTTATTCTATATGGAATGTCTATAAAAGTGGTGGACACTTAAGAGTACTCTACAACTGTCATCTACGGAATTTTCATCATTAAACTAAATCAAGTTTGCCTATTTACGAAGTCAAACAAATGAATGAATAAACACCAAAACTATTTATAAATTCCAATCATTCAACTCATAGCGAAAAACAAACGTGTGTAAGTTCAACCGTAAACCATTGAATTAAAGTTGATTTTCCATTGAAACATTCAACAGTTACTGTTGCTTATTCTGATTGTAAAGGCGTGGTAAGATTAAGCTCCGCCTTTTGAAATTTTTACAAGATGGCTGCCGAGCGATGCATTGGTATGCACTTATCAATTTTAATTTATTTGCAATTATATAAAGGTACATTATTATGTTTCTACCTTATATCTAACTAGTTAATATGATTTCAATCGTAGGCTGTTGATTTAGGAAATGATAGGTCTAGGTTGGATCGGGTTTTGTGAGCCTATGAAATTGTTCAAGTGGGCTCCTAATTCTAATTTCTTATTATGACTACAAGACTATTTAAAGTTATATAGTCTGAAACCTACCTACCACATCGTGTGACAAGAAATGGCAGTTGTATAATGACAGCAATACCAAAAGGTTGCCGATAGATTCTAAGCCTGGAAACTTCGACACGTGTTCTATTTACTATCTAATAATGATAATTTATTTTATCAAAATATTTAGTTTCTAATCTGGAGATATTTATTTACTTCTTGCTGGTAATTATTGTATTTACGAGTAGGTATGAAATGGCAATGGACTTACCACCAGTCACATTGGGTACTACTTACTTAGCAGAAGAAATACGGATTAAGTCGGTACTGATCTTCGTAGCTATTTACCCAACATATAACTACTTCTGAATTGATAATAGTTGTGAAGTACATTATGTTTTAATAACATATTTATCAGCTATCAGTCACCAGATTTCGGGATATAAGAAATTTGTTTTTTTGAATAATATTAGAGATAATAGGTACTTATTCTTATACCCTATATTCCTTAGTTTTCTCACCAAGTAAGACTTAGCCATTCCCGATCAAGATAATCAGATGTTTCAGTGTCCAAATCCAAAACAGTACTTCTGTAACCTAATCACATGGCAACCTAATAGCTAGCAATTCTCTTGACAGGTTGTAAGCCAAGCCGCCATTTTTATACTCCCATCCAGTTTCTCTTCAAAGATCAAATACTGAGCCTTGACTAGAAAATTACATCAATTTACAAATCCTTTCACTCTGCTTGCAAGCTAGATACACGTAGGTACCTACAGCAAATAACAACCTATGCGTACCTGTTATCACACAAACAATAATGACACACTAGCACCATGAAATTACACAAATCATACTCATGATTGACAGAGCTCATACTATAAAAGTTAATTACCTAATTGTAATGTGTCGATGCTGCCTTGTACTAACTTATACTTAAGTGCTATTACTTGGAGCTAAGTGACTGTTATTAAGTTTCCGTTGTGAACTGTAAGTAAAAATACTTGAGTGAGACTTAATCATGTAATATCAGTTATTATGGTGCCTTGTGATTGAAAACCAGGAGTCATTAAGTGTATGTTAGATCGGGCATGATGGAAATGTGACTCTTATTTTTTATCCTTTTACAGTTTTGTATAAGACTATAACACTACATTTTTCAGCCGTTACAGAGCCCTTAGACAAGAGACAACACTCTAAGAGAATTGAAATCTAAATGAATGACATTACAAGACTAATTCACCAAGTCTTTGACGAAGTCTATCTATCTATCTATCTATCCGAACCACTGAAACGCTAATTGTAACTCTGGTTTGATTCCCGGTGGAGGCTGACTAAGAACTACGTTTTTAAAATATATATGTATATATATATATAAATATATATATGCATTTAAGATATATAAAATATATGGATTTATCTTTTTATACTTAGTACAACTATATTTCTTAGATATACGATGACAAGTACACTTAATACTAGTCTTAAATGTATTTAGTAAAGTGCTAGTTCAATTGCTGTAATGGTAATCCACATTATTAATAATATTAAATCTGTAAATCACATTTTGTTTTCTTTTCTCTTAAAGTTTTGCCACTTGCTTTAAACAAGAGGCCTTTACGCCAGAGGGATATATGAATATAATAACATAACTAAAGGTTTGAGCACACGTATTATTATTTATATAAAAATCAATACAAATTACTCTTTTTCTGCTTAGGTCCAAATCGCAGGGTAGTCAGCTTCGTAATTGGGCGAGACGTCTGAACGAGGCGCCAAGGGTTTTCCAGACCATCGTTTGGAGGCAAATTGCTCATAATTTGAACACGAACAGTCATAGGCTGTCAGATATAAATCGATGCTTAGATACTTATTGACTTCGGTAACAAATTGCAGTAGGGTTCAGTTGGTGACTTTTGGTTATTGAGGACTTTTGCATGTGGAATAGTATAATAGTAAAATCAATTACAAGGGAACAGTATAAACGTGGATTAATCGTGACTGTCAAATATGTTAGCAGATAGGTATTTATTTCTATAAAATAATAAACCCAGTCACATGGTGAAATACATAATATCAGTTTCGAATGATGCAAAATTTGTTTTGAATCATCATACACTTAGCAATTAGTAGAGCGTTTTAAGAAAGTTTCATAGAAAGACATAAACTACAATCAAAAAAACTTTTTGCAATCAAACTTTGTCATTATAAATTACTTTTTCAACCACAGACCCCTATAGCTTGCATTTGGCCGGCATCATCAAATCGTCGGCTCAAACACGTATAATTTAGTTGGTTTAAGGCTTAAGTGTTACCGCTTCGGCCGTAACCGTTCATTAAGACCGGTAACATGCGATTTTGTCTAAACACACCCTAACGTCAAAATTTGACGGACAACCTTATAAATTACAACCTTGGGCCCATCCTGCCATTCATAGATTATTCTTGGCGCCAGACCATATAAATGAACAATAGAAAAAGTCGATAATAGCTTTCCCTTCTCTATGGTGGACCTAAAAACAATTATGACACTTCTTAGGTGGGCTTTTTTTCGACTTTATTGCCCAAATTAATATTGACTCCATGGTTTATGACAGTAAACAGAATGTCAACACGTTTTGTTAAGTCCTTGTATTTGTTTAAGGTCTTATGATAAAATGGGTGCATTTTTTGTTTGTGTAAATTTCACATTTATGTTTGATGTCTCAATTTTCTTCAGGTATATTCAGATAAAAAAAACTAGTAGTTACGCAAATACCAATATTTATGACATACCTTTATCTATGCCAATGTTACAGGCAGATTGACAAACATACCAAGAGCACTCATACACCATTGCTAGAAATTGAGGAGGTACTAATTCCATGTCCACCTTGAACCCATGTGCTGACCAGAAAGGCGACAGGTACTCAATGTGATTGGAGGTAAGCTGTGTCGCCTTTAGCTATGCTAAAAGTTGTAAGAAATCTCTTCTTTTATTGACATAATATAAGATAATATGGAGCATAATGATGGTATCCTTGGTTCAGTTTTAATTCTTCAGTTCAGTTCAGTTTAATAATAATCAGCAAAGAATAGAAAAGAATAGACAAATATTTATTAACAGATACATACACATGGTTAGCTAACAGACGAAACATTGCCGAGATAGAGAGAGGGAAGAATTTTATATTTTTAATTTCAATTTATATCTAGGCAGAAATAAAATTATGAAACAAAATTATTGAAAAGCAAATGATATTCCTCGAAAGAAAAAAATGAAGTATTATTAGATTGAAGATAAGGTTTGTAGCTGCAAATTCAATAAAATATCATTTAATTTCATTATATAAAAACTTACGCGATAAGTCTCGTTAGTTATTAATCTTGGTATATACAACTATTTATATTCTTATAGGAATTTATGATTACAAATAGCTTAGGAGCAAACCAAACAATAAGTACTAAAAACTTTTTTGTTGAAGACAATGATGAAATATTATTCGTCCCAATTGTAAATACATATATACCTAAAAAACCCTTGACATTTAGTTTGATGACGCCTACAATACTTCTACTTATGTTCTTTTTAAAACCCAGATCAGGACTGGACTTCATATTACTTTCGTTTAGATACAAAGATACTATTCCTAGTATTTATGGCATCTAAAACACATTGAAAGGGAAAGGAATCTAGGATTGTAACTGTACATAGGAAAGAAAAAACTGTAGTCTTTGTAGAACAAAAGCTCCAAACTATGTCTTTTTGTCGGACCCACCCGTGAAAGATTTAATACAGTTGAATGCGAGATTGGCCATATTCTTTGTCGGCAACATTTTGGAATGCCGTAGACGTCCCATGAATCTCGTGTAGACAAAAACCATTAGAGACAAGAGATTGAATCCCAAATTCGCAGTTTAAAGCTAGTCTGGGACGTAAGAAGAAAGCTAACTTACTGCTCTTTTCGATATAAAGTCATTGGAAGCTTTTTAGGGATTAGGGTTAAATTTATTGGGTGGTGGGCTAGTCATTCTACGTATCCTGACAACAACATTCTAATATTAAATATCATCACAGCTCGTGGGCGTTTAAGGTTATATGTTATTATTATGTCTCGTTTCTTGGGGAAACCTTCATATTCCTCAGATCAAGTAATAGTCAGTGCTTGTAAATGGCAACAGGGACTACCACTTGTCATGTTAGGTAGGTACTGGCCATCGGGTTAACTGGTGAGTTCTAGGCAGCCATGGATTCACCAACAGCACAATTGCAGAAATTAACATGCGAACATCTGACTATCCTGCGGGGAAATGGTCGTGAAGTTCACATTACGTTATACTACAACACAGATACTTTTGAGCAAATTAAACAAGTACATAATATGATGTTTCTGATGAAATTATATTCATCCCAAAAAGAATTAGAAAATAACTCTATAATATTACGTATGTGTTTGTAAGTCAAAAGAAACTCCTTCAACGGTTTTTAATTTATTATCGATGCTGAGAATGCGGGACGAGAAAAAGTTTGATTGACGTGTTTCAAATATGGCCATATAAATAACAAGAACAATAGGATCGTTTGGCGGGACACGCCGCGCAAGTTCCATCGTCGCCATTTTGTAAAAGACATTTAAATAAATATTTCGGCGCATACTTTCCTCCAACTTATTATGGAGAATGTGGTCAGTTATTCAGCTTAGAATGTTGTTAAAGATGACTAAGGGTCGTAGAAAGCTGTTATTGTTTTTTGTTAAACATCTTATTGGCTATGAACTGTAACTGTTTCTAAGATAGTGTGATCACTAACATTCCGTAATATACGAGTATAACTGCCAACTTATAGACCTATTTTCTCATCAACAAAAACACCATACGATGACGGGCGTAATATTAATCTGAATAATAGTTCTGTTTAGGTAAATCTAACTTATATACTTGTAACAAAATAATAAAAAACCCTAACAAGTTTGTCCATCACAGTTAAAGCTCCAGCAAATGACTAAAGCCTTGATTTATTTAACACTATTAGCGACACCTATGAAACTATTTAGAGAGGCTTATTCCTTGCTGTATTCCACCAAAAATATAATAAACAGTACTTAAAATAGACAGTCACGTAAAACTCACTTACAAAGAATGTACTAATGTGTTCACTTATTTCGTATTCACAACATTCCACGGCATTTGAATAGATACATATTTCAATGGGACATCTACACGTCAGGAGTATTAATTAATCAGGACCACCAACAATGCAAAGGATTTCCCTTTGCAGCCGAAGGAAGGATCGGTACAGTTGTCAATTGTCAGCTATTGCGTTGGATTGGTTAGAAGGTGCAGTACTGTATATATTTGTAGTTTCTTTTATATGCAGATATTTCGTTATTTTGCTTGAATTATTTTTTGGTATGGTTGTATACAATGTTCGAGTAATATGGTTACTTTAGTCGAAACCGTGCATGTGTTCATACCAACATACACACATAGACATACCACGAAATGAAATGCAATAAGTAATATGTGCTGCTAACTAATGTTACAGTCTTATTAAAAAACATCCACTTCACTCTTACGATGAGTATTTTAAAATTGTGATAATTTATGAATTAGGTAACTCGCTGCTTGAAATGTCCTAATATAAGTACCTATGTATTAATTAACTCTCTACACGTTAAATATACTTTTATACCATTGCATTTATTTTTCAGCCAAGACCCAAGCCTCTTCCAACCACAAAAACCCACAAACCATAGACTATACGTCAGCTACCAACCGACTGTGCCTCCAACCGAAGCGTCGATCACTCAACCCTTTGCACGGAGGCGGCAAGTGACGTGATCTGATTGCAGTCTGCTGCATTTTTTGCGCGACTCTTGTTTGCAAATGGAACGCCGCTGTCAGTCGGACGTCCACGTCAGTCGGCCGTCAACGTCAGTCGCGGACACATAAATAAGGAGGCGACGTTGATTGAGCAAAGACAGCGAGGCTTTGTTCCGATATTGTTATGAGATCGAAATGGTGGAAGGGTTATGTACTGGTTTTGTTATGGGAGAACTTATGTATATACTAGCTATGTAATCATTAGAAGCTGGTTAGTATCGACTTTTCAAGCGTCTTAACCTTATCTGTAAATTGTAATAACAAAGTTTTAGGTACTACTCTTATATTCACTTTTTTAACATTTATTCAAAATTTTTGTAAAGTTAAATTTTATAAATATTAAATATTTACTTTTATAAATATACCTCAAGAAGGTTGCTGGTAGTGGCTGGATGAGGGCCACAAAAGATCGTCTTTTGTGGCGTACCGTTAGGGAGGCCTACGTCCAGCAGTGAACTAGTACAGGCTGATTGATTGAAATAAAAATATTAGTGATGCTTTAGCGTATCTCTATTATTTCTATTCGAATTAGGACTAGCACTTAGACTTTAAATGTTTCCGTTAATAAACAGTGCAAACATTATACGTATTATTTTTCTAGTATTGTAGTATGAATTCATAGAGAGAGTGAGAAATGTGTAGTCATCATCGAACCTATAAATATTATAAAAACTAGAAACTATTACAAACTCTACTATGACAAACAGCCATGTTGTAATATGTATATCTAATATAGCGAACATAGAATAAGCGCCAATAGCCCTTAAATGACCGCACTTGATTACTAAACTCATCGCACTGACCATAAAAAGTAAAGCCACATCATTGAATAATTCAAGCAACACATGAGCAATATCAATATGAAATTAACACCCATTTTATATCCATCACCACACCGACAGAGAGTGAAGCAAAAACCTTTCGCAAGCCTCGGCTCTCCGTCGCATTGTGTGCTAAGTGTGTAAATAACAAGCTGGCACAAAGAAAAACAGTTTTTATACCTCACGCCTTAAAACACATTTTAAAATTGCACGCCACTGTAATAGAAACGTAACCGTTGATGCAATTTAAACTTAACTGGGCAGGGAATAAAGTTGAAATCGCATTGCGAATCGAATTGCAAACAGAAGCTCAATTCCGTTGTAATGTGTGCCTAAGCAAAAAATGGTATCAATCATCTTTGACGATGACAGACGGTCCGTTGAGAGCCCGACAGACTGGACAGGCGTGTGTTTCATAGCAATCTCGGAATGAAATGGAGTTGGCCACTAAAATAGCATGAAAGACAGAGTCCGCTTTTAAGTTGGCGTTTTCACTTGTCACTTACAGATATGCTGCTTTTTGTGATTTAAAAATTCTCTTGCGGTATTCTTAAATACGGAATAACTGATAAGTTGCCCGAAAGGAAACATTTTATATTTCTGAACTAAGTAGTTCCAAATTTCTTAATAACCAAAGTTCAACAACATAAGTCATCCTAACAAAATACATATTGCTTAATCTAAACATCCCAATCTCCACATGGTGTTTTTAAACACTGGAATAATGTTCCCGACATACCTTTTTTTGCACACGTAAAAATAGTGACATGTTTATCTTTAAAAAGCCACCGCTGCGTAAAAAAGTGATTTTTCAATTTCCAGATCCCAATCACAAGCGCCGCCGAACGTGACGACACATCGATAAAAGTTCAACTTTCGAGATAACTGCTCAAAAATGCCGGTGGCCTATAAAAGCTTTTTTCAACAATTTTTATGACTGTGAGAACACAGCTTAATCTCTCCTTATCTCTGTGGGTGCCCGAGTGACTCTTATTTATAACAGATATGTCGTAAATTCAAGATCCTAATTGATTTCAGAAACACGACACTGCTCTTAAGTGGCGTTGACAAAATATTTTCGACCAAAGTGGAGCCATTTCGATACCAAAATTAGGCTTAGTGGCTCGTAAAACCCGGAGTGCGTAATAACTATCTGAAACACATTTTGAGAACATTAAAACTGTTAAGCACTAAAATAGTAGTGCCATATGTCAGTCGAAAGTAATAGTTGTTTACATAATCATGATATATGCGAACACGTGAAAGGATCTCTGTAATATATGCGACTTTTTGAAATTGTTTAAAACGCTTACACAGTTACATTTTAATAATTTTAATAAAATGGTGTAATTATACTCATTTAAATATGTTTTATGTATTATATAACTAAGGCTAAAAGACCTAAGTAGATACAAAATAGTAGTTGATAGACCTCAAACTACAAGGCTTAGCTGTCATGTATTCCATTTATATTTTTATTAATATTTATGGCTCATACGAAGCGAGTATTTACCCATCCTCTCGTACCACCAACGTAATTCCAGAAACCATTTAGTAGTGTTTGCTTTGGCTCGAGCACTTGCCACCTCGGCGCAGGCACGGTAGCCCACGCCTGTAGCGACGGCTGCTTAGCAAATACACTCGAGGAGTAACGAAATAATTGTGCATCATTGTAGAGATGCGCTTAGCGTTGTGGGTTATCGATTGTTTTGATACGGGGTTGCATTAAGAAATACTTTGAAAAATACTGTCACGTAAAACACACATAAGCTCGATTTAAGTACAGTGAGATAGGAAAAAAACTTTGGCAGTACATTATTCTTCTCTAGATTAGTGTTAATATCTTTATAGTTTACATTACTCAAAAAAATAGTATAGCAAGTACGATATTATGTCAAAAGAATGCTGCTCGAGCAAACCTAATTTTCGTTATACTTCTCGTCCTACAACAACCATGACTTCACGACTGTAGCCACTAAAAAGAAGAGGAAGAGGTATTTACAGTAGAACGACTGGTACCGCTTTTTAAACGAACATCAACCAAAAATGCAATGCATGCAGTAAGTAGATAAATAAGCATTAGTACATTGAAAACTAATCTGCTATACAATAATTATTATAACATAAAAGTATTATAAGCAAAACGCAAAAAGAAAATCACAACTAACCACCATTGCAAGTTGTATTCCACAACTCCATCACTAGTTATTCAAATATCGATGTTCGAGTACCATTTTGTGTGGACACTGATCGAGGTACCTCTCACATCGATTAATCGTATTTACATGGGGCCAACACTCGATGCCGTCATTTTAAAAATCCACGGGTGGCCGGCTACTGTTTGAGCATCCTACCATTTTAAAGCCAACAATGTATAACATTACCACCTTGATTTTAAACCTTATAACTTTGTATTATGGTTGAAATTTCTATTGTAATTTCAATTATGAAACAGTTTTTCTCTAGAGCCTAAAGTGGAGTGTTGTGTTTCCAAATAGGTAAGGAATGAAAACATTAAAGCAATTGTCACCTTGGTAAATAAATATTTCATAGTTCTATGAAATTTGAACTTATTTTATAAGCTAGCGTTTAATAGAGTCGCATAAGTATCTTTGGAATGTAATAGTAAGTCTACTCGATTGAAAAAAAAAACAGTTATAACTTGCAAATATGACAACGTTATGCAAATCTACAAAAATAACAACTAAGTACCTAAAAAGTTCTCGAACTACATTACTTTCAAAATTTTTTTAAAATTCTCAATTATACCGTGAGAGTGCATTTATTGAGTATCACAACTACAGTACCAGTTGGATATAAAAAACACTTCCAAATTAAACCCACTAGACTTCCGAGCAAGGGTTTTAAAAACGGCAGTTTAAATTTCGAACTGCCTAGAGGTTTTCGTGTCCTTTTAACTCCGGCATTCAATCAATGAGGTGAAAAAAGAAATCCGTAGCCAAATTACACAGTCGACACAACCCTATGATTTCGATCGAAAATTGACCAATAACCGTAAGTGGTCAGAGAATTGCACTTTGTGATTTTCAAAGTTGAAGGCTACAATTTGACGTGTTCAGACGGTAATTACTGTGTAATTTGTTGGTTTGATAGTCGTACCGAAACCGCCGTACTCTGTTCCGGTAAAGGGATGGGATTTTCTGTCTCAGTAAATACTCAGCGTTCCTCTTAAAGAAAATAATTTAATTTACTTCAATTTTCAAACATGCAAAAATATAGTGACAGTAATGGATACAATAATACAAGCTGGATCAGATTTTTGTATAAAACATTGCAATAAGAAATAAAACATTTATTATACTACAGACACACACGTATAAACATATCACACCTGATTCCCTGTGGTTGGTGTTTGGCAGAATTATCGGTCTCCATCTGTCCCGATTCTGACAAATCACTTTTGCTTCATTGACCATACACCTCCTCGTACACACTCAACGGATATAGCCACTTACAACGCCGCCCTATTTAAATACGGCGTCTATTTATATCTAATATTATAATTATATTTTATTATTATTATTAAGGTCCTAAGTCCCCTACATGGGGCAGAGAGCATCCACAGTGCTTCGCCATCTTGATCGGTCTTGGCCTTCGCGCTTGACTTCACTCCGCGTCTTTCCAATGGCCGCCACTTCTTATTAATAATTAAAGTAATTCTTTTTCTTTTGGTAATTATAGGATAGAGTAATTAAATAATACTCATCAACATTTCCACAACCTTTGCCCATCCCTACGGATGCCATTTAGTTGGCAGAGTAGCCGCAAATGATTGGGTAAGGGATCATAAACACAGAGCGGGGCATAACCGCCAGATTTCAATTTGTTGAACAAATCCACAGGATGACGAGGCGAGAAGCGAGCGATTATATAACATAAAAGATTATGAGCATGGTCTTAGGTTGAGAAGAATAAGCTAATGTATTTGTGATTAGCACCAAAGAATTGAAATGAATGAAGTTTTTAACGAATTACAATTAATAATATAATGTACGAAATGAAGCACATGTTTTCCTGCATCTTAAAAGTATCTTCCTGTCGATGGATTTATGAACATTATTTGTTTCTCCGTCTGTGCATGAGGAGGTGTGCCAATCACTATCAATTAAGCTAGAGGGGTTTATTAGGATCGAGACAAATGGGCATCCTTAATCTCTGCGTACCTCTCTGTAGAGAACTGAACGTGATGTACATGTATCTATGTTATATTCGCCTACTATTAATAATAAACTTTTGTCTATTTAACACAAAATACAACAACGAATTTTTTTAATTTAACCTAAGGTATATCACACACATTAGTTTCAGAATCACCGACAATAGCGAAAGTCACTTATTTATTTACACCCATAGGAATCAAATCAAAGACCACACATCCGAACAAATGAATGTGAAAAAGCAAATGGCGATCATCACGAGACAAATGGACAATTAGCTGGGGACCACCGCAAGAGTTGTGCAGGTGGTCGTTTCGCGGAAGGCAATCTTCACCCGATGGAGTAGGAACGACGGTCGTCCGCGCGTGATGTGCATTGGAACCAATTACTACGTGAGAGGCGAGCTAAGTACCCCATACAACAACGATGCCATTAATATGAATATCGCATTTCACTTCGTCATATTTGGTGCGGAATTACCAGATCGTGTTAAGATTTAATTGTTGTGTACCGACAAGTCATTTCGAGGCTGGTTTCGGTCAAGATCGATTACCCGAATGCACTCAATTAAAGAACTCCAATGAAGCAGTAATAAAACGGAATCGCTTTTTGTGGATTCTTCAAAACAGACTTTTACGTACTGCGTGCGTTAAGAAACTGGAAACAGGAATGAAGAAAAACGCAAACTCAATTGATACCTGACTTAGATAATAACTATTTCTTATCGAAAATTTCTTCCACTAAGAACAATGCGTTCTTGGATGAGTGGTTTGTAAACATTCTGAATCCAAAAAAATGTAATGAAATCCAAAAAAAGTCCGATAAAGCTATTTTATATTAGACTTAAACTAGAAATACTAAACAGAATAACAGATCAAAAATATTTCATCCAGATCAAGAAATAATAAGTTGATTGCGATCAATACTTGAATTTCAGACCACAATGCGGTTGAAGAATTACAAATGAATATTTATTAGTACCCAGTCAGTGGCACATTCCCGCAGCTGTAATCTCAGAGAGATGCCGAAATGCCGCAGTGGTTCTTGCTAAAATCACTACCACATTTCCCACATGCAAGGAATACCAAGTCCTCGCCACCCAAACGCGGATTCTGGGTCCGAGAACAAGGTTTTTGCGCTTCAGTTTTGAGATTGACCAAATTCTGAAAAGGTAAACTTTAATTGCGTGAATTTAAACCACACTTTTGAATAGATATCAATGTTTTATAAAGCAAAATGGCTTTACTAAGTAGATAATTTATAGAATTCTACCTACTTACTTTTTTACTTACTACGCAATGATAAATTGCCCTGATTGGCATGTAAGTAACGAGTTCGTAAATAACTGTCATTTAGAGTGACACGTGACGGTTACCAAAAACGGAGCTTTTGTCAATCAGAGCTCTCGATTGTTAGTTTGACATTAACATAGAAAGGAAATGTAAATGAGGTGAGTCTCAAAGTATAAACGTAGCAGAACCTGCAGACAGACGGTGGTGACAGGCAGCCATCTTTGATTGTCGGCATACGCTTTGATGTCACGCCGACCTAATAAATCTCTGGCTGCGCTCACGCATCAGCTGTCAATCAATACAGACAGTGCCGCCCTCTGGATTCCACCTTATAACTAGCGGGACAAGGTTGAGCATTACTTCATAAATATCTCCAACCTTCATGTTCCAATCGAGCTTGAAATGACTTTGATCATTGAATCTTCAAACGCAAATTACGTGTGGTAAAATACACTTCAGTCATAATATTCGGATTTGGTAGTAGGGGTGATCTGAACATGTTATAAAATCAGCAAAGAAATTGAATATTAGGGCATAAAATAAAATCTTGGTGTCGAAACTTTTAAACTGAAAATTTCTTCCAATAAATCACGCTTACCATATTAAATGTCACTGTAATTATTTTTCAGATACACAATACTCAAATAAGACAATCAATAAAATACTAAATATCTACCAGAAAAAAAAATGACAGTCGAGTGTGTACGTCAGGATCGGGACAGATGGAGATTCGAGATCTCTGCCTACTCTACAAGCACAAGGTTGTAATGTGTATGTATGTCTTACTCCTCATATTAAACAGAAACAGCTACATACACTCTACATAAGTCTCAGACAATCGCCCACTTTTGACGCATTAATATCAAAGCGAATGAGCACAGGAAAGCACAAGGAGCCACCGGCACTCAGCCGAACTGCACTCGAATTGGCAAAGTGGTAACGGATCGCCCGAGAGTGTGTTTGACGAAACCGACAACCTTTTAATGTAATGCATTCGCAACACTTCATTCGGATAAGGGTAAGTGTTGGCGTTAAATGCAACATTTTGACTTTGAGAACGTTTATTTGCGTGGTGATGCAGTGGAAGTTTTGGCTTCTACAAATGGAGTTACGTACTTTATGAGTAGTTTAAAAGCACATTCTTTTATTACAATATTTATTCTTATGTATATAAGTACGTGAATGTATACGAACGTTTATTACTCATTTTATATACTTAATAAAGTTTCTTAAATAATAGTTTGTTTTTAGATGAAATTTACTATAAGTAGATACTTATGTCACGCCTCATAACTTAGCTACTAAAAAAGCTTCTGATAAGCCTCAGATCTTATCACATAATTTTATTTAAAATGTAATAAACAAGCTTCTTTAAAGAATCCAGTAGTAACTATTTGTACATATCCTTCATAACACGTCAGGCATGAAACGTAAGGTCAACAAACTAATTACTCCCCAAAACTTTTCCCATCAATCTAATAAAATCCTACATCATCGTTTTTTATCAGAATAATTCATTTATCAAGCAGATAAGGAGAGCTATAAAATGGCGCCGATACATTTTTATATCTAGTTCATTGACATGACAGCATAGATTATGCCTGTCAATGTTTCGAACGCTATTACGATTATAGCATCTCATTTGTTACAGAATAATGACTCTAAACTTAATGGTATAGGAGCTGCGTGATTAGGAATGACAGTCCACTATCTTTACCTGTCAAATGTGTATCATTAAAGAAGTATACATTATAATGGAAGCCAGTTACATCAGCTACTGTGCGCCGGGCATTTGTGGGGTAGCGATAGCAAATGAACACTCAATATTTTTAAAATAGATCGCGTTATTTGAGTATACAATATTTTTAGGAGAGATTAGCTAGTAGTAATTATATAACAATTGATTGTAAAATTAGAGCTTCCGTAATACTTTTAGGTATTACCACGTTTAGTTAATAATTTTCTTGCATAATATATCGCTTCTTGTGATAGATTATATTCAGCTTTATTGCTGGATTTACATAATTTTTATTAAAAAAAATCTAAACTAGCATTTGATACATAGGACACGATATTTTTAAAAAAGCTTAAGTTTTTACCTATGATTCAATTGAAAATTAAAAAAGGGACATATTAATTTCGTATACGGCGATACGGTACACTACTTATCACGTTGGATGCTGACTATCCAGTGAAACGCGGGCTTCAAGTGGCCCATACCGTCTAAATTCGAGATGGTCATTCAACCCTCTGATTACCCTGCCACAATATAAAAGGGAGTTTCCGTACACAAGTCGTAAAGAGTATGTATGTTTGACATATTTAATCTACATTTCAGACACAAGACTTTTCTGTGCACCGTACGTCATTAAATTGGTTGTCAAACTGTCAGACTACAATCAGCTACCGGATAAAAATTAACGAATCACCGACCTCTATCTCTGTCGAATAATAATCTCCAGCCGCATTCAAGACACTTTTGAAACATTTAATTATTATTTTTACGTATAAGTGAAAGGAATCTTACGATGGAGTTGCAATGCAAATATCAGGGCTAGCGAAGTAATAGCGCAGATAGCAATCTTTAAAAGTCTGATTTATGTTTGACAGATTTGGCTACGGAGGTAATATGTCGTATTTAAGTCAGGGTTGTATTTATTAATGTTAGTACATTTACAAAATGAAGAAGGAAGGAAGGAGGAAAATGAAGGGAAGGAAAATTTACAAAGAATATTTCGTCAATTACGTTTATACGAGTATTTTAAAGTACATTTAATAATAATTAATTATGTCAAATATTTCGAAACATTATTTCCCTTAGTTATATTGTTTGAATATGATTTGATTTATTATTCTATTATATTTGTTTTTTATTCCGATGCCTGACACTAAAACCTTATAACTATAAAAAATGAAATAATATTCTTATAGAGTAATTTATTCGTTAATTTTAGAATAATAATATCAAATAATATCCTTACTCGTTTATTACTTTAACAAAACGATACAAGTACACACAAAAATAAAGCAAATCTCTACACGACTGTACCTGATAATTGCCGATTCTATTGAGGAAACGATCCACATAAAGTTTGTTAATGATAGTCAGTAATGATTTATTGCTTCTATCAATTTGAGAGTGCGCAGCTGTGTGTCTATCAATCTCTCATTATATCAAATGAATAGACACTGCGGGAAATATTCCATTGATGATTTATGATTTTACGTTCTTTGATGTCGATCCCTCATATTTTGCAATTATTCTGTCGGAAAAGAGGCGACTGTAATTTAAATTTTGAGAGATTTCTGTTTTCAATTGATGTAGATCGAATACTATTTGAAAAGAATTTAATTACTCTGCTTGTTTATTTTAACATTTTTTTCGGAAATCCTATTGCACAGAACATGGGAAAACACAATTAGTTAAATAAGGTTCTCTTCTCTAGATCTCTAGACAATCACAAACATAACTGACTAAAGTTTATTAAATTATTAAACAATATTTACAAGAGGTAATAAATCAAAATAATATCTAGATAAATAAAGTTGAAAATAGACTGATAAATATAAAATAAAATCTTAAAGCTAAATATATTTACAAATAAAATATATCTGCCAAATCACTGGCAGTGGCAGGAAGTGTCCCAAGAAGGCTGGTGGCATTTCCCCGTTGCACAGCTATGCTGATGCGCTGGGCGAAATACGCACCGGCCCTTGAGTCCCCGCTGGCCTCCACCAAACGGGAAGCGACCTCCTTTACAAAAGACTTCGTACTCGGACCCCACGGGCCCAGGGTCTCCACAGCAAAAGGTACAAAGTGATACTCAGTAGTAACACCGCTGTACTTTCGCTGCTTCAACGCCTCCGCACCCGAAGCCGCGTCACCCGCCCTCGTAGCCGAACCGGAAAGATGAGAAGGCGCCAGAGTATCGACGCAGGTGGCATCCCAAACCAACGCCCTCCCATCCTTCCAAGGAACCAATGTCATCCCATCAGGCCTCTTGCCATCATCCCTGAGGATGCCCACCGGCTCCAGAACCGCTGGAACGCTTATGGTGGCAAGAGCCCGGCGGATGACATCATTCAACCCAGCATGCCGAGGGAGGCGCCCGGCGCTCTTCTGGCACGATAGCCCGTGGTATCCCAGCTGATCCACCCACTTCCCACAACGACAGTGATGTGGCACATAGATCTTGGCGCCTAACCGCAACCCCACGCATACAGAGAACGACGTCCTGTCAAAAAGAGTGCCCGTGTGAACAGAAGGACACGCTTTTAACCAGTGCCCTGACTCCGGTTCAGCGACCGCCAACAAGCGGGCTCTCTCTGTAGGCAAAAGAGCAGAATTAAGTAGGTTTGTATGAACCAGCCTACAGAGAGCGTCATCCCATTGACGCTGCGAAACCAAAGAGTCGGGCAAACCAGACCCATCACCAGCCATTCTAAGCCAGACTTTTTTGGCTTCTTCCACCTCAGCGACCTCCGATGCTCCGGTAGAATTACTCAAAATTTGAGCAAACAAGTTGGCCACACTATGTGAAGAAGACAAAAAAGCTGGCAAAGCCACACTTGATGCACTACGTATGCCTAAACCTCCAAATCTAATAGGTAAGGAGGCTTGAATCCAAGAATGATCCTCAATTGGACAATTCAGAATTTTGCATAATGTTTGCCTAATTAAATTATCCAATTGAGCTAAATGAGATGGGTGTTTCCAAAGGTTAGTGCATCTTAAGTAATAAATAAATTTTGGAACAAATAAACAATATTTGATAATGACATATGCTAAATGAGGATTCATGTTGCCTAAAAGATGAGATGTTTCTTTAAATTTTGTAACGACGTTGGAAATGAATTGTTCTATGGAAGCGTCATTGATTGGAGCCCCTAGGAGGAAAAGAGAACCGTCATCTATTACTTTAATGCCCGGTGTCACATTTTCAAATTTAGCTAATATTTCTTGTTTTTTATTAAAACTTAAAGTGTTGTCTAAATAAATTTCACATTTAGAAAAATTGAGCTCTAAACCGATTGATTGAAATTTTGAAATAATATATATCAAATCTTGAATAACGGTTTCTGCATCTCCTCCCAAGGTTCCATCATCCAAATACCAAATGTTCAATTTTGATTTTAAATTTTGAATGTGTGGATGAATTGCCAAACTAAAAATGGCTGGCCCAAGAGGATCACCTTGCTGGCAGCCCATACTCGATAGAAGATGGTTTTGTTTGTACATCAAAGCTGATGGACTGCTATAGCTTTGATGAAGATACGGATATAAAGCTGGTAATTTGTCATGAATTTCAGTCAACAAGGCGGTCCTATCGACGGAGTTAAAAGCGTTCTTCACGTCAACCTTAAGCAATACCTCGCCCGCCCCGGCCGCGACAAAAGACCTTGCCGCGTGGACAGCCGCCTCACATCCGCCTTTGGTCCCAAAACCCAGCTGGACCGGCGCAAACAACTGTGAAAGTTCCGTTGAGACCTTTCTGCAACTGATTTTGGACACCAAACGACGAAGAGTGCTACCCACGGCAATTGGCCTGATGCCGCCATCTTTCTTCCTTAGGGCGCACAAATTGGCGCCGAACAAAACCTCTCGAACATCCTTGCACACATTCCCTGCGAGCATCAGATTCACGAGCCGCGTTAATTCCTCCAAGAGGGCCCTCCCAGCATCACCTACAGTCCCCCCCACCAAATCCTTCAGATGCTGTGGTGTCAAGCCGTCCAAACCCCCAGCTGATCCACTCTTGAAGGACATTATCGCGGCCAACACATCATCCACTGATAACTGACTTAAAGAATTACCTACTAAATATTATCCGTTTCTCATATAGCGTCCAAAACATATAAATGAATATGTACTTATAACACTTTATTAGTTTTAACAGTCAAATAACATGATCATAAATTACAGAAAAGGCATAACTGTTCTATGAAGAAAGTCAACAAGACTTAGTTCAAATCCAACTCGAACGGAACAGACGTCCCGTGAAAGGAGTAAAACGGAACTTCTTAGAGTGTGAATTTGTTGGCGTCTCATGTCAGATCTTTTGATCTATGCCCCTTCACCGCCACATTTTTATCTTACAAAGTGCTCGAGAACGCAGCGAGAAGTTTTTCAAAGAAAATTCATCACTTGTAACTGAGGAAAAGTTCAACGTAAAACCAACTCTATATCTTCGCTTCAAGGTTGGTATTCAGTTACAGTGATTCCTGTTAAAAGGTGACAAGGTGGAAACATGGCTTGTTGGGAAGGGATAAAAATGTATGGGAGAACATTAATCTAGACAGACGTGTATTCTTTGTTGGAACCAGTGGCGGAGTGGCATGAAAATATCACCCGTTATTTATAGCTTGACTCTGGTAACTATGATCAAATTTGGAAAATCTCATCCGTATATTCTGGCTGATATGAGTTAGGTTAGGCGAACTTACATAAAGAATGGCAATTTCAATGTGGCACTTAGGTACAATGCTATCGTATTTCGATTGATTTGAATGCTAGTCTGGAACGTATAAAGAATGCTAGATAGCTGCCGTTCTTTCCGACATGTCGTATGAGGCGAATAAATAACTAGGGGTTAATGGATTTGGCTGATGGACTAGCAACCTGTCACCAATCTTGCATATGACACCAAAACTACAATATTCGAGCTAATAAGTGATCAAGGAGATGTTTCCATGTCTCCGAGGTTCTGTCCACCTCGAAAGGGAAGGGATTAAAGGACCTGAATATATATATATGTATCTAAATGTTATTATGAATATTTGAGTGTCTTACAATTAGTCTACACTAAGATTAGTTACTTCAATAACTATACAAATGCCAGAAAAGATATACTAAAATTCTTTTTTTTTCAAGAAGGATAAAAGGACAAGGTTTTACATATTATAATACAACATGAAAAGGGTACGTCTTAAATAATTTTACATTATATTATATTAATACTTCACACCGTCTTTATAGACCAAACAAGCACTGCTTATAATACTTAGTAATATCGATAGATTAAGCTCCTGTCACATGTTATTTACAGTATATCTGCTGCTTGGAGAGGCTAAAGAAGAGACACGAGGTGGTCTAGAGGTTCATGTTCTTACTATCCGGAAAAGGTAAATGAAAATGTTAAAAAATATTTTTTTTTTTCAATATTTAGTTATATCATGATAATTATATGTTGATATTTATAGTAATAATATTTTTCATTGAAAAGGTGTGATTTATACTATCACCTTTAACTGCATACATACGAATATACATATATTCACGCCGCCACATCCCAAAGATTAACCGCAGATCGTGTTTGAGAATATTATATTATTAATCAAATATAGATAAAAAGAATCTGAAAAAAGAGGATCCGTGATCCTTGCCTCTCCCTCTATAGGGATCTCTCTTGATGTGTATGTATGTTATTTTCATTAACAAACCATAGTTTCCACACAAAAAGAATCCACATACTCGCATACTAAGTCACTACTTCCCAAATCCCTTAATCCGCCACCGACTAGCTACTGAGGCCAAAATTCAAATATCACGAGCTCCCGCCGATTACGTTCACACTTTATGACGTCATTAGTAGGTCCCTGCTTTTTCCTTCACGGCTTTACGCGTTGGATTTATTTGACAATTATTAAGGTGTCCGCATTAAGGTGCCGCTACCCTTCTAAAGTGGGGGAGAGTTTTCAAGTATAGACTTACGGCTAGGGCTGGAGCGGTGCGTTTCCTTGCCTTTCAGAATAAAAAACCCTGGTAAGTGTCAAAACTAAGAGACTAGAAATCAAACATAATAACTAAATCCATTAATAATTGATTTCTAATTCTCTTACCCTTTTGCCTATGTGTATTTATTTTATTATCGAATTGGTTGCAAAACTGTTATCATTGTAAAGCAAATGAAATAAATAAATACTGCATTAGTACAGGAATACTATCGTAGTATTTTATCGGTGTTTTCATTAGTTTAGATTAATGATATAACAGTACTTACTTACTTACTGTTAGATTTTTACATAGCTAAAGTTCGCGCACTCACTGAGTCTGAATAAGTACCGATAATTATTATATATGAACTGGCAAGTAACGATTGTTTTAAATTTATATTTCGGGTATATTTCAGTGATAGAAAACTCTATACGAATTTCAAAGGTTATATGACTCCTATCTCGTTAAATGCTGAATACCTTAACATTCATAATTTCATCTGGTCATACTGAAAATAATTACACAAAATATTGATTACCCTGAAATAATCCATAGACTTGCTCACAATACGTTGATGTGAAATTAGGCCACGGATTATATACAGAACTATCACTGAAGGTTATATTTTGCAAATGTCATTTATCTCTCACGCCTGCAGTTAGTACATAATGTTAGTAATGTAATCTAGATCTTCCATATTAGGTCTTACATTCATTTATGACTTTGTAGTGTCTCTGAGCTTTTGTAATTGAAATTAAGACTTATGAACGTGAGTGAACCGAGAGAGTTTAATCAGGATCATAAAAGGTGGTGATTAACAGTATGTATATAACCTGTTTGGAAGTAGAGACATGAATACATACGTTTGAAAAGACAATAAATACATTATTAATGCATTTACAATAATAAAAATATGAAAATGCCCTGCAAAGAAAGAGCTTTTAATTGGCGAAGAATTGCATTCCATCATTCGTATACATCTTAATAGTTTTACATGGAACAAGTTCCTATAGACATAACCAACATTAACAAATGTTATCACTTCTTAACCTGATAACTCTAATACACACCAACAAGCCAATGAATACCAAAGTTAAGAAAGCGAGTAACAGTTCACAAAATCGCCTTGTTAGTGGCCACAGTCTTTCAGAGGAAACCGCTGTTTTTCTTGGGATGATATCGTCCATAACTCAGAGTTAGTGCTGCCACGTGCGAACTATTAGCTTCCCGTCTCCGGATTAGAAAATAATTCAGCGCCTGAACGTTATTATGGTACCCGAGTTGGATTTATTTTATGGCCCAACGAGATGTGTGTAAACATTGAGAGAGAACAGAAGTCTTAACTACATTAGTGTGTGTTAAGTTACTTGATTGGATTCATATGTTTTGAATCGTAACTTAGAGATTATAATCTTATATGACAAATTAAACAAGGGATGTAAATGTCAACTTAATTTATAATTATGTTTTATTGTCATTGGTTTACTTAAAAAAGTATCTAAGATTCAAGATTAATGCCATTAAATTAAAATTAATGAACATGAGTAAACTAACCTCCTAACTTAGGAAAAACATATTTTAACTATATAATACAGTACATGAATACTATATTCAGTATTATTTTCCATATTATAAAGTTTTAAAAATTTAGAAACAAAATCTTACGCTTACGTATACGAAAACGACAGAATTTCGAAAAATCATTTCTGTCTTCTCAATCTTGGATCAGTTTAAATAGCTGTAACACAATTACGATGTTCACATACATGCCAAGTTCATAAATCTGTTAAATGAAGACGGAGAGTTCATTGCAATAAAACTGTTATAAAATCGGTCCATTGCATCTGTGATAGCAAAATCCACAAACAAGGCAGTGTAACGGGCCCACATAACATTTTTATGGCCTCCGCTCCGTGTACTATAATAAATTTATCGCAACATTCTATAACATCTAGCAGGCGACTCAGCGATCCGGATAAAGCAATAATTACAAACATAAACAAGATTTAGTACCGCCGCTTTTGTACGAAGCAACTATAAAATGCATCAAATGCGAGTATTTGTTCTTGATACTGCATGTACTATGGAAACGGCATTTCAATCACAGGTTAGATTTAATTGTATGTGTATTTACAAATGAATTAGTGTTTTAAACGATTGATGCGACTGATTGATCCTTTAATCCACTAAAACGAGGATAGATCCTTGAGATATAATTTCTCATAGCTCATTTTTATCATATTTATCTGACTAGAAATGGCATTCCAATAAAAATTTATGCCAAGTTGGTAGGCCGTCGCTTAATAGGTTCCGTTGCCCCTACGACAGTCGCGTACTACGACATGTCGAAAATATACATTGTATGTAATATTCATTCAGCATGAAACAACTTCTTTATACTTATTTATGAAATTACAAATGCAATTTTATTCTTATTGAGGTGCAATAATATTATTTCAGCTGAACGATTTCCCTTTAAGTCATTCAATTATAGCCATTACAATTTCTTACAAAACTGTTCGGTTCGAACTTAGTAATTATAGCTTGGACTGTAATTTAGCTATGAAAGCATACGACATTTTAATTCGTGCTTAGAGTGCGATTACAAAACTCAAGTCATAAAATAGAGGCTAGTGTAGGGTGTCTGTGTATTAATATATATAGTGAAATACATTTTGTACTCCATTAATTAAATTATTCAACAAGACAAGAATAATTATTGTATCAGAGAAAATATCGCGAAACAGAGAAAAGGTTTTGCTCCTCAAATAGGATACAATAATACAATGAAAAATTTGTTTCATATGCATAGCAAATATTATTGACTAACTTATTAAGAACCCTATCGATCATGTATTTCGTAATATGTTAAATGATAATTGGTATATCATTATGGCATGTTCATTACAGAGATATTGTTTCTTACGTCCCTATTATAACTAACAACAGGCATACGCTCTACCAAACATGAAATAAAGATGTTATAAAAAGAAAATACAGTTTCAAGAAAAACGCAACTTATGGTGCACCTACAAACATTGTGGTGGTGCGCAATTTTTCAAAGTGAACTTGTACGTGGCGCCGAGCCGTGAGAGCGATGTATTAGCGCTAGCACATTAGCAACCCCTAATTGCGGCCACTCGTAAATAATGCCACGTTAGTGCTAAAGTTACGCTTACGTAATGCACCGGGTGACGAGGGAGTGTAGGCTTACGTTAGTAATTTTGTTTTATGTGATTACTAGGTTTAAAATATAACAAGGCTAGTTTTTTGTAGGTATGGTCTCATGAGATGAGCAACACCTGCCATTCAAATATTATTCGAAAATGCTCTTTTTATTCCAAAATATTTGAAGTAGTTGTTATTCACTAATTGGTGTCAAAAACATCCAGTTAATTTTAAATATGGTGCATATGTCTTTAGGAATATTATTTATAACTCTCCGCAACGCTTACTTCATTCAAGTACCAAGTAACTTGCCCAAAAATCATTGAAATAGATCACATAAATGTTCTTTCCAGACTAACGAAATAGTACTGTAATATCCTACAAACGTTTGTATACTTCAGCCAGGTCTCAATTCCAGCAATAAAAGGTGTTATTGCGTGCAATAAGAATAGAATTGCAATGCGATTCCATCGGCAATCGAGTCAAGTCCTTTACCATATAAGTGGGTTTGCGGAACAACTTAATAACGTCTAATAGTCACTTGCATGCCGTTTTCTTATCGATAACGGTCGATTGTTGTAGAATAAGCCTTTTTATATCTTTAGAGCATGACCGTCGTTAGAGGTATAGGAATTTAGCAATGGAAGGACAGGTTTAAGTAATCTTTTTCACGATTATGTTTAGAGAAACTTGACGGAGAAGAATCATTTAACGTCGTTGATTGTAATAATTAGAAGAGATTTTCACAACTAAAGCTTGTAAGAGTGGTAATAGATTCATAGTTATGTAAAAAAAATTCATTATAACATTTAACACTTGATTCAGAACAACGTTGTCTTAAAACTGTACTAACTGTACAACACTTATTACGTATAGTCCACCTACCTTATACTTAGATATACATATAAAGTAGCCTCTACAATATTCACTTCACGAAATTAGAGATTCCAGAACAGACCCTACTATCGCATGCTAAGCAATAAAAGGACCATAAAGTTTAAAAGTAAACTAGCATCTTATATCAAACTATCTTATCGCAATATCAAAACCACGTCTGTAGTAAAGATACCCGCGTCAGACAGCGGTCAATTTAAGTTTCCATCTACGGATATAATAGACCAGATAGTATCGTAGACTTATTTTATATCTCTGCTGGACAGAAATTGCTTACGTATTACTAACTTAAAACAGGGTCTTATGTAATCTTGGAATACTTAACTTAATTTGTCCTGGAAGACAGAATTTCCCATTAATTTTAATTGGTTTCAATATAAACTGTAATTTGTTTTGTTCAGATCTGAAACTTAATAATAATTCATTCGTAGATTGCGTAAGACAGATATTACTAACATGTAGCTAGTTAGCTTTTACTAAGCGATGAATAATGTCAACTCTTTTCCACACAATAAAATAGTCTTCTTTATTTTTTATAAAATTTTGCTAAACCTTGACGACGTGATTATAATATTATGTACAAGTTAACAAAGACAAGAAATTTATTCATTCAGCCAATACTCCCACTGATTTAATGACTTACCATAGTGAAGGGAGAAACTATCTACCTAGCTAATCCCTGTGGCATAATCGCTTGTATTTACCATAAATCTTGTGACCAATTAGCAAGTCCAAGAAAATTTATTACTCTAATAGGAATGACAATATAGCTCTCTAGCAATTTATTAATCTAGTAGTTTCTCTAGAGCAGGGTTCCAAATAGACTAGATGCAACTGCCTTATTATTGAAATTTATGTATCTGACTAACATTAGTACGTATATGTATACATAAAAGGTAAATTATGTCCTAGGCTGAAAAGCCATTTTTTAAACAGGATTAAACATGATTTCGTTATCGTGGAGATCGTCTATGAGCATTCAAGAGTCAAAAAATAGTAATAAAATTTGTAAATATCTGGCCCATGATAAAAAAAAAAAAATTAAGGTATGTATATAAAAATGGAACTACATACTAATGACACAGTTTTTCAAGATAAGATTAATTAAGGTCTCCATGTCTCTCGACTTGAAATCACAAATAAATTTTTAATAAATCGTAATTATTGTATAATTAAATTATTGTCATTAAAGTGTACACCTTGTCTAAAAGTGGTTCTCTGGGCTGTAAGATGGTGGTGGCTAGAGCACTAAATTAAAGGGCTGTAACGCTTCGGATGTAACTGCTTTTATATTTGACCAGCATTAGCCACTTTGGAACGAGCAAACGTAGGTTTAAAACGTATTTAGAAACAGCACCAAATCTTTGTTTTGCTTAATTTCAGGATAAGACAAAGACCGTGTCCATGCTGATTGATATTTACAAAATATAATAAGAATCTATCCGCTACCAATATCTGATAAAATTTAGTACGGAATGATTTTGATTCCAGAAACTTTCTTTTATCACGTAATGTATGATTCGATAATGTGTTACAGTCTCAATATACATATTTTGTCAATTAAAAAATGAATTACATTTTCAATATAATAGAAATTGGAACGAACAATTTTGAGTTGTCTATTGACATGTTAACTTAAACCACCAATAACCTCAACTCTGTTCATCTCCCTTTTTCACCACCAGATGTCTCTTCTTCATTTAAATCCTATTCTATCCCTTGATTGTCTACCTAGATTACCCTAGAACAAACCCAGAGGGCATGTCTAATAAATTAATTAGTCTGCAGAGCTGGTCCGTTCTAACGCTTGCTTCTATATTATTGCGACGGGCAATTTAGGGGTTGAGCTCGGGACTAAATTACAGGGCGGACACTTTCAATGCTCGTAGATTTGCAAACGAGGATTAGTGGTGGCGTTTCTGTGGTCACAGAGGTTTGTTCGCTTACGAAAGGGACTGTTAAAGTAGTACTTACAAATAGTTTTGTTAAATAGATAATTACTCAAGCAAGAGAATTTTTATTGCTCACAGGGTTTGGATTTTGTATAGAACGCTTTTTTAAAGGCAATTTCAGTTATGGGTGCTTAGCAAAATTAAAGGATAAGTAAGTACAAATAATACAATACTTATAACAATAGTAATATCACGTAGCAAATCAAAAGAAAGATCTGCGATACTCTTAAAAAGCATTTATCACTAACCATCATCGTTACAAGAATAACTTATCAATAGGAGTATGGCATTTGTATGTATATTACTGTCATAGCCAAAGTGATCTAACTCAGCTAGTTGTGTTACGTTTGGTGACAAACGCAACGCTGGTCTGATGTCTGAACCACTACTTCATACGAATATACATATGTACGAGTAATCAATAATACCGTAAAATGTGAAACAAAGTGTAGTCATTAAAACATTTCGTTCCTATTCGGGCACAAAGCACGAAACAGTGGGCCATCATTCCGTACGATTATTTGCTCCGAAACCCTTAGAATAAACGATCCAGTTAATCCAACTTGGATCCTAACGGAGCAGTTAGTATCTCGTAAACATATCCATACGAGTTTTACAGTAGTGATGGCAAATATGCATAGGTTTAGATGTAGCCTACTCATTTAAATTACGAAAAATAAATCTAATGTCGAGTACTACCCACATTTTCCAGGACCATGACTCATATCTATTCTAAATCTACGGTGTGCATCTGGATTGAGGGCCCATTTTTCAAATATTGGACAATCGAAATGAAACTTACAGGGCATTTAGTAAAGAATTAGTAATGATAACTCTACCCCAATGTGTCTTCTATACAATTAAATAAAATTGTTTTTGATTTATTCTAAGATTATAATATAATTCTTCTTTGTTTACATGTCTTACTTTGTATTACTTAATTTTTATATATGAATGTCTTTTGCACTAGCCGCGATTATAAAATCCTTAAATAATTTATCTTCATTTTACAAAAACCATTTTAAATTATTGAGGCCTTTTTATCTAACGCTTTTATAAAGATTATTTTAATAAAGAGCAATTAGATTCTATTACGATAAAACCAAAAAGGGTAATAATAACATTGAAAGCGTACTTAATGAGAAAATAATAATCATATTTGGACACTATTTCACCAATTGAATTATCCCCTTGCTAAGAAAATTTAAGAATTCTGTTAAGGGTACTAGTCAATTTAAATTTAAGATATATATACTTATTTTATATAGATAAATTCATATATAGCATATATAATCAACAACCAGACTAGAAAGCGTAGTTCTTAACTCTGCCTCCACCGGGAATCGAACCGGGCTTCACGATTAGCGTTCAGGTGGCTAACAAACAATGAATCAAACCAACCCAATCTATTACATTAAATATTTGGTCCTCCATGTGGTTGTGTTGAAAAAGCCACCCGCATTTATATGGAAATGTTATTAGCAGCTTGGCTTAGACACAATGTTTGACGATAGAGGGAGTTAGGCAACTGTCTCTTGTTTTAATGAGGAGCTGAAAGCCAACGGAATTTTATACGAGCCTTAATATATTGTAATACTTTGTATTAATTTACAAAATTACGTTCAATGTAATACAATGTTTTTTTTGCTCTATTCTTCCGTAAATGTCATAGTAACAGACTAACGAGACGAGCTTTGGTAAGACCCCATGATTTTGGGTAGAGTTTGTTATATTGCGTATAATCACAAAACCTACCTGGGAAACTTTTCACTGTTTTCTGATCTACAACGTTGCGTGCCAATTTCTTCCTGAATAATGTGAAATAAAATTTAAATGATTAATATAAATAAACCTTAGTTATTAATTATTGTGTGAAATCCTTTCAAAATAATCAATTAACATCAAATCGATAGAAAAACAGTCTTGTTCTATATTATTACTAGTGTTTATTCATTAGTAGATCTCGACTCTGCACATATATTTAACAACAATATATATCCGTAGCAATTTGGCTTGCACACAAACAGATACAAGCAATCACGTAGCCTTACAATTCGGTCTGAGACGTGTTTACAACTATTGTGTTGTTGGGTTAGCTAAGATAGAATTGGGTTTAGAAACACAAACCAGAGTTGTTCCGGGTCGGAATCGGGCTTGTTATTTAGGTATACCTAACTGAAAGTAAACAAGGAAGGGCGGTTACTTAGGGGCCTGCCCAATAAGACATATGACAATCATGAAGATGCCATATTGTAAAAGAGTGACGTTAGAAGTAGCTATAACCGCTGTGTGTGTATGAGTGTCAATGAAACGACAGTGGTTTGTGAGGATTAGGATAGATGGGGATCTGTGATCTTTGTCTAAGTCTTTACAGGGAATTTGGCGAAATTAAAAAAGCTTTGTTTTGTAAAACAGAACTATGCTATGAAAATTATAACGTTTGTTTAGAATTTACACTCACAAGTTGTAAGTAGTATATCTAACTCACTCCTAACAATAATTCTTCTAATTTTCTTATGAATTAATCCAATACTTTGGTTTATGGTTCGTGTAAAAAGGTAACAAACATACATATATATATATATTTATACAGTACGTTTACTTCTTAACGGTATTCCTGTAAAGGAGGTTATAAGCTTTTT
Organism: Leucoptera coffeella; assembly: GCA_030578115.1. NCBI lineage: Eukaryota > Metazoa > Arthropoda > Insecta > Lepidoptera > Lyonetiidae > Leucoptera > Leucoptera coffeella. The sequence continues at coordinate 122,992 of JAMBLF010000194.1, forward strand.
ATCCTATTGATTAATATATCTACTGCCTGATGTTATGAAAGATCTTTTGAACACAAGATTCTAGTTAGAACTGTTTCACAGACGACTACTAACTACTCATTACTTTTTGTCATATTGGATCAATTGGTATATTATGTGTTTATTCACGAAATCAATATATCAGACAGTAAGAAAACAAGGCTACTGATATTAAAAACTAACTAACTATTGAATATTTTCGTAGTTATGTGGGTATATTTATTTGATTACTTTTAGAAGTAGGTATATTAAAAGAACATTGCTCTACTTTGCCTCCTATACTGCTCAAATTTTGATTCCACTGGAACCAGACAAAGAAAAATATATTCTACTTCCTTAAGGTTAGACAGAGACCGCATTATTTTAATTCGCGTGTTAATTGAATTAGCTTAATAGCGGAAGACCCGGTGATTCGACAAGGGTATCGCATTTGGCTGGTTCGTACTTAAAGCTGTTTATTGGACAGATTTATGCATCTTGATTTGGCCGGGTTGCCTTTATCAGGATTTGAATGAGATAAACTTTACAAGTTCCTTTATGCTATGAAGCTTGTAAAGCGTTTCAATAATTTTTTTTTATCATTTATATGTACATATGTACTTTCCAACATAACTTCTTTGAAATTATATACTTATTTCTATGTATCAAAACGAGGCTGGACATTAATGTCAGATTAGTCATTCTCTAAACTTTACTAATTTAACCTTGTAAATATAAAATTATAATAATAAATGTATTATAATAGTATCTTGTGTATCTATCTCTATTCACGTTTCCTGAATCAAATTATTGTATATTAACCTACTCAACACCCAACTTGGCTCGTCTCGTTCGATCTAATCAGATAAGATTTTGGAGCATTTCACAGATGAGGAAACATGTCACGTCTGCGTAATCGAATAGTGAGTTTGATCTCGTTACTCATGCAAATGAATACCGAATGAATCCATTATTCCACAAACAACCCTTCGGCTACGGCGTGATTCCATTTGTCAATGAGCTGCAGTTTAGAATGGGGAATGTTGAGAGCTGTTGTTATGATTCTTTAATTGGGCGTATTGTGAATATTATTGAAAGTTGATATAAATATAATAATATACGTCAGGTTCCAACAGAAAAGGAAAGTAATGAATCAAGCTAAAGGATGGGCTGGTGAATGAAGTAGTAGCTCACGTGGCAGTGTTAACACACCTGTATTTAGTCTGTAACAAACTATAATTTTTAAGTTGAGCTTTTGACAATTATAATTGAGAAACTTACCTACTATATAATTGTAAAATTATAAAAAATACTACGATTACCGTACTCGTTATATTTATCTTATAAAAAATGCCTTCATAAATTGTACATTGTATTTTACAACTTATTTCTGTGTTGAACAACACATACCTAAAACAATAAATAACAGCTCTCCACAAATCCACGTCAAACTCCATCAACTTTATACACATTATAAATGCGTAGCCATATTTTCATCTGTATTACTAGGGTGTTATTTATTAGCTAAAAATTGTAGTCATCGCATACATAATGCATGACGATGGCCGTAATTACCCACTGGCTTCCCTCGGGGTAACACCGCCGCAGGGCATTAAAGTGGAATGAAAACATGGAGACATAGTGTAAGATTACCTTTTTAAAATAAACGAGGTTTTGTATACGAATATGGATGTTTGTAATGGTTATGTTAGGGTGAAATGATATGGAGCAACGATTCGATTGGAGAAAAGAATAGATGATTAGTTAGTATAGTTATAGTTTTTATTAGTATTATTATTAATAATATTACAGGACATTATAAAGTATTACAAAAGATAAATAAAATACACTTGGCAGTTAAATCTTTGTGGAATTTTTAAATCCTGCACATAATACGATCTCTCAATTGACCTAATTAATGACTTACAACAACATAGACATAGTTTAGTATTTTGCTTCTCTATAAAATCCAGAAGAACTCAAAGTCTACCTCTCGCACTATGTATGTACCACGACACACGGTAAGAAATTCATACCGACACTCACACTCTTCTACACTATGTCTTACCCCACAAAGCTTGTATAAGCGGTGCCTACAGCCTTCTTTATACGCTGATGACACTTCACTTTTGTGACAGAAAGTGATTAATTTAGGCCCTTGACAGGGCCACACTGAGAGGGTAATCGATTGCTCAGCGTTTGCCTCGAACTAAATGGACTTGTTTCGCGTTACGTGTTTAAAAAAACTATAGAAATACGGTTTGCTATGTTTAATATACATGCACAGAGTTTTGCCCTCAAACCTATGTCCATATTTACATCCATATATTCACATCTCTACAACCCCAACGGGATAGGCGATCGCCACCTGGAATGATCCTGACAAATCTCTCTTGCTTCACTCAAACCCATTAACCTTCTCATACAAGCTCTTTTGTTCTTTACACTATGTTATGTACATCCCTTTCAATAATTTAAGTGAGGTGTTTGCTTGTATTTGTGAGATGCAACCCTATGTATGTGTTATGTGTTTGTGTTATGTTAATACTAATAATTACATTAACAATCACGCACAAAATCCTGAAGGGGTGGAAGCAAAGATATAAAGTAAGTCAGTTAGCGAATGTCCTAAAACCACCCATGAAAACCTCTAGTTCAATTTTACAATACACTAAAAATAAATTGAATAATACGGATATAGATAAGTTGTATATTAAGGAATGTACATATTTTGTAATCGTCATTGTGTTAGAGATCCCGCCATATACATTGGCAGTTGGGGGCGTCGCCACAGTCGCGTAATTCAGTGTTACCAGTAAACACGCCAAAACTAGCACTCACTGTGCCATACGGCTCGATACATTATAGGTTTCATTTGTAACGGTCTTTGGTTGCAGAGCTATAAACTCAAATAAAACAAATTAGTATATCAAAGTCAAAATATGTTTATTTAAAATAGGCCCTATCACAAGCTCTCTTTGAATGTTATCTTATGATCTAAGTATAACAACAATAAAGATTATTATTTTTATAATTAACAAACATAAAGATTACAAAGAAAGTGAGCAGTGTGCCAGTTTTTCCTTAACAATAATTATGATCCCTATCGCCTAACGTGGTAAACGGTAAAAAGTGGCTTTGTCCAGCTATCCTCAAAATAAAGATTTTTGCTTCTTAGCCACTCTTGCATCTCAGATTTTCGTGACGATATTGTTGGCAAACTTGGAACTAAATTTGTCCGGAAATCAATTTATTATAATCACCCTTAACAAACATAAAAATTACAAAGAGTGGGCAAAAAACACAACGCTGGTAATACTAAATTTACCTTTCATACAAAATAACACGCAATTGCGGAAACGTCAAATTTAGTTCCAAGTTTGGCTACTGCCAGCTTATGTGGCGGGATCTCTTGTCATAGATTTCAATGTCACTTTGCATTATGTCAGTCTTTGTCAACTTTCTACCAGACAAATAAACAAAATCAAACAGTGCTACCTATAGAACAGCTTATAATTTAATGTCATTTTACACCCTTCATAACTTCCACAGTTCAACAGATGTAGAGATTAAACGCTGCAAATAATAAATTAACAACCGACGAGAATCGATAAAATTAAATCGAGTGAAATTGAATTACTTTCATTGTTCGATTCAAGCTTTCAATAATACAATATCGATACGATATGAATTTATTGTTGCGATGAATCGAATGATATGAGGCTTGGCCAATAAACACGGAATAATATGTTTCGAAGTTTGCTTTTGAAATGCTTTGTCTGTGCCTTTCAATTGAATTATATACTAATCGACAACCAGCGATTTATTAACGATGATGAAAACATCCTTACCGAAGCTACTCGTTTCTTATCCAAACATATAGATATATACATTCACATCACGCCCGTTTTCCAGCAAAGGAAATAGTAGAAGTCGTGACCGACCATCTTTCCCGATTCTGACAAACGACGTATGCATCATTGACACCATACACCTCCTCACACACACGACGGATATAGGTTGTACTTCTAACATATACATACCTTCCTTCCGTCACCGTATCTATTAATTTATTGTTAATGACAAAGATTAATATAAATGTTAGGAAAAAGTACCAGCCTGTTAGACATCTACATACACTTTCTACAGACTAACATTAATAAATATAGAAAAGAGATTTGGCACTTTCAATAAAGAAATGCATTTCTGGCAAAAAACGTGAAGCATTTGAAAAATGGCGCAGCTTACAGTGCGTGCCAGAGAAAACGGACTCTTGCACCGGAGCCCCAGGGTCACAACTTCCGATTTTGCCAATACGGGGCCCCTCGTTATGAATGCTCGTTTGTCACGCGGCAGCACTTTTATGGGCGAAACTGGCCATCCTGCAATCGTTTATCTGTTTGAACGACTTATATGAGTTAGGGACGCTTACACAGAAATGATGTGTGGCTATCGAAGCCATTTCGCCGAAAGCTTTTGATGGTATTAGGTTTTTGTTTGCTAAAGTTATTTGTGATCTATGGCTTTTGCGTAATGCGATTCGGTGGTTGTGTTTAAGCTTAGAATTCGGTATGATAATCACAAAGCACTTAAGTACATTGTAAAATGATTGATTCTGCTGTATGTGTGTTTTATTACCTAACCTAACAGGGCTCTTTACATTATACTTTCTAAGTTCACCTGCATTGAAACGATCGCAAATTGCTATTCGCTATTACATCGAACTGCATGAAAATATGACCATGTGGCGCACACACATTATTTTCTATCATAATTCAATGCACAAAATATCACCCCGAGGCATAATGCGGCGTCATCGTTGCCTGAACAACTGTTGGGAATAAATTATATTTATTGACCGCGCTTCATTTGGCTGTCAACCGGAATGGTGGGCCCTCTCGGGTAATAAACTACAATATTGATACGACACATTTCGTACAGGCCGCTTACTTTATGACCTATGAAATTATATAGGTACTGCTTCTTGTTTTTCCTACCAAATGAATTATGGTCCTACTTGTTTTATTAAAATGCATTTAGTCTGGTTGAGGTTTATGGTTTTTAACAAAACTAATACGAAAGCAGATTTACTCGTCTTTAAAATTGTTGTTAGTATAAAAAATACTAGTACCTAACTATGATAAGTAACTATACTATAAATAAGAAAAGAAAGTAGCGTAGCAACTGCTTAATTTGTAATTTTCTCTACAAAAACACACTTAACACTGAAAGACTGATGACGTCACAAGGTCGTTATAAGTGTTAATTTTCGTCCAAAGCATTTATTACTTCCTCAGTAGTACATAAACGTGCCATTATCATGAGCTTTTGGCACGGTCCACGTAGATAGTTGTTGCCCATCAATCACCGTCGCCATTTTTCGCGGTGAACGCTGTCACAGAATCATTTTTCATTACGCACGATTCATTAATAACGATGAGGACGGCCAATTATGTCCGCTCCATTCATCAAGTCTCACCACTAGTGTAGGTGTTGCGATTCGGAATGCGTGTCCTAATTATACTTAGTGCAGTCGCCAGTTGGTAAATCAGCTTGAACATTTAATGATAACCGTAATAAATTGTCAGATATATGCGATTTAGTGAAGACACTTTTCTATTAAAGTTCTTTAAAATTCTAATTCTCAGTCTATTATTACGAAATTTAAATAGATAATGAATTCCAGATATGCCTCAAGCTGAGCTTGTAAAAAGTTATACTTACAATAAATAATATTTCAATTCTCGGATATCGCGTAGTTTTTCCTATTTAAGCCAGTCTCTACCAACTCTTATAATAAGAAACAGACTTATTGTAGAAAGAAGTGTTGGATTAACAATCACGCGATAGTCCACCACAAAAACTATATCAGCGCATCCAATTTGATGTGTTGAGCCAAGCTGCATGCATTATGTTAAAAGTGCAAAGGGAATGTGTAATGCAACTCTTTTGAAAACGTAATCGGCTGAATCATCTTGTGTCGTGGTTTGCTTTTCTCTTTGACATTAATAAGAAAAAACCTTGAAAGAATTAAATGCTGTTTTTATTTTACTCTAACTTCAAAGGCAATAACTTGTTTTAAGTGATTACTTAGAAGTTATACTATCAACAAGTTATACAAAACAACAATATTGAATAACATAGATAGCTTTCAGTTGTTATTTTTAAGTCTCATTCAAACTTCTAATTTATAAGTTCTACGCGCGCAATTTAACAACAATTTATGTTCAAATAAGTTTACAGAGCTATTGCAGAGGTTCATTCAATTTCAGGTGTTCAAAATTATCCCATCAAGTTTTCCCAAACATAACGGCCCTTAGTGTGTTATAATACTATAATCTCAAAATAAAAGAATACAAAACCCTCTTATCGCAAACAAAGAGTAATAAAAACGGATTTACGATTGCAAGGAGTTGAATTTAAATTACGATTCAAGAAATAAAACTAAAAGTTACGAGTTTCAACAATGAGAGTGTGTCACATAATTCCTGATCACTCAGTGTGTGACTACCCTAACAAGCTCCCACCTATTCTAACAGGACTTAGTATAATATATTTCGGTATTGAAATCGCCATAATCCCAAACATGTCACTTTATTTCGTCGCACATTTAATGCCCCTGTTATTTTTATTATAAATACCACATTACCATTATTTATGTAAGGCCCTCGACACACCATACGGATTTTATGAAAGCGCGTAATAAATCGCAGCTATTTATATTCGTTTGTCATACGAGCCCCTCGTAATGGCCTGTTTGGCGCTCTGGTGTGTAAGTGCCTTAATAAAGGGAGTCCGTGAGATAGTTCTTACAACAAGTCTGTGTGTGTTGTGCTTATCCACTTTTTACAGTAAATTGTTTATGATACCATTTCACACCGTTCAATACGACTCACTGGTTTGGAAAACATAAAATTGCAATCATAGTGCATGATTTTTAACAGTTTTGATTTATTGATATTATTGTGCTGATGTTACTAATCTAAAAGTAAGATTGTTGTTTTATCTCTCTTTAATTACAATGGATTCTCACAAAGATAGACACCCAAATCATGTATATATCAGAAGAAATTTCAATAATAATTTGGCATATAAACCAATTCAATCCAGATTAGTTCAGCAACACCGACACTTTTTTAGTTTTAATAAATCACCATAGAGTATTCATACAGTTACAAAAATAAACAGAGGCAAGCTGTCTAAACCTCATTGGTAGCAAGCAGCCAGTAGTAAAAACGGTTCCACGGCTATCAGCAGCATGAAATGCTGCGGCAGCTGGACTGAATCTACCGTGGACGTTCGAGGCACTTAATCATGATTTGTAGCCGGCATTATTGCGTGTGCGCAGTGAATAGGAGGCGTTTTTCTATGTCATTCTGTCCGTTAATGGAACGATTTATTTCCAGCCTAAGACTTTAGTGAAAACTGCTTTTTAAAAGCGTTATTTATTGGATTTTGGGATGAGCTTGTTTTATTTAATCGTTGATGTGATCTCTTGATGACTTCTGTTTTATAAGGTTTAAATTTATTTCACACTAAACTCGATAATCGTAAAAATGAAGTTCCTGCTGACAGCTTAGTACTTAGAAATTCATTTCAGTTGTCGGTTAAGTGATAATTAACTGAGAGTTTGATATAATATAACCAGATGCCTTTCTTATACATATAAGCATTTCGTATGAACCGAATTTGTGACAAAGATATACGGATATACGAGTATCTTCACTTATAGGTAGTACCTACCATACCCTGCCTTAATAAAAAGTTACAAGATTTAAAGAGTGAAATTTATACAAATCTGAATTCGCGCTCATTCAATGTGTCTCTAAACCGTCACCTACATGTTTTCTAAGAAGTAGTAGTAGTAATTTACCTAGTTAGTATCATACCGCGTAGAAAGAGTATCAATATCGTAAGTACAACATACACGGAACAGATGAAGCGAAAGAGAAATATTGCGAATAATAAATAACAAAAGCATCGGCCGCGTTACGGTGCGTTTCACGGGGATCGAGAGCGAGTGGGTACATTAGTTATTATAACACGACAAAATATGTGTAATAAAAAAATATTTATTGCCTAAATAAAATATTGCAGCGGGCGGGGTTTTGCAGATGGGGCGGCTAATGGTGGTGCAAGTTACGGGCGAAAGCGTAATTGGATAATCTTGGTAGCTTAAAGAATATATTTATGGACTAATATGTAATTTTGTAAGGCTATATTACGCTACATATTTAAAAATGAACTACTCAGCCAAAACCAATTTCTTCAATTAATATTTAATCCTGAATTAACTGAAGTTGGCGTTTTCTCTTACGTAGTGAATTTATGTCTATGGAAGCGCTAAACACAATATATTAATCAAATAATAACACTATATTGTTTTATCTCCAGGGTTATCCACCATTTACATTATATCAAATTCAATAAGCTATAATAAATTAAATTGAACAAAATTATTTGCAAACTAAACATTCTATGAAAACAAAGCATAAAAATTCATATAATATATTCTCAATACATTGTGTGTACTCAAATGTACGACACCGAAATCACTTCATATTATTAGAAGCTATCCGTCACCACGATTCACATCGCTGAAGCGTCTGTTTTGCGGCGCACAAACCGCGCTGTATTGACAGTCCTAAGCTACGGATGTTGGGGAAAAATGAGTGCTATTTGTTCGCCGTCACCGGTTCGTTCTGCCTTCGAGTGTTCAAGATAATACGTGATTTATGCCTCACGATTATCCGTGACGTATGTTAGTGGGCGGCTTTATTATTTCCAACATTGCGTCGGGAGCTAAATGCAACATTTGTTTGTTTGTTAATGAAGATTTGTTAAGGGGCTCAAAAAGGATCGCTGTTTTAATTTGGTCTACCGCGGTGTAACCAATGGAAGGTAATGTGACTTCTGTGTGAATAGAACAGATGCTGTATATTTAAAACATAAAAAGGAATCTTATTATTACTTGTGTAGTTTTATGTCATTGGAGAGATCTTGAGCAATACTTGAGTAATATGTACAGTAATTTTGTTTGATAAATTTTCATACATATTCATTATAAACAACTGTTTGATAGAGATAAAATTGTCATGTGCTAGTCTGAGACGTAAAAAGAATGCTTACTACCTGCTGTTCTTCCCGGCATGTCATAGGAGGTGACTAATCTATTAGGCGATAGGCTAGTAACCTGTCACCAGTGTTCCGTTATAACATCGCAACCCCAATATTAATGCTAAACAGTGGCCTAGGAGATATTATATCGCCGATGTTCTGTCGACCCCGACAGGGAATCAAAGACGTGAATTTATAATTTTTAGGTAGACATATATATAAAAAGTAAACCTACCTACAAGTTACAGGTCTTAATGTACCAGCAAAAAAACATCTGAAATCAGAGCGCGATTGACAAAACGTGAGCTAGATTCAATGTCCTACAATAAAGACGTGTCATTTATCGGTCGCCTTTATTTATTAGGGGACAAATGGCCGAGACATTTGTTTGGCAAGACTCAGCTTGGCGTGTTTTTGTCCAATATGACAAATCGTTGGGCACGCGATGGCTCTTTTATGCGAATGTTGTATCGGCTTCTAGGTATTTGAAGAAATAACGATACGATCGCACTTCAAAGGAAATGGTGGCAAAAAATCGCGCAGCTTTTGTCAAGTAGTCATTCAGATAGCATCACTGAGAAGACTATTTACTCTTCTCTTGATAGAGTTTGGTAAAGACTATAATATTTTAATTTATCTTATTTTATATTCTATCCCGTGCTGGTCTCGGATTTAAAACGAATGCTTAATGTCTCTCGTTCTTCCTGGCATGTCATAGAAGACAACTAAAAGACTAGGAACAATGAAACTTATTGGACGATGGGCCAACTAGTCATCAATGATCCCTATAAAAACCATTACAATTCCGTTACATTACTGCAAAAAAGCAATTAGAATTAAAGGATGTGAACGTAACTGTATTTTACTCTCTATTCATCCGAATACTTACACTAATCAAGCTAGACCATAATTTGCTCAAAATAACCTTATTTTACTGGTTGAAAGTTTTAAGCCATTGACGAAGACACATTCTCATATAACCAATTCACACACTTTTTTCTTATAACCCACAATACATAAGATAAGCTTCTAAAATCCCTTTGCTAACAAACCACCCCAGCATCCATCATTCACGCGTCATTACAACCCGTCACTCCGAATGAAGTGCTGAGCACTAGTTATGGTAATGACCACAGTGATTCTGGTTCAAAGGATGGTCCAGTTTCATAAAATTAAATGATAATGTAATATTGAATGGAATGGTAGCAGCTGCTTTTGAAAAACGCATTCACGACCATTAACCCTTGCGTCAGTCTGTTGTAGTTCAGGTTTCCATCTCCGCAATTGGGATGGTAGTAATTCAATGGCCACCTCGAAGCTACGTAATGACCAGTTAGTCAGTCCTCAATGTAACAGGAGAACAGGTAAACCGTATGTATCACGACGTTTTCCCTCACCATAACATTCGATGCATTTCGCAAATGTATTTTTATTACGAAAATGTACATAGAAATTCATTATACTTAATTTCTATTGGTACATGCTCAAGTGGGATTTGAAATCTGTACCGACTGATCAAAATTTATGATTTCTAAGTGGCTATGAATATAATAATATCGCCATATATTCTTAAAAGCGTAAATCAAAATGTCAATCTATATGCCTGTAAAAAATCTGCACAAAAAACAATATTAATTAACGAAGCGTTCGATTTATGATTGATGAAATCGTGACCAACACGTTTTTTAGTTCTTGATTCAATCAAACTAATTCATTAAACGATTATTTATGATGTAGAAACTTGTAGATTGAATAATGATAATTTGCTCAAAATTAACTACATCAGCTATTAAATGATTATAAATGCAAAAAAGCTTTTGTAGCACAAAACTATTAATAAATAACGGAAACATAATTATCACCATGGCTTTAATTCATTTTACGTCAATATTTTATACTAGTAAGCCGTTCTTTCCACGGAGATCATCAAAGCAATAGACACATCCCTAAGTGGAATAAAACAGGATGTCACAAATCTCGTGTGACTTAATCCTTGACAAAACTGCAAATCCGCTACTACATCTGCACAAACAAGTGAGACCGACGAACAAAACCTCCTTGGATTAAGCTTCCGCTAGAATCTGCTTACTGCTTATCTTAAAATAAACAGAATTCACATAATCTTTTGCAATGTATTTTTTTAAACTGACAGTCCTTTAGGTAGGTTATAAATGGTTTTATAGTTGTGAACATATAAAGATTTAATCAGGTCTATGAACTTCTTAAATGGCATTTATCAGAATTTTCCTTTAATAATAATATTATTAAACACACTCGTAGTTGCCAAGACATTTAGGATGAAATAGTTTGGAATAATTTCCGTCTATCAAACAGGTATACATCAATAAACATGTCTTACAACAAAACTTCATAGTGAATATTTTAAAAACCAAAACTTATTTTAAAAAATGTACCTACCATTTCTTTTATACAATCAAAACTAACAACCAGTACCCAGTACTACTATTACACGTTTGTAAGTCTCACCGCCAAGATCCTATTATCCCACTTGTACAATCAACAAGAAAATCTGTTAAGCTCAGGAGCTGAATGCTACGGGGTGACACTAAGACCGTTTCCTTGGCATTGTGTAAAAACTCAACTCAACGAGTAGCACGTAGAAAAAGCATTTTCCACTTAAAGGTACCGCAGTAAAAATGTTGGCGCTTTTCTGCAGTAGCTTTCAGTTAGACTATGAAAGTCGAAACGTTGCAAGTTTACTAGGGTTTTTAACAATGAAATTTTACTTATATGCAGTATAAGTATATATATAATATGTATTTTAACAATTCAAGAGGTGTAATACACTTACCTATTGCACTGTGAAAAGAACTCTTAAATATTATTATAGAGCTCCTCAATAGACCTTAACGAAATGTCACGAACAAAGTTATTAATTGTTTACCTTATATTTAATAACGCTAATATAAATGTAATTTCTGACAACATGTCATTTTTTTATTATTTATTCTAAATATGAAACTTTTCCAATCAATTAAAATAATCCCACAAGCTCTTTTTCTCCTCTTTTTGAATTACCTCCTTTCGTTACTTAATTAATCCAACTCCTATTCGACCCCAAGTCTATTCCACAAGTGGAGCTGTATCTAGGTATAAATACCGAGTTCTTACGACCAATTACCGCGTGAGATAAAGTGCCGTGGCGTACTTTGCTCTGGGAGCCAACTGACGTAAATGCGAATCGTTTTTCTGCGCGACTGTACTTTACGTCCCTCTTCTTAGTAGAATTGAGACGTCTTTCAGCTGTTTTAAAAGGGTTTAGGCGGCATGTTGTTAAAAGTGTTTTAGGTCAGAGTGAACGTTTTATTCAGAGCTGCAAAAAGGTTATTAAGATGGAAATTATGTTTAAATAAAGTCGAGAGATTATATTTCTATTTTCTTCGTTTTGAGGTCTCTTTTGAGTGCTAAACCAAGATCAGAATAAAAACTATTTGCAAAGAGTTGATCCCAGCGGTGTCTCCTTCAAAGTGTGTATTTGGCACTCTTTTCATAAACTTCACATGCATACGCCCAAGCTATAGATAGGTATAACATTAAAAGGATCTTAAATAATTCCAAGTTCATAAATGGTAGACCTACTTCTACATAATTATTTACATATCTTTGTTACTCGGCAACCTAAACTAACAAATAAAACGTAACTTTCATTTACCAATGTCTTACTTTAAAATAAGCCTTTAACTTGTAATATAAATAAAGAGAACTGATGATGAATTCCTGGAACCGAAGATCAACCAGACGTGTTTCAATCAGCCTTCGCCAATCTAACCATAGACAACCAACAAACCAATCTGGAATGCAATTGAATTTGCTATCCTTTGATACGGCCGCCATAGTGGTGTAGTGAATAGATAGGTCTAAGATGTAATGTACTGACTATATCAATGCATTTGGGGTGAACAAAACTATGGAGATACATCAACTCCTAGAGTATAATATATATTTTTCTTTTTATGTTCATGTAAGTACAATATAAATGTGCTAACGTCCGTTTGGGGTGAACACGACTACGGAAATACTTCAACTCCTAGGAATTTGTTGTGTTATAACGTATGTTGTATTAGTATAACTATAGGGTTTGTGGTGAGAAAAGTACGAAACAATGTTGATAGGTCATTAGTGCATTGATAATTCCTTAAATGCCTTGTGGCACAGTCATCTCTTATGAGATGCCGGGAAGACACCTACAACTGTATTTAAAATCCTTATGTCATCAGATTCGTGTGAGATTTGGATAAAATAATACGAGAAATCATTCTCAGATCACACATGCTATCTTCTGCTTACTTGCTATCAAAGCTCGAAGATATAACAGATAAGACCTTAGTATCCCATATTCTATTCTTATTTTTTATGTACCTTCAGTAGTATTTTTATCTTCTGTGAGGTAACCTACCTATTCCCCGAACAGATTATAGTTAGTAGTTTAGTGCTTGTAAATGGCGACAATTCTCGACCAGGGTTTTCGATCAGTGCGTCCTACCTGTGATGACATACGGTGCCGAGACGTGGAACATGACAGTCGGGCTGGCTCACCGATTACATGTCGCTCAGCGGGCAATGGAACGTTCGATGCTGGGTATCTCGTTAAGGGACAGAGTCCGGAACGAGATTATCCGGCAGAGAACCAATGTCGTAGACATTGTCTATCGATCTTGCAAGCTGAAGTGGCAGTGGGCCGGTCACGTCTGTCGCAGAACCGACGACCGTTGGAGCAAAGCGGTTCTCGAATGGCGACCGCGTCTCGGTAAACGTAGTGTAGGACGCCCCCCTGCCAGATGGACTGATGACCTGAAAAAGGTCGCTGGTAGTGGTTGGCTGAGGGCCACGAGTGATCGTGTTTTGTGGCGTTACCTTGGGGAGGCCTACGTCCAGCAGTGGACTGTCATAGGCTGATTGATTGATTGATTGAAATGGCGACATGGCTTACCACCTGTCACATGGAGTACTAGACTATCTGGTCAACACGTGGGTTCGAGGTGTCCATAGAATTACTACCTTCGCAATTGCGGAGATGGACACCTGAACCTCTGACTACCCCACAAGGGTTAATGGTCGTAAACGCGTATTTATGTATTTTGTATAAATAAGGTATTGAAGCGACTTATCTAAACGGGGTACTCTATTACCCACACTTTGACCTGTGTCTGCTGCAAGCATTGTCAGCTGATATGATCTGCGGATCCTTTGGCAATCTTCGCTTTCAGGTCCCAAGTTATATTGGTTGTTACAGCGACCAATCGAACGTGATCCCTATTTGCTATTGCAGTATTTGGAATGAGAGGCCAGGTTGGCTTGGTTGATTTAGTCTTTGATAGTGTCAGTATCCTATGATTTGAATTGTCAAAGCATAACTGGGAACGCAAACCTGCAGCTATTACTAGGTCTTTGATTACACGTTAGGTATAGCTTTTGTCTTATGGTGATATCACAGATAGGTGTACTAAGGAAGTGTTATTACATAATTATGTACATTGATGAGTGAAAATGCACAGAAATATGATCACCCCAAAAGTAGCTATCAAAGCCCAAACTAATTATTAGGAATTTGTGAAATATGTAAATATAAAAGAATTTCAGATAGAAAAGAAATTATGTTGAACTAATGTAAAATAACTACGTATTCAAATATTAATTAAACTAAGAACCAAGTTTGGCGCTATAATTGTGATAAATAAAAGCCTGAAATGCATTTAAAGTAAACTAGTTTAATGTAATTTTCCTATCAATAATATCAATTAACTGCGAATCTTATTATAATGTGGTTCAATTAAAAAGAAAATCGTTTTTCAATCGTCTATTGTTTTGCATTGACTCACTGATTAGAACTGTCAAGTAATAAAAACAGGTTTCAACCCGCAATTGATCTGTCAGTTAATCAATAGTGACGTTTCCCGTTGTCACTTCCCACGTAGTGACAGGCTGAGGGGCAATAATTGTCATTGTTACGTAGTGTAGCTTAATTTTTCCAGCGAATAGACTCGATTGCAATTCAGTGTACAAAATGGTCAATATTTAGTAGTAAATTCTACTTTGATTAACGTTTTGAATTATCATATTGAGAACCTGACTCTATGTTTCCAAAGAAAGAGTCTTTGGTTGAATATTGGGTAAAAGAAGTATATTATATGAACATAGCCTTATAAAAGGGATTCAGGAATTATTCATCATACGAAAATTACCAAATAAATATTTAACAAACTAATACACACAAACATGTGATTTTGCGATAAAAAAATATTGCATTAGTCATATCATTTTTACGAAAATCATTTAAATCATAAAGGCATTAAATTTCACAACAAAATTGGTTGTAACATTATACAAAGCAGTCCTATGTCGTCATTTTGTCCAAGATACTGTTACAAATACGCTGTCTATTAAGACAAATGCTCTGTATTATTTATTGTGAGTGACAGACAGACGACACGATATGACAGGCTAATGGCTGTGCTCACTAATGGCGACTTATCACGCGAATCACAAATACCCACTTACTCTATATTTATATATAGGCTTCAGTCCTTTGTGAGTTTAGCTTCAGTTAATAGTCATATGTCTCCTACAATACTTAAACCCTTTTCTTACAGACATAATTTACGTAAAGAATTCGGTCCGCCATAACTTTTCCCATAAAAGCTTCTCACAGTATTTTAATCTGAACAAGAGGGATCCGTATCAACTTTAGCACATCTTTATTACTCTAAACGATATCTATAATAGTCAGCCGTCAAATAAATTACGATATAATTTCCATATCAAACTCAGTTGAATATTTCACTGTCCGCGTTGTCATATTAACACTTAAATGGTTATTGAGCGCTTAACCCCACAAAGCCGTCGGACAAGTCGCGGGACCACCTTGTCAGGCGTTTATTAACATAGAGGACCCACAAAGGTAACCCTTCACCGCCGAATAATAAACGAGCCGGTGTTTCGACTCCCGCGGGGCGATCGCCGTGGCCTATTCAAATCGAACAGACATTATCATAAATTTCCTGGTGTTTATTCACATTTCGGTCTCGAACAATTCAATTCACGCTCCAACTGTTAATTGGAAATAAATCGTGATAGAAATTTTCAATAAACATCTCATTTATTATGGTAAAACCAAACGAACTCCATTTGAATGCGTGTATGGAAGCATGTCGATTTGTAGTCGATCGTGTACGCGAATTAGTATTGTGTTTACCTCTTTGTTTTTACATGTTTTCACTGTGTACGCACAATCACAGCGTGATCCGAATCAAGCATCGATTCGCTCGGCTGTGACTAATTTGTTGTGAACTTCTTAACGGTCGGCGAGCACGATCGGAAGGGTTAAAATACGAAGCTTTCTGGCTTCAGTTGGAATTATGTCATTACTCAAACGCCGTAACAATGCATACACGCTAATGGGCATACTTAATTTGCTGCCAACCGAGAGCTGCTATTTAAAAAGCAACCGCCATTCGGAATTGAAAGGAAAAACAAGGTGTATACTTTATAATAGAAATAATAACACGTGAGGGCTACGATGAATTATTGCCCACATTTCATGTTAAATTGTATGTAAATGTGGGCCTCCAGCGACATGGCTCCCACAATAACATAATAATGGTGGATTTGTGACTCACGTCAGGTTGTTAGTGTGTACTTAACCCTTTATCGGTACACGCACGCGGGACGTGAGCCGATTACCGGACCTCGCTCGGCGGCTGGCTGGACGAGTGATGGCCGAGACCACTCAATGGAAAACTAAAAAAAGAAAATGCAGCAAATTAAATAGAGAACTTCATTACTCATGTGCCCTTACATTATACTCGTAGGTATGAATGAGCATTGCTCGTGTAATAGCATAAAATGAGGTTATTTTCACGCCATCGTCACGTTAGTGCTTATACCGATACAGGTAAATTAAACATTCTTAAACTGTTAGTAAAAAATAAGTACTTGTTTTTAATGTCTTATATACTGTAATAAAACTGAGAAAATTCGTTTAAATTCATATGATAATAAAACAACAATTATATGTAGGTGCATTATACGTATTTTATTATTTAAACATTGAATAGTCAGGATACACAGCCCTTAAGCCGCTGATGTTTTATTGAGGTAAATGCGTGACATGTTTTCTACATTTATTGTGTGAACTAGCTGTTAAAATGTTTGCTTTACAATTTGTACCCCAAACAGGTTCTGAACCAACAACAATGGAGCGAGATCAACTATGCTAATGATGTACTAGCTAGGGCATTGATTCATGTATAAACATTAGAACGTATAATTAAATTATATGTGTCTGTGTATATAGGCCATTACCATTATGTTAATCTCTTACTTACTCCGTATTTCGCAAAACTCTCATCCTGTAACCGGACTTTAAGTTTGTGTCAATACCAACACTCTAATTTTCATGGCGTATGTGTGTGTGTATATGTGTATGTATATATAATATCATCAACAAATTAGTGTTGCTGGAATCGAACCTGGACCATATGGGTTGGCATGCTGTGAATACTTGGTAAAATAAAATGTTCTGTGCACTCTAAGTTTACAAATGTAATGAAAAACTTTGTTGGACTAATTCATTAAAGAAATACCTTTACAGAAAACTATGTTAATTAAACCTTTTGAGACTATTATAAACCTGAGCTGGATGGAATCTTGAATAAAATAAAGAGTATGCAATGTTTTACACTAGCTATATTATCGATGCATTGGCAACTCATCATATATATAATAATTGTTAAATCGTCTTAAGCATACATATTAAGACACAAATGATGAAAAGAAATTAATTATCATTGGGCTACCCATGTTTTCGTAAATGACTTACAATTTACGTATAATAATCTACTTCATATATTACCTTACCGTTTATATAAAGTTACTGTCTTCACAGAATAGGACCCCTGTATTTGCGTCCATTTAAATATAGTACTAATTGGATTTATTAGCAAGTTTAAATAGGTAGTTATTCTACTTCCAAAGAGTTATGGCTGATGTTTATTAGTTGTGTGGTAGAGCTGGCTTTCATTATACGAGAATAGAATGGCCACTGGATCTCCACTTTGATTAATACTAATCACTTTTATAATCCTCAAAGGGTTGGACAGGAATTAGGAGACTAAACCACTCTGTCATCATTTATATTTATGTAGGAGTGAGATTAAACATAGCGAGTAATAGTGGTCAGTAAAATGCTATATGTTATGAAAGATTAATAATATAGACCATACCACAGTGTAGTAAAACTGATATCATCCTACTGATTATTGAGTAGGCTTATTTAGTGTCAGATAGATTGAATAGTGGTGATTATTTAGTGAAAACTTGCTAGAGTTCAAACATTATTCGCCTCAAACACTGAGTTCTCTTTATTTATTTTATACATTCTTACACATCTAAAAGGCTAGGCAGAGATCACGGCTTCCCATCTGTCCCGATCCTGACAAACCACTTTCGCTTCATTTACACTCGTACACCTCCTCACACACTCGGCGGTTATAGGTACTTTTTATCTTTACTTATTAGGCAGTGACAGGAAAATCCATGCAATTATACTATCTAATCAACCCACCATACGTATTAGCTTAGTTCATATTTCCATTTATAAGTATGCATGTATTCTTTGCTAGCAAATTGGCTTTCCACCAGAGCGCTGTCTAAATCCGCATACAGGTACAGCCATAGACACATCCATCTATCTTGTACAGTACGCAGCACATCGCCTGAGGCTCGGAAATTGCTTCCACCCTTCCCTGCTAGGCTGAAAGCATTTTTCATCCGTCGCCCCGGGCAAGTATAAATAATTCAATTTTGAAACGGTTATAAATTCTAAAATCGCCATTTATCATTCGCTGAGCGATTTGTTTGGGGCAAGTGAAGTTTTAATTTTACGTAACAATGCATGCGGTGGTGTAATTTGATGTTTATTGTATGAGGAAACTTTTGCTTCTTGAAGTATAGTTGGAATAAATTCAAGTGGAAGTACATCTAACATAAAAATACTCGTATCAACAACGTCATAACAGGTTACGATAAAAAACTATTATTTGTATTTTCAATTTATAGTTTTATTATGTATTAGAAATAATTTAGTTTTATTCGTTAAATAATGAAATACTTTTAAGAAGAAAAAAATATTTATGTAAAAATATAATAAAAACATAATATGTATTTATTAACAGCGGTTCCTTTATATCAATATTTACGCTCAATTTTACCCAATTCCTTATACCAACTAAGAAACCTTCAAAAGGTTGCTACATTAACTCATTGACATCGGAAATAATCGTTTAAATATTAATTCGCGGCAACATCGATCATACGCTGTCACCTGCGGCCGCCATCTTTTTTGTGTTGCAAGAAACATGTTGTAAATGTCATTTGGTGGACGTTGTAATTAGCCTTCTCGGGTGTTAATTGGCCTGTCCGACTGTACTTGTTTTTATTTCTTGTCCGCCATACTGTTATTGACTAGTCGTGTTTGAAAAGTTTTATTAGCTATATATTTTATACGATGGCGATTTTATTGTATGAAAACATTTTTATAGTTACAAATTAAGTTTTATTTTAATTATACTTTACTATACTGAATATTTACGTCTATATTAAATAAAAATAATACTCAAGTTCTACTCCATTATTGATAGTATTTCGTATAAAGACAATAATTATTCAGTTTTACACCTCCATATTTTCTAAATTATATAAACTACTAGATAAAATACGTTTTTCTTAGTCCTTGAATTTTTTGCGTTGCTTTTTTTTCTCTACGTACTTTAGTAATAAGAAATTTACTTAGTCCATAACATTGACACACCCCTTTCTTAGACTCAAACATCGTACTAGAAAGCCAACACCCACTTGCCATAAGTTTAGTGAGGCCATCATGTCTAACTGTTGTCCGAAGCCAGTTTGATTGTAAAGGGAGCTATCAACCTGATACGTGGATAGGAGTACGTGACTCGAAGCGAGCGACTGGACCTTTCAGCCTAGTCTACAAAGGAGTATTGATATAAAGAGGTAGTATAGACAGCTGAAAAGGAGTATTTCAATAAAGAGATGGATTGAAATTTAAAGAATTCTTATTAATTTTATTTAATACTCAGGATATTTTGCTCTAGTAAAAGTGTCTGAGGAAATATTATCTCCAAGGTATTCTGTTATCCCGTATGGTGTTCGAATATGCGCATGAAGTATGTTTTACGTGTTTATTTCGATAAAAGTAAATTATTTTTTTAACGATTGATACCTTTAAAAAGAATTTAGACATTACAAAATCGAATTAAAGTTCACATACGTAGTGACAACTAATTAGCTACATTTAACTACTCCTAACATCCCATATTACTTAACCCAAATAGCCACTTAATCTCAGCACCATCAACTTACTTTTTTTAACAAATCTCAACTCGGCAGTTATTTAAACTAATCTATTTTATCTCTTATCCCATCAAATGCTGAATTCAGTCGTAATTCGTCTGGTTGTTAGCGGGCCACAGCGCGTGTCTCCAAAGAACTGTTAGGGATTACTTTTATCGCGCCTTGCACCGAATTTAGCCAAGACTTAGCCAAACAGGGGATGTGGGATTTCAGCTCGTTTCCTAGAGTTTAATGTGAGATTCTTTGGTTCAGGTTTCTAGAAGAAAGTTGAGTTTTTTATATATAATTTTTGTAGTTGTGCGCTGTAATTAATTTTAATATAATTACAGTTAAGCTAACTCTAGTTAGTCGTCACTGTAAGCTTTTAACGAAGTATTTAGTATCCTCTCTTCAAGTATAAAATAATGTGGAGTTGCAATTAAAGTTACCACCAATTTTAGAGTTTGAAGAAACAATCATTCCAGCGCTATATTAATTAATATCAATAAACTTAGTTCCTTATTTCTATACTATTGTAGAATCGTTTCACTAAAGATATATTATATCTTACTTAAATGATGTATACATTACGCTACATACATATACTTAATACTCGTACATTACGATTTATAATTTTCATCAAGGCATCAAAATATTCTCAAGAATCATCCTTAGCAACACAATCAATACCCCCTCAATCTGATCTAGCGTGAAAAAATGAACACATAAACATTAGCATATCTACTTCCACTCTTGCATTCACCACTTAGTACACCTATTGTCGCGTTCAAGTACACATTGTCAACAAGACCGGTTCACGCATTAATTTTTCCACAACGATCCATCACAAGCGAGTTGTCAACGTCAGGGGCACAAAGGACCTAATCGATTCACGGTTGAGAAGTCCCCATTCACCACGAACGCTATTCTTACGCAAATTAACAACAACCATTCAGTATTACTAATAAGTCTACTAGGTTCAAACGAAATTCAAATCAATTCTCTTGTCTGTAAGTTCAATTTGAAGCGCGGGTATTGTCTCTCTGAATACTGTTTTTTAAAGTGCTCAAAAGAGCTTGAAATTGATCGAGTTTATTCTTAATGTTGTTTTAATTGTGAGCGTTTTCCAAGTGTCAAGCATTTTGAGAAATTGTTGATTTCTGATCGTAATTGATGATCTATACTCAATCATGCTATTTGTTTCCATTATCAGGAACATCTTAAATCCAATGCTAACTGGCAGTACTCCGTTAGTTGTAAATAGAATTATTACTACGTTCATTTCATCTCACATGTTCTAGGATATGACTTAGGAATTAGATATCAATAATAAATTGATAATATATTACCAAGTTGTCACTAAAGCTGCTTAATAATACCATTACGATCTTATTTTAAAAGTGATCTAGGAATCACCATATTCTCCAAGGCTCTGTCCACCACGAAAGGGATTATAACGTGAATGTATATTTGAAGGTAAAATCCCTTGCGCCTCTAGTTCAATTGTCGTTGTGGCTTGTTTCGTAAAGCGCCCTTCGATAGTCGAAGCGTGAAATGATGTGTTTGAATACAAACAAATTATGTTCAGTCAACTCGAATGATGGATTACGATTTCAAAAGACGATTGTCGGCAACAAAAGCGCCTTTGCATTCGTGCGTTCAAGCCCATCCATTGTTCGTGCGATTGTATTAATTTGCGAGGATGAAATTACACTGTGGCGTTTCCTTTATCGTTGCTGAAGTTGTAAAAAGAAGTTGACATGTATTTTGTCTAATAACATGCCATTACGAATGTCGCGTTTAAGCAACTGAACGAGGGTTGCCAGTGCGGTATTGTGGATGGACCTAATAATAAAGGGCACAAACATAGTAATTACAAGGTAAGTCACTTTGTAGTTTTCAAAGTTTGAATTCTTAAGGGTTTGGTATATTAGGGGAACGTTCTAAAATGTTAAATGCAACTACGTCCGATGAGGAATATGGATAATAAGTAGTCACTTAATAATATTCCATAAATAAGGTATCACAACCCTGACATCAATGAATGCGTAATGCCTTTTACGTTGGTGAGGCTGTCCATTCGGAAAGGGATAATAGAACTCAAGTTGGGATTTCATACAATATAACAATTTTATCAGAAAAGCAGATCAATGAACAATTCAATTACTCTCGATAAGCTCCAAATGTTTGAACTTTACCCCTCTCGCAAAAGCGGCGTAATGAAAGCCCGCCGGAAGTGGCCTGGCGGCCATTTCGAGCTGTTTCCGTTTGTCGACGGCTTGTTCAAAATGTCGTCGTTCAGATATTGCAACGCAATTACTGGCCATGATAAGGGTGCTTTGGCGTGTTTGCTGGTGTCACTCGATCGTATTGTGATGTTCCACCTCGCCCGTTGAGTGGAGTGTGCTTGGAAATCGTATTTAAAGGGAAACAGTGTTGACAGTTAGTAAGAAACGGATTGTGCTGGTTTTCTGACATATTATATAATGATGAAGGAGTAGAAAAGAAATACCACTTAAATTTATTATACAGCGAAGTTTTAATTGACAATAGTTTTAGATACAATTTACAGATTTTATCTTATTTTTTACGTGTTGAAGTTTATATATATATCTCATTAATAATGCACATCTGTACGTAATGGAGAGTAGAGTGAACTTCAATTTAAAGTTTTTTTTTACTTTACTTCAGTCTTTTTATTTCGTTGGATCTGACGTTAGGACTACCAAACAAACTTAGATACTAATTACTAAGGCTTTAGTTGTGCACATTAATTTCACAACCATGTGCTTTAGATTCAATATAATTTACATCACTTCAAGGTTACGTATATATTTCTGTATATTCTTCCACAAGAAACAAATGCCACCTCCATGAATTCTCTTAAATATAGCTCTATAGAAGCAATTGTGTGCACGTTTCTTCTAAGAGGAGCCACAATATCGCCACAGAGTCATTGTGGACACTCCCTGTTTCATTACAAACAAGGACGACGCCCGCCTTTATTTCGTGAAATAACATAATGCAGAGGGAGCACTCTGTAAATGAATAACAGAGATCAATATTGTTGGAAAATTATTAAAATTATAAAGTCCGTTGGTTTTTTACTTTACACTACATACAAGTATATATTTTTTATTATATATAATTTAGTTCAAGTTTTTCATTGAACATTGTACCTACTCCGCTGCATCGATGATGAAAATTATGAAATAATTCTTAGTAGAAATCGTCACAGCAAAGGAATCTCTAATTATCAAGTTCAATATAAAAAATTTGGAAGAGGGTAGATACCAATTTTTTATATTTATTCTAAGACGACAATAAAATACAATGTGACAATAAATTCAAACCAAGGTACCAACAGCAACTGTAACTCGTGCTTAATTCGGTGTAACTCGTGTTTAGTTCAAAATAACATTGTTGTAAATACCTATTATAGTAAGTCCAACATCATTTGATGACTAATTTATTTCTTAATCAAAATTAATGAACAAACCAATTTTGAGACATGAGATTTAATTTCGAAATCACATTTTACACATTGATATTTTAACAGATTAAACCTTCTGCACAGTGTCCATCAATCTCTATCCTGTTCCGAATATCTTTTAATATGACTTTGTCTTGTGTTTATAGTCGTCTTAATTGTTAATACGTGTGTGAGGCCACCCCACACAGTCGTTATTTATAACTTATTTGTTTCTTTATTATTAACACAGCATGTTCGTTTGATAGTTTTCGAGATTCAAAGCCGGCTAGCATTTGATTCAATCTAGGAACAGAATTAATTCTGTATATCGAGCCTCACCAACTAAGAAGGTAAACAAAGCTTAAGTAATATTAAGATTTTCGCGATTTACATTTACACTTTTCTGTAATAAATTAGTAATAATAAACGCGATTAGTCACGTTTTTTTAAATGAAACTGACTGTTAAAATTTTGTAAAGAATAAATTTAAATTCTACAAAAAAACAATTGGCAGTGAAAGTATTTGCTTTTGTTTGTAACTATACAAGAGTTATGTATTCTTCTTCTAGATGATTCCATACTCATCTTCTTTCAACTTCCACGTCTCTATCAAATGGCGCCCAGAAAATAGTGATTCTCAATTAATCATTTTATTTATTTCGCTTTGGCAGTAGCCATTGAGCAAGGGTCCTTCGCTGAATGCCGGGCGCGGCGTTAATTTCGGTATGATTGATTATCTTCGCCTTCTTAATGAGCTTCAGAAGTTGGTGGTTGTGTGGTTTAAACATAGGTGGGAGCGATTAATTCAACTTTCTATATGAAAGTCGTCCATGTGATCCACATATCTGTGAAAGTTTTTTATTAAAGGAGAATGAAGGCATTAGATATATTGTTTTGGAATCACAAACTATTTACGGTTATTAACCCGTTCGGTGTGGTCAGAAGCTTGAGTGACTCCCTTGTCTTTAAGCAAAAGCTTATAACAATTAAATTAAAATATCTATTTGTAAGCAATGCTATGCAATAAATGATAAGTTATGATGTTCGTGTAATATGAGCCTTAATCCTAAATGACAATTTATTTTGTCACTTCATAATTTACCTTTATATATACATATTATACTTATTTCCATCCATCCATATATCTTCAGATCTCATGCCTTGGACCTCGGTACAAAACGGTCATGTTATGAATTATGATCTCTCCCATAGTAAGTGCATATAAATAGGGCGAATATAAATCACCAATGGCCAGACGTTCATCTATCATCCGCAGAACACTGTTGTCTGCGATCAGGGATATGAGCGATCGAGGTGGACATCAAAGTTATGTGGTCCTGGTACAACTTTCCAATAGGTACTTATTTAGTACTCAAGGATAGAAGCCCCGTGCTAGTCTTGGACTAAAAAAGATTTTAATTAGATACTTTGCGTCTCGGTATGTCGTAGGAGGTGACTAAAGGACTAGGGTTAATTGAACACAAGATACACATGTCCATCTCCGCAGATACAGAGTTATAAATTAACTACATTGATAGTCAGTACCCCACGTGACATATGATGTTAAATTTCACCTTTTATAAGCACTGAGTATTTCGAAAAGAAGATACATTTCCTTTTGTTTTTGTCTCCTTGTCTTGTGTATATAAATAAAAATCATATAATCGTTATCAATCTTAACTATAAACACTCGAATACTATATTTTCACCACATGATTCCAAACACGTGTAGATTTGTTTACGCTAAAAAACTTTGAAACCGGATTGACACAATACAGAATCACTATTACCTATAAACCACGCCTGTTAAAGTGTAACCTCAATCCTAAAAGCCTACGTCTGAATTTGAAGCTAGAGCTTTTGACAAAAGCTCACTCTCAGCCAGGCCAATATGTCCCAGACTCGGGAAGACTTCGTAAATAGGTTAGCACACTTTGAATCCATAAAATAGTCATGTGTAGATGCATTTTCTAGATAGCAGGTAGTATTTTGGGCAAATCATTGCCATTTATGTAGATTCTACAGTATATATATATTGAAAAAGGGTGACGTTAGAAGTACTTATAACCACCGAGGGTGTATGAGAAGATGTATGAGTGACACTGAAGTGAACGTGGTCTGTCTGGGCCGGGACAAATGGGGATCCGTGATCTCTGCCTATCCCTCTACAGGGAATCAGGCGTGATGTTTATGTATGTATGTATTCTATAGTAAATAAGTGATATTTAAAACTTAGTATGAATGATGATGGGGCTTTACAAGTGTATGAAATTAGGGTAAACTTTGTTACATACTACCTGTTATTTTACATGAAAATGAAATAAAATATCGTATATCTAGCAAAAATTATTTGAAACGTTTGTAAAAGTCTCACGATCTTTAAAAATATGGCTTCACTTGTGTTACCTTAATTAGTATTTCAACCGAAGTATAAAATTCTATTAAGAGTCACGTCCTAACTCTTCAAATTGATTACACGAAACACATGTTAGTCAAAATCTTTTGATCTCACACTTTTCCAGTCTATCATAAAACATACCTACAAAGAATTGTCGGCAAGGAAGCACCTTAAAAGTGAATAACGATTATAAATGACTCCAATTCTATGGCGGTGCTTTTACGATTAAATAAAAGTGCTGAGTCAGCAAGGAATTGGTTAAGGCGCAACCAATCCATTTAGCTACTGGGCTACAGAATGTTTGTGCTACGTCATCGAATAAATACTCTTTGGTCGTCTCACCTCCTTACGAGTTGGGCGTCAAACATTGTTGGGTTTTGGTTGGTAGATATTAATGGTCTAAGTAAATGTTAAGTAAATGGTCCTTATATACTTAATAATTGCGATAGTGGTCGTTACTACAGTCACTTTTACTTTACAATTTAAAGTAAATAATACTTTACTTATAAAGTTTTCTTTATATATTGTTTGTGATAAGTACGTTTTATGTTTATGATGTAAAGTTCAAAGATAAAATATATCTTACTGAATCATCATGGCGCCTTATAATTATTATTAACTACACAGACACTCACCATATTGAAATATCATTTAAGACATACGTTTAGACCTCTGTTTTTCACAAAAGGTTAGCAATTAGGACTACAGTGTCATCTATTGTTGTTTGCGTAATTATTTTATTACTTTAACAAAAATCTACGAGTTTATAACAAAACTTGTTTGACCATCCTACAAAAGCACCAGAAAGGACCCTTCAAGAATCGTAAATCCCCTTTGTTATTGATTTGAACAAAGGAAATTGAGACTAAAATATAATAAAATATAAGTAAATATCTGTTTACTTACTTTTTTCAGAAGCAATACATACCGTTATTATATTTCGCAACTAAGCCCACCTACGAAGTTAGTAAACTAAAATATTTGTATGACGAAAGCGCTATACATATATTACACATCTAACATATCGTGTCTCACAAAGTTAGAAAAAGTCTATTTATGATAGATCTTACTGACAAAGGCTTTGATAATAGTCCTGCAAGCAATATAAGTAGAGCTATTGATATAACTACAATTATTGTTGATAAATACCAAACAAAACAGCTTAAGAGACACGGAAAAGTGTAGCATAAACATGAACATATTTTGTCTTACTCTGTGAATTTATATTTAGTTATTAGCTAAGTACAGAATATCAGGTATTTTTAAGGAAAAATAATATGTTGGTTCTATAACTTTCAATATAATTTGAGGGCCTATAATTGCCAGACGTAATTAAAATTAAGAACCACATTTAATTCCCTTAAAACAAAACATGGCAATTAGTCACAAGCACACCGGAAACAGCGTTGTAAATAACAATAAGTTTCACCGAAGGAAAAAACCTTCAGCAAACAAAATGAATTACGCGACGACAGCGTAGGCAACCCAATAAATTATACAAACGAAGCGACATGACCCACATTAAGAATTCAAAGGCGAAAAAAGCCGAATAGAGGAGTCAACATCCGCCGTTTATCCACTCCTTAGGGTGGGACGCTACTAAACACCATGGGGCAATAATAATAAGCATTTATTAGATCCCTTGCTTAAAAAGATAAGGTTTAGAGTGTCCTGCTGTCACTTGTCAGTGATGTGGTCTAAAGTATTCAAAGACCTCAAGTCTAAACAGTCTCTATGAACTCTATTGTAATCTTAGGATTGCGATAATAAAACCGATATAGCAAATTTACACAAAAAATATAATGATTTTATGAAATAGCTCAATATATATGATTTTTAAAAGTTTGATTTAAGTGGAAGTAATTTGAATCAGATGAAAAGAATTTTTTAATGTAATTAAAATATGTAAGTTTGTGCATCAAACCATAAGTATAAAAATTATATAATTTGCATTGGGTATCCGACCTACATCAACCCTTTCCGCCAGTGGCGCCCCAGCCTAAAGAAGGCTTCTGATGACGCAAACTGAATTATTCCCGAGCCCCGTTTACCCGCTTCGCAGCTATTCAATTTTCCCGGCTATGCATCTCTGTCGCGGCGCTTTTGACTATGCACTGCATATTTTATATCGCTTCCATCAAAGGAGCGGTAATTTCTCCTTGGTGCGAAAGAGACAAGGTGTCAAGCGGTGGGGATAAGACGGCAAAAGCTCCCGCAAAGAACACTGAATGCAAAAATGGCGGTGCCCCGTGAAGCGGCGAATGACAAGGTGTCAGAAGCGGGTGGTGGGGCGCGCCCCGTCAACTGCCGTCAGTCTGACACCGCACGTCGTGTTGGTTGCACGTCTGAGACTAACGCTACTCGTGAGTGAAATGTGCCTTTCGTACTGAGTGGAGTGTTATTTACAACTTGATAGGATTGTGTTTCTAAACTGGATCAGGATTTGACGCACTGGAGCAAAATGCTCACCTCAAGTAACCAGTATTTGAGACCGGATTATCTGTCGCCGCTGCCTACTACGGTAAGTTGATATTAGCAACTATTGGTGACACTTCTTTTTTATTGCGGTTGTCATAATTAGTAACGTGATCATTCAATAAAAATATGTAAATTAATTATTTATTCAGAAATAATAATAAATTACCCGAATCAAGAGAACAATATTGTGTAAAATAAAACGATTTTATTGCAACTTATAAACTCAAACATTTTTATGATATCCTGCCATAAAATCTAATTGATTAGTACCTAGATACATTTAAAAATAAACGGTGGTCATCGCGTATTAGAAACCCTTCAGTCACGGCTATTCCATAAATTACCCATTTTTGCCTCAAGATGTAATAATAAATCTAATTAGTTACGAATTGAGATATATTATGCAGGAGCTAAGGATAAACAACTTTTTTATTATATCATTGTCTTTGTTTATAGTAGAATGTCGAAGCGGTAAGCTTTCTAACCCCGCCTCCGCCCGCCTCGATTTCAAACGAATGGACTATCCGAATATTAAAATGGAGATATCCAAAAATACACAACCCATAAAATAAACATAAAAGCCTCAGAAATTGTTATAAAGTCTATTTGTATAAATTATTTACCAATTAACTTTTGTTATGATCCTAGGTAATGAATTTATAATAGCTTTTAAATAAAAATAATTGGATGTTCAGTTAAGTTTACATAATAACATTAAATGTTATTATGTTTTTACAAATTATGTAAAAATAGTACACTACCCTACTACTTAGTAACCCTACTTTTTTTAAAACATACATTTAACTATTTAATAGTTAGCTCAATTTGTGGAAACAAGTACAAAAATTTATTCATGAAAAGGTATACTTAAACATTTTATAAAAACATATCCGACTTTAATTGCATATTGGAGTTTATTATCTGATTGGTATATTAACCTATAAAAAAGACACAAAACGCAATTGAAC
Organism: Leucoptera coffeella; assembly: GCA_030578115.1. Taxonomy (NCBI): domain Eukaryota; kingdom Metazoa; phylum Arthropoda; class Insecta; order Lepidoptera; family Lyonetiidae; genus Leucoptera; species Leucoptera coffeella. Next base: position 152,792 of record JAMBLF010000194.1, read on the forward strand.
CTTGCAATTCGAGAAAAAAATCTCTATTTTATGCATTTATTATATTTATTTAACAAATTGAGATAAAGAACGAAAAGGGTTAATAAAAAACTCCAAAAGCTTTAATTAATTTTCTCAACTTTTATAAATATCTCTGATATCAATTAATTTCTAAAATAGAATTTATATAAACATTAAACACTTATTAATCGCATTTCTAGCAAAAACTAATGATAAGTCCAACTCAAGAACAAGAAATACAATTTGAATATCAGTAAACAAATATTGTTTTCTTTTGTTAAAATGCGAATAATAACAATCACTTAATATAAAAAGTTATAAAATAAGTAACATAAGTTTAATATAATCTATTCTTGGTTACTTAAATATAAAAATATCTATTACAACCGTAAAGTTATAATATTCCTAAACATTCTTATTTCGATATTTTAACTACTGTTAAACGTTAAATTTTTGTTTAAATGATATCATTTTGGTATAGTCATAACAAACACGAAAGTAATCTAGTTAGATTTGAAAGGCTTATTCATAGTCATTTAATCGAATTTCATCTCACATTCACATCAATCAAATACAAAGCATGACATTTCTAGGGTCATAAATCATGTGTCATTGAGGTAAACAACAAAATGTCCCGACCCTTTTACATAAACGGCTCATAAAGCGAGCATCTACTAAACCCTTCAAACGGTCGGACTAGTCGGTGACAAGCGACAAACGGTGCGAGTTGAGGCTCGCCGCAAATTCAGCGGCACAAATTGTCCTTTTCACCGCGAGATTACATCATGCGGGAGCCGAGTGAAATGTCAAGCGGAGCCGACGGCTGCCAGGCGCGCGGATAATGGCGCGTCGACCGCGTGATTGGACCCCGCCGCCCCCGGCCCGCGCCCTGCGGCGGCTTTGTCCTCCCGTCAAAACCAACCCCGACCCTGACGTTTCATTTCATAAACTGACTGGAACTTCTCTTTGTTACAGCTCGACGCGAAAAAGAGCCCTCTCGCCTTGCTGGCGCAGACGTGCAGCGCTATTGGAGCCGATTCGCCCAACCCCAAGCTGATATCGGCCGCAGAGAAGGCCAGCTCTAAGAAGTACTCCGACAACAAGTCACCAGTCGTTCATTCGCCAGCTGATAACAAACCTAGTTTCAAACCCTATGAGTCGTGCTTAACTAGAGAGAAAACCAGGACTCCAGAAGAACGGGCACCATCAAACAGCCAGCCTAAAACGCCTTTGTCATCAAAAGGTAGTGCTGCTACCACACCAGTTCAAGCCAGGTGTGCTAGTAACCAAAGTTCATCATCACACAGAACATCACCGCAGGAGAATAGGAAGACTCCCTCCGAAAAATCTGATGAAAGGTCCAGCCCCATGCGTGGCTCTCCTGCTCCCTCTAAATCAGAAAATGCAACAAGCTTGAGTTCGTCCAAATCAGTTTACACGCCGACAAATTTGACATCCACCGCAGACACCAAAGAACATTCGAGCTTCAAACCGGCTGTTTCTTCTGCCTTTCTGGGTGGGATCCCTCACACAGGATTCCCTCTACCAATGGATCTAATGACCAGCAGTCTCATGGCCGCACAACATCATGCGCTGAAAAGTGGACTCAACCCATATCTAGCGTATGCTAGGATGAAAGCACCTGGAGGAGATTTGGGCATATGCCGTGACCCATACTGCACAGGTTGTTCACTCAGCTCTCATTTGCTGAAATCTGCGTCATGCCCTGCTGGTTGCACTCAATGTGATCATGCAAAAACACCATTCCCTTTGCCCAGTGGACATCCTGCAGCGGCAGCGTACGCCCATGCTCAACTAGCGGCTTTGGCAGCGGCCTCACAGTTGCCTTACGTCTGCAGCTGGATGGCTGGTGATTCAGCGTACTGTGGAAAGAGATTCGGGACCTCAGAAGAACTTCTCCAGCATCTGAGATCACACACGGCCAGCGGAGAACCCACTCCTAGTTTGTCCATGTTAAGTGCTACTCACCCGCTCTTGCAACGGACTTACCCTACCCCACCTTTATCACCACTGACTCCTAGGTTTCACCCGTATAGTAAGCCTTCGCACCTGATGTCGTCATCCCCCCTCCCTTTCCCTCTTCCGCCCCACCCTTCTTTGGCAGCTTACTTCCCTCCGTACCCGTTGTTCGGTCCCCGGGCGCTGCACCCGTGAGGACCGTCGGCGCTCCACACTAACAAGAAGGGGGGCGCCGAACGCTAACATCTGTCAGGACATTGAAACTGAAGATTGTGTATATATCCGTAGTGCTCTTCGGTGTTCTAGTCGGCTCATATCAAATATTGATGGTGGTGGTAGTGCCTCGCGAGAGGTGGAGACAGCTGTGATCTCTTTGTAATCTATTAGTGCAAGGACCATTTGATATCTAATAGTGGTGGATTTTGTAGTCTGTAAGAACTCTGAAAACATGTAGGTGTAAAATACAACAGCTCTCTTTTGCAGTAAGAAGTTGCAGAATGCTATTATAAATTATGATTAATGTCAACCCTTGTTAACAGCTTTTTTAAATCAAAGATGATACATTCTCATTCTTCTTTATTAAATTCGAATTATAAATGGTTCTGCAAATGCCAGCACTATTAAGTATTGTTATAACATTTGGTGTAAAAAGGCTCTATTGTGAGCTCATTAATACTTTCACCTTATGCGACACGAATGCTTCTTTATCTAGTTAGAATTTGTAAATTTACTGTACCAAATCATTTAAATTTATTGATTGAACATGTGAATAATTTTCTTACACGTATAGTTTTGTTACTTGTATGTAGTTAGTATTATTGTTTATCTAATGTTTCATTTATGATTTTCGCATTAGCTGATTGTGATTGCACAATTGTATGCATTATTTTTATAGCGACTGCTGCTTCCAGTGTTTTAAAGTTATTAGCATAAGCACGTTCAAATCTCTGATGTTTCGAGGATAATTTATGTTCGTTTCTTAAGTTGAGGCTGATAATAATCTCTGTAGTCGTATGATGATCGTAACTAAATTGAATTTGCATTTTATTGACTTGCAAACTGGTCGCTTTATTGTTTATCGCCTTTTGAAGCCGCTCTTTGGTAAATAAACATAACATTAGTTGCTCATTTTAATCTTTAAGTACCAAATGATGTAACGCGGTTATGGAACCAGTCAGTCGCAGTATTTTTGTTGTTAATATTTTTGAAACGTCGAAAGAAAATATACGTAAAATATCAAACCTGAACTTTCGTTTTCTTTTATGTACACTGCTTATCCAACGTTCATACTGCATACCTAAAATCTCAGGTCCTGATTCACAAGTCATAAAGTTACACGTTGAGCTTCCTACAAGAAACATTTAAAATTTGAATGTTTTCTTCACGACGAATTAAAGCAGACGGGAATGTTACACTAACAAAACGACAACACAGCTGTACGTTATATTTAATAAGCATAGCTGCCATATTAATACACGTCTTAACTTCAATAGCCGTTGTATAATCGCAGACATTAATTCTAACAGACGAAATATAACTCAAAGTGACTCAACGAACAAAGTCATTCGTAATTAGGACCGTGCCCGCTTCCACTATAATAAATTATAAGCAATTTATCTGTCTGTCTGTCGCCATACATCACACCAAAGCCCGTTTGCTTCACGTTGAAATATTATGAGCTACGAGATGGCTTTGAGGGTGACAGGACACTTTCATCGGCGACTTACTAAACACGTCGGCGTATATTTCATTCATTAAAACTGACGGAGGTCGCACTTCAAACGAGCGGGGCAGCAGGAGTCAACACGTAATCAATGTCTTCATAAGGAATTGAAGGTACATACTTGGAGTTAATATAAATATAATTCATAAGTCAGTATGAAACTTTTTTTGGAAACAAGCAGGTAAAGTCTTTTTTTTTTATATGGCTTAAACTAGGATTTTCAAAAACTTAGTTTAGTAACGCTAATCCTGTTTTTATATTGGGAAATATAGTTAAGATAATCACAAAAATGTATACGACTATGGTTCTTCCATTCTTATATTTTTATGAAACATAGTCATTATACTCACTTGTATATATCTGATACGTAAATCTAGGTTAGTAAAGATTCAATAACAATAAAACCTTACAAGAACATAGGTACTTTACAAGATAAGATCAACAAATTAAAACCCACGGTTACACTAGACATAAAACTTCAGTAGTTACCTACTAAATTACATCATGATTAAAATCTAAGCGAAAAAACGGCGTGTATGTTGTATTAATTAACTGTGCATTGTAAAAACTGTTCATTATTTATTACAGAAAAGGTCACGCATTAATTATGTTGTTCATAAAACGCTTAGCAGAAACCTATTAGTCAAAGACTTGACATTTTAATACAATGCGGGCGCATTGCTTGCTTTTTATTTTACATATTTTATTTATGGTTATATAAAATAAAATTATTATGTTATGAAATGTTACGTTCATTCACACAAGTTACGAATAACCTCGTTCATCTAATGAATGTATAGAAGAATTTAGAATGAGACGCATCTTCAAGTGTGTATGAGCGAAAATAGTTAGTACCTTTCAATAAGGCAGGAACTAGGAAAATGAGGATTCGTAAACTCTATCAACTGGATGCGAACTACTAAATTCATCAAAACGTATATTATACGTACCTACAATAAGTAATATAAAAAATGTGCCCCATTCTTTACAACTTTACGACAATGAAACAAAAATATATATAATCACTTCCATACATTAAACAAACTAGTATATATGTTGACTAGGTACCAAAACATTGAAAGTCCTTATTGCCCACCCATTTAAAATTCAATCACCCTTATACCCGTGTAATAAAGTGTATCTGAAAAGCTGATAGCTTAACTACAAGGCTTTCAATCTACGGCTTATTATGTTGCAGTAGCTCTCGCTGCCAGGTTGTCGTATCAAATAATAAACGGGACGCATGCATGCGACGCGGCTTGCAGTTTGACACTTCAAAGGCGCCGCACCGCGGACATCTTGTCGGCGCCATCTTGAATATTTAAAAAGAAAAATACAGGTCTGTAGTGGTGGGCTTTTTTCTGCTGTTGCGAGTATATACTCATTTAATGCTGCTGAGATATAAAGTTCATGAAACAGCTGGCACGAGTATATACTAATACTGAATATATTTAATATACAAATTTTGTAAAAAATATGTAGTAATTCTCTGAATAAGGGATTTTTTGTATACCTAAAATAGAACTACATAGGTAGAAGAATAGGTAGAACTACATACATTGATAAACCTTTCAATATAAAAGTGAGCAGTATTAATGTTGAAACGAAGCAAATAATGTAATATCATGTTGAAACTAAAATATTGTAAATGTGAGTGAGATGAGGATCGAGCATCGATTTATATTTAATTTAATATTCAACCAGAATTGAAATACATTTTTAAATCTTAGTATGGCTAGTTATAATATAAAAATAATGAAGCAATATTTATTAGTTTATATATTTGTTATTACACATTCATTAATTCATTTTATAAACCGTGAAACGCTATCACCTACGCAAATGAGTATATACCAAACCTTCAACATCAATATACCCCCATCACTAAAGTGTCACGACACACCTCTATTTATTTTACCTTGCACGTGTCACATACAGTGGCTGACAGCAATCTAATATAAAAAAACAAGTCTAGATTATAGTTGACCTATCTTACTTAATTCGTACTGCTTATATGTATAATTATTGTTGGTGAAGGCATAAATTCATAAAGGTATACAAGGATAATGCAAACATGCATTAAGTACGTACTCAAAAAGTGTTATGGTTCACCATAATTTATCAGAATCTGATAATGAAATTGCAATGCCATAATTATATAAAATAAATAATTTAATAAGTACTGATCTTTTACACAAGATGATGTTTGCATTTATTTATTTATGTAAATGTAACTCATAACAATCCGATAAACAAGGATAAAATATGACCAATAAATTGTGTTTAATGCTATTAATTTTATGATACACTCATTAAAATTTATTTAGCTTTTATGTACATTTAATGTTCTTTATTTATTTATTCAAAGTTCCAACAGCATGCATATAAATAGTCTTAATCTATAGTACAATCAGAATTTTGACAATTATAAATACTAATTACAGAAACTTGAAAGAATCATTAAGCTTTTACTCTGATTAAACGATCAATATATATATAGATAATTTACAAAATATAATACAATAATTTGCCTCTCTGGTGCAGACTATAAAAAGAAATAGAATTAATATGGCCAAGAAACTACCAAAGCCGATGGTCACGTGGGTCTACGTGGGTATTACATCGAGAAGGACAGTCTCTAAACTATTATACATGACCGATCAACACAAATACATCGCTCCAAAACAGGTCCCTTCACATCGACACACCATTTATTACATGCCAATTAACATCTTCGGCGGCGAATCGAAATCAAGCCGGTCAAAGCGGCGGCCGATTAGCCACCGAGAAATCCGATCTGGCGTGAAACAGAACACCGTGGTACATTCAAAGTCAACATAATTTAAGGCCCGGCAGCCAGGGGCATTGGGCAGATAAGCATCGTACAGTCGAGTGGAAGAGTGATTAACTCGCTTCCTCGCGGCTTAAGCTTGCCCTATCTCGCTCCGTTGTGGCGAGATTGCGATCGCACGAGTACTGACATGTGTTGCGGTGATCCCTCTATTCTAATATGCAGTACATTTTTTGTAATATATTTGTATGGTCTTGGACGATATTCACGCTAATATGTTAGTTAAAAGGGTCAATCAATTATGTGCATACGTACTTACCTAGCCAGCTGGCAACTAGATGAGCTAGTTGCTTAAAGTTTCCATATCTATGTGAGATATTGTGATCTTAAGTTAATCATCATTGAATTAACGCAATTTCGGTAGGTACCAGTGTTAAATTAAGAATAAATTTTATGCAAGAATGGATTTTAAGAGTAAAAAGGTTGCTCCATTTATTGAGAACATAAAATATCAGGAGAGTATATTCTGATACATTTAATGAAACAAGACTTCCCGTTGCAACCAAATATCGACAACGTAACAAGCGAAACCTCCATCGCAACTACGTAAACCGAAAAACGAGTCAACATTTACCGACCCTGTCAGTCTCGATGATTGAAGTCGGCTTGAAATGACAGCACCGTATGGAAACAACATTAAATTAAAATGCTAAATGTTGATTGCCCTGTTTGTCAGCTTGTCAGTCTGCCAAATTAATCCCTTTCAGTTCGTGTGTGTTAATTCAATACTGCAGCACTCATTAGTTAACTTTTCAATTGGCATTGGGCCTTGCTATCATTGTCAGTTTATATATTTAGGAATGTGTACTATAATATAAAATGTTTTCTGCCTATCCCCCTGTTTCCCTGTCCCCTGTTTATACATGTGTCGTATTTAATATATTGGTATAATCTATAAGACTATAAATATTATGGGAAAATATATTACCAGCGAAATTTTTGATAAAACTCTCACTTTAATACTGTAACATAAGAAACCTTACATACAGTGCACTACAAAATAAATTGAGCGTAACAAGTTCCAAATGAAAACATCAGGGTAGCGAAAAGCGGGCTAATAAAATAGCCACCAAGACAACGAATAAACAAGCCGGTGGAACTGCACCTTAAACAACTGTCACGGTATTATCAAGTCACCTAAAGTCGTGAAAAAAGCTCCCCGCCCGGTCTCTGTATAAAAATGTCAGTGAGGGGCTTACTTGGGTTACTATTGGGTAAAGTTATGGTATGGTTGTGCCTGTACACGGAATTATGGGTCTTTTTACACCAGGCTTGGGATAGATACAACTGAATTTATTTTTAAAATATCCAATTTGAACTACAGGAATTTTCATTGAGTTTTAAACTACGTTTGGATAAAGTTAAAAGACGATTAATTTTGTTCAATATTTTATCACGTTACCAAATATTAGTTTTCAGCTCTTAATCTGTGAATACTAATATCAATCTAATGTATTAATTATTACCCATTATATGTTAACTCTCTCTACAATAATATTAAAAAATATTATTTATCTTCACATTTCATAATATAGTATCTCTAAAGAAACAATATCATTCTCCTAAAAATTCTACAGTTACTTCAGTCCCAATCTTTCATCACCAATTATTCGATCGAACTCCACATCAAGAGGTGCACTACCCAATGGTAGGCCCTCAAGGCTTGCAGGCGGAAGCAGGAAACGCTATAAACATTGAAGCTTACGACACAAGGGCCGGAAAAGGCTCGACTCTCACGAAACTGTTAAGCTAACAGATAGGACTAAGGTTGTGAAGGAGTTACGCGGGCTAGATAGCTGGTAATAGATTTGTTTAAACGTATACCTCTATTTACATAGTTGTTAACACGCTATTCCAAGGGATGGATGACTTGGGCTGTTCGGTTAGAAGGCGATGGTAGGTTATTATTTAGTTAATGGCTAAATTACGTAGTAGGAATGTAAACATTGTAATTTAATATTATAAGCCCGTTTAGGTTAAATATTATATAAATTCGACTAAATTACTGAAATAGTAATGGTAAATATTGTTACCTAATATGGTATAAAAAAAATAATAAATATGTTGTAAATGCAAATATGTATTTTTGTGATATACAAACACATACTCAAATATGTATATGTGGTTAATACCAATCATTAAAAAACTTACCTCATATCACTTATATCTAAATTAAATTTGCACTCTTTATACTACAGGATCAAATACATTAAGTCTTCGTCCCCTCTTCAATCAAGAGAATGAAAAGTAATAAGTATGAACATATACACGCCTAGTTTTTGTAATAAAGCCCACTCTATACTGCAGTCGATCACGTTGTTTATTTGCCCAGTCTGTACAGACCTTTACTGAGCGTAGGTTTACACAGATCTATAGAGATATGCCGTACTTTGTAGTGAAGAGAGATCAAAGCTGCGAAACAGTCTGTTTGTGTACACTGTGCAGGGCACATCGAATATTTATGTCCGCAATTAGCTTTGCTTTCAGTGTTGCAAAGGATTTATCGTTCGTCGCATCTTAGATTTAGGCGATGTTGTCTGTGCGTGCTATATGGCTGCCTCTTGTGAAATACTGGTACTGAACGTTGTATGAGATGATGAATGTCTTTTGATTTAAAGAGTCTGGTGTCTTGTTAGGTTAATCTGTTCTTTTGTGTACTGTCTGTCTTATTCCAAATAAAGAAGCTTACTTTTAATTAAGAATATCAGTAATATAATCCAAGGATGTGGAAAATGAAGCGAAACACCATTTTTCTAAATGTATTAAGAAAACAAGCAATTAAAAAGAGCATAAAGTTAGTGATTCATGTTATATCTTCAGTTATATATAGATAATACAACCTGCAATAAAATTCCTTTCATATTTACTTACTTTAAGACTGGACTTTTAGAATAATATATAAGTAATAAATATAATGATTGTACTTTATTGAAATCACAAACATGTCTGGCACAAATATTGTCCTAATTTTGACATACTTATTATATATACGTATATGTAGTAATTATACCTTTAGCGAGGGAATAAATATATAGAATCAAGAAATACATAATAACCACGTTTCCAATACACGTGTAGTGTAGGATTTAACCAATCATCAAGACGAACCTTTAAAACGAGTAATCGGATTTGAAATATGCTTCTCAGAAGTACTAACATGTTTCATACGTTTAATTATATTGAAGCTGTATAACTAAATAGCACGTGTGGACCATAAACCATTGTAATTTACTACTACCAGCATCCCGAATCAAAACAAACCGTTATAGATTTTTAGTTTGCTTCACATTTACTATTATTTACGAGTATAGTGTATGTTAGTAAAAGATTAACGTCCTTAGGATATACATGTGTTTTTACTATATTATACTTAATCAATAAATTTAAAAAGATATAATAAAAATAAATGTAAATGACAATCTACATAGAAATCTATTGTGTCATGATGTATGCAGTCCATTGTTTTATAATGTCAATACCAACTTATTATCTTTTTATGGTCACCTTATCATTATGCAATATAGTTTTTGTTTTTTGTGTATGTTATTACTAAGTCGCTTTTCTAATTGTCGTTTAATCATCGTGTATCTACAATTTTTATTTATATCAATAATCGAATCATAACTAACTCTACATGAGTTTATTAACGTATAATCCCACAAACAACAAAAATACAATGACATTACTTTAAACTTAAGTAGCCGACTACGTATAAAACATGTAATAGAAAAATGAATTCATAAAACACAGAAAAATAAACCGTCCAGAATAAAGCCACTTTCGTTGCACGTCGACTCACTCTACCAAGGTAAAAAGACATATAATATTAATGTACACGGTGACAACGCACCACTAGGTGTCAAATAAAAGTCCGTCTTGAATGCTCCGATAAAATATGAATCGATATCTCCACACAAAAGTGTTCATTCTTTTTATAACATCGTCATTACCACTCCGCCCACGCCTTTAGTAGCTGGAAGCTACTGTATTTTTTTATATTTTTTCATAAGCTCAATGAGACTATCATAAATCATGGCTTGAGCCGGTGCTTAAGTCGTGTTTACGCTCATCAGCTTGCCGTATATCAGATGTCTATTTCCATTCCGAGATCTTAACAATCAATTTTTCAACTGGTTGACTGGTAGAGAATAAGAGAAGTCAGATGGAGCGTTTTTAAAACAGGTCATTTATCAAGCCTCTAAGGTAATATATTGGTTAAACAATATTTCTATCTTACAACTTCCTAAGCTTTACAAAAGCTAACCCTTTCGGGATAGTCAACACCTTGAGTGACCACATGGTAGATTTTTGCCTTCTTTTCAATAGTTAGTCAATTTAAATATAACAATGTCACTGTTGTCAGATACACGCCAATATCTATCTAGTGAGATTGTAGGCTTTTTCATAGACAAAATTAGGACATCATTGAAAGATGAACATCATTAGAAAACTACAGAAAGATAGGAGTTTTTTTCCCTTACTAGCTGGTGTTGTAACCGCCTGCTTCCGAATTCATAGGCCAAATCACTATTAATAATTACAATGTATTAAGAAATATTTTCATATATTATCCAATCTACAATTAAAGCTGTTAATCTTTGGCGCAAACGAAGCAAGTAGCCACAATAAACCGACTGCATCCGAAACATAAATCTGAATATTATCACGATCTTTAGCTTCGGATTTCGTATCGCTATACAAGATCGTATTTGAATTCAAACCTTATTTATATTCCCTGGTCCGGCTTACATAATCATTTTATGCAGTTCTCTTTCTTCGTAAATAATTTTAATCGTCAATTAGTTTAAACAGCTTTCGACTGTAAGTCAGAGACAACTAAGGCTTTAGATTTAAGTACTTATTTATACATACACATCACGCCTGATTCCCTGTAGAGGGGTAGGCAGAGATCATGGATCCCCATTTGTCTCGATCCTGACAGACCACTTTCGCTTCATTGATATTCATACATCCTCTCATACACTCTCGGCGGTTATAGGTACTCCTAACGTCACCTTTTTTCAATATAGATATTTATATCTTTTTTTTTATATATACCTATTTATCTATCTATATTTTACTTACCTATATCTATTAAGATTAAATTGGCAAAACAAGTAACAGTTCTTAGAAGAAAACATTTATACCAATGACAACTAACATAAAAAGCAACTCTTAATTATACATACATAAATACACATCACACCTGATTCCCTGTAGATCGAGTTAATTATATAAACTCAATATTTTAGAGTATCTTTGTCTTGATTACTAGTTATATATTGGTATTCGGGCGTTCGATGTGCATAGTGGGAAAACCTTTTTATCATTTGGATAGGCAGACAACGTTTATTAGTTTAACATTATCCTGTTTACTGACTAGTTATGAGTATTCGTTAAAATTTTAAATTATCCATAATACTTAGACATGGTCTTATTAAGTGTAACTATGATAAATTTTAGCTGCATATTTTAAGAAATTTAGGTACTGATCCTTGACTGTAGTCGGTTCTTACTTCGCTTATATTACCTATACCATTTCAATATTGGTGTCAAAAAGGTTTTCAAAGTTAGCCTGATATGTACTGAGTACAGGAACAGAGTACATTATTTTCAAAAACCAGTACCAGACTTTAATAAATAATGACGACAGTACTCGTACATCGCAATATACACGCAGGCTGCAAAGTATCTGATTGAAAATCATCTTGATTTATGCCGGAAGACAAAGGCCTCTTGCATCAACTGATATAGTATGGAGCTTATTTATTATTTAAACTTCCATACTCTTTACTAAGGAATAAGTATTAAAATGAAGTTAAAAACATATCCTATTTCGATGCCAATGCCAACCAAAACTACTACCACTCAGTACTGATAAACACAGGACTGATAAACGTGACTGAGAACTCTCCGTTCTTATATCTCCGTCTCCGTCGTTCTATCCCCCTCAAAGAAACAAAAGGTCGTAATCGTATATATGGGTAACTATGGTGTGTATATGGAATATAATTGTAACATATAATGAAACTAGAATGTGAATCCGTGTTAGTCTAAATAGAATTAAGTAGATGAATTTCTGTCGATGACAACTAAACTGTAGTAATAGGAAATATAATAAAAACAAAAAACAAAAATAAACATGTTTTTGGTAGTTAACAAAATTATATAGTAAGAATCGAAATCGAATAAGGCAGCAAACAAAAGCAAGAGTTGGATGTGGCATCCGATAATAAACATTCGGCGCTGTCGACTGGTAGCAACTATCGACATCTCCGATGATATTTATGAGAAATAAAACGAGTTATCGATACATGACTCGTTTGTTTATGTTCTATTAGTTTGCTGCATTGGTGCGGCGGGATCTTTTTTGTTTTGTCACGAGTTATGGGCCATGATTACTATTCTTGCTGCCAACGATAAAATAACATTTTATGGCGCTTTGTGTTTTCACTTTTGAAAGGCCCTTCGAGAATCTATGCTTCCATTACACTGATGATTAACATCAGGTCTTACGGGATTTGTTTATTTTAAAATAACTCATTTCTCGAGCTACGTTGAAACTGTAATAAAATGTATGCAGATGCCCTTCTTTTCACCATTTCGTAGGGATACGAGGGATGAATGGTATCTGTTGGAAGAGGGATACGCAACTTGTCACTAATAATCCATATCATTGCAATCTCAACCTCATATCCTTTCAACTTCTAAACATGAGCCAAGAGAAGAAAGATATTAAATTTTCCAACCAATGAGATTGGTATAAAAAAAGGAATGTATAGTCACAAAAGCCTATTTTTGAGGGTAGAATAAGAAGAAATTTACGAGATGATGGTTTTTCAGTCTTTGTATTTTTGTATAATAAACTTGTTACTGTTAGATTAAAATTTAAATAATATCTACCTAATGGTCGAAGTCGTAGTAGTTAAATTGCTTGATTTACTTCACAAATCACAAAGTATCTAAACTATTTTAAACCATAATAATTCACATTAACCATTTTAGGTATTTAAACCTTTAGAAGACCTCACTTAGATCCTTCTTTCAATAATAATTCTGCACAATAAGAGATACTCCATAAGTTTATTTTCCTTCAGTCTTTCATTTATTATATCTGATGTTTCCAGACAAAATAATTCTGTGAAAACCAAAGAGAACCAACAATAAAAGACACACCATAGCTATATTTTCCTTCAGTCTTACATTTATTACATCTGATATTTCCAGACAAAAGGCCCTATGCATTAAGAGCGTAATATCCGCCATTAAATCTTTATGATCACACTGATTCATATGCACATACATCAAGCTGATAGGCATGTACAGGAGCCCATAAAACAAACAGTAGTTTACAACCGGCACTCCGTCTTTGCCTTACACGTCTCTGTAATAAAACTGCACTAATTTCTCCTTTATAGTTATGGCCTACCAGTTGTTCAGCCATTAAACTGCGGACGTATAAATGGTGTCTTGTTCGTCCATTAATATTGAGTTGTTTTCACTTTAACTATAATTATAGTTTAATAATATAGCAATTTTAAATTTTACATGATGAATAATGTTTTATAACTGCGCTCTCATGAAATAGACAAGGATAATAAGTATATTGACAATCATTAGTCAATATGATAACTAATTTTCTAAAGTTTTCTTTTATTCATTATAAATTGGCCAAGTAAAACAAGTGCCAGTGATTTGGCAGATATATTTTATTTGTAAATATATTTAGCTTTCAGATTTTAATTTATAGTTATTATTCGATTTTAATCTTTATGTATTTTGTCTTATTTTATTGATTTATTTCTTCATGTAAATATTGATTAAATAAAATATCTAATATCTTATTAAAACCAGAAATAGGAATTCCATATGTTCGGAAGTTGAGTAGGAAGTATAAGAAGTCCAGGATTTCCGCAAATAAATTGATACTTGTTCTATTTCATACAAGTATATATATTTAATACCTAATAAAATCGTGATCGGTTACATGCATATAAAACAATAAATATTATTTCAACCATAATGAGGTTATTCGTGCCTTGGCTGTAAGAAAGTCATGTCATGATTTCTCATTTTATGATCACGTTTTCAGAGTTGCAGTGGTTGTTGAATTCAACATTCGAAGTAAAGTACACATTTTAATGAAAAAATATACTATAAAAAATCTGCCAATACGCAGATAGATAATAGTCAGTGTACACATACATTGTTGTTCCTCCTATCACAGTAAATATTTGATGCAGACCACGTACACCAATATAGAAGTGTTACAATCAGGTTAAACAATATATAAAAAATATAAATTTTATTACTTAAAGTAAAATTAGATATCTCATACTTTTATCTCCTTTTTAACACCTTGACACCACTTACAATTCGTCGTGGTATCACCATACCAAGCATAAAGCCTTAATTGGTGTTACTTGTGTGCTCAACGACATATCAATTAAAATGCTCAAGCACCATACAGGAGCAGTCATGCCAGCTATGCGAATATTGCAAGTTAGCCATGCCTTCGAAACGAGGAGGTAGAAAGAAATGGATGTGGTTTTTATTCCGACTATGCTTATCACATGTACAGGATATAAGTACTTGATTTAATATTATATAGATAAATAATATTTTATTAAGTATTTTTGTGTAAATTGGTTTTAGATAAACATTTTCCCCTACATTTTTCAGACATTTATTTATAATAACCTTAGAAATAGTTTATGTTACTTAAACGAACCATTGCAATGTCCGTTTTAATCAGTATGTAAGCTTAAGTATTTTTTTGATATTATTATTCTAGTTAATTACGTCCTTCGTTCAAAGTGATAACTCTTTAAATAATTTGATATACCATTTAGTTTCCATTTCATTAACATATACTCGTACATAATATATATAATATAACTACTTGACGTATATAACTATGTTTTATTCAATGCAAATTAAAGAACTATCAAAAACATGGAGTAAAAAGGTAACCTACAGATTACAGTTATTTTTTTTTTCATAAAATAGCTTTTTAGTAGACACCTAAGTGTCTCTTTATTTGTCGACATAAACCGCAAGGCAAATATATTGAGCACATAATTGCCATCTCCATAAAACTTCTTCTTTGGTGCAACTACCCAAGTAAGTTTTAACGCGCATTCAACATGTATTTATAAATATTCCAGTAATAAAACGTTTGGATCGCGCTAATGACATGTAGTGTAATGTAACTGGCCGCTGTGACTGATTTGTTTGCGCAAAGGATTCCCTTTTACAACCACCTCATACCGCAAAAACGTGATCTTAGAGATACATGCTATTCTAGATAGAACTAGCTATAAAAGTGAAGAACAACTTGCTTTGGTTATATACAGTTTTAGTAGAAAAAGAATTACAGAAGAGGGTACATACGCTTCATGACTATTGAACCCTTCAGGTTTGTAAGTAAGTGTCCGGAACTACGAACGGGCTTTGGCCACACAAAGCCTATGTTTTAATTTCAGTAACTAACAAGACAATTATTTATACACTTGATAGTGAGTCAATCACCATACAAGATGGTTACATATTCACGTTTATATCATAAATTTTTTTACCTACTTCTATTCCATATGCCTTTGAGTGTCAATCCCCATTCCACTTGACAAAGTTTAGCCATAAATACGAGTGACATTAGTATCTATAAATCAAAGTGTATCACTATAGATAAAGTGTCGAAGAAGCGATAAAAAGAAACCACGAGAATCTGTACCTACCTCAACAGCAAACAGATGATGTACGTAAAGAAAAAAAAGAAAGAAAATATGTAGTTTATTCACTGCATATAAATACAACCATTACACATAATCAAATAAAATGGAAACCTTGATGCAGTGAAAAATGTATATTGATAAGACATACGCGCATGTACATGTAAGTGTACGCATGGTAAGTGGTATCTATAACAACAGCAAGCTAAATTTCTTAAAAATTTACCCTTAAATCCCAAGCTATTACTCAGAAGAAACTATTGCTTTACTTACTTCTTCGGGTAGTTTTAAAATGACGTGTACGTTGATATGTGGGCCCGTACATGTTCGGTGAATGGCAGTGCACGCATTGCCGTTATTCCACAGATTCATAAACATATCAGGGGCAGAGTGACGCATTAAGTCCGGAGTTCGTCGGCAGAACTCATAAAACGTCACTCAACCAGATTTACAGCACAACCCGACGTTTTAACGATAATGCGCGTTTATTATTATTTACGAGGGTTTACATTTATTTACGACTATTTACGGCGAACACGAAAGCCGGTTTAATTGTCGAATATAAAATTGAATTTACTGAACCCTGATTTATGAGCTCGGCACCGCTTTATTATTATACCAACTGTGTTTTTATGATGCATTTATTCCGACTCGTATTTAGGCTACGAGGTCACTGTTTATATTGTCTGTCTATAGTTTTATTAGGAATAAATTGCACTGGTACACTCATAAAATTCGTTTACTGGAAACATTAATTATCTGGGTTTAATTAGTCAGCGTCGTTTTGCTTAAAATAAATCAAATAAATGTATATTATGATTTCGTAAAAGGATGAATATTATTTCAAATATCTTAATATCAAATATTTGATCGTATACTATGTGTAGAATATTAAAAAATAAGGTTATTCTACATGCATAAAGCAACATCTTTAAAACAGTCTACCTAATCAAAATCTCTACAAGACATATTGTATCTGTAAGAAAATATCAAGAAATTGCCTAATAAAACTTATCACCCCTTAGTCGCCTTCTTATCCTTCAAAACTTTCGTAATATCCATTGAACGACAATAATACAACTGTAGCTGCGTACATTTCAATATGTCAAGGAAAGAAAGGGAGGTTCAACGAAGCTCAAATATACATATTCATCATTCAACGTGACTATGTAATATCTCGCCGGCATACCTCAGGTGTTAAGAGCTGACGAGACCGTGTTTACAAGAAAACTGAAGTGAGAATGCATAGCACCGTATCCAATAGACTTGGCAGAGATTCTTCGTAAATAGTAACTTTTAAGTTACCTAGTTTGTCGCCTGCGTAGTAAGATTAGATTATCAAGAAAAAATCTGAAATTGGGTTTATAGTTTTATCCATAAGCTTCAAGTTCGCAAGTATGTATTTTAACAACGAATTTACACATTTACACATCACGCTATTGTCCATGTAGAGGGAAAGCCAGGGATCTCTGCCTACGAATTTCTAAACTATAAATGTACAAAATAAATTTTATTCTGCATTAAAAACAGTTGATCAATGTAACGTCTGTACATTGCAATAGTAGTGATAAATAATCTTTCTCTTTCGCCGAGCTCATACCTGTAAACTCAGTCACTCACATGTCATGTTAAAAAATATATTTTTACAAACCTTATAATTCAATTACTCTCGAGAATAACTTTTACCTGACGTGACATAATATACGAGTATTATACATGTCCATATTAATTGACTTATAGCATACTTTATCTCCATCTAAATGTGGTCGCATGGTCTGTACCAAAGCTTATGCCTTATCCCGATGCAGATTGGCGACTGAGCGTAAGCCAAGGGTAATAAGACGTTCGAGACGTCTGTGACGTTAACACCGCACGTATAATATGGAAGCAGATTTTTGTGTACGTATTCTGGAGGACAAAATATTGTGCATTTCTAGAACGGAATGTTAATGGATCTTTTATTAACTGCGATACAAGTAAAGTATGTTTCTATATCTACTTTATTATTCTAGTTAATTAATAAGTACATATCTTATCTAGATACGAGTATAATATAGTAGGGTGTGCACTCTGCATTATTATCCTATCATATAATTTTTTTAATTTTATTCTTCATACATTTTAGTAATAAGATAATAATAGATAATGTCATTACAGTGGTTAACTAGTTCATTTATATTAAATAAATAACTTAACTACAAGAATATACTATTTTCGATCTTCCAACAAACAGTAAAAATACATTTGTCCGTTATATGAAAATTACGTCTTCTGACTATTCCTTAGAAATCCATCTCCACACTATATTTGCGAAGACGTCGAGATCTCTGCGATTGCTTGTTAGATCGTGTTATCGCGGTAACGAGTGACGCTGTCCGTGGCAGCAGCGGAAACTCAATGGGCGACCACAGAGCAAACAATACTATTACTCTATATATAGTAGTAATAGTAATCTCTATATAACTCTATAGGTAATCTCTCTCCAGTCGATCCCTCAAGACTGAGAATCGTGACTCCTCTGGCAATGATGGTCTATGCTCTTCCATTGATGCCAGTCCTCTGCTACTCGCATTGCTGTCTGCTATTCATATAAAGTCCTCATGGTGATCTCGAGCTGGTTTGTCACCTGGTCGGTCAATCTCTTGGGGCTTCGACCTCTCGAGCGTTTTCCTTCGACTTTTCCAGTCACCATGAGACGCTTGATGTTATTAGGATATTATAGGAAATATAACACAGAACAGTCCCAAGCTACATAGTTTAGTAGTACTTGTCAATTCAAAAATATGTTAACTAGGTGCCGTTCTTCCCAGTGTGTCGGCAATGGTAAGGGGTAAATGGGATCTATTGGGCGATCGATTGGCAACCGCAATATTTATATCCGTGGTTCTGTCCATCCCAAAAGGGATTAAGGTACGTGAATTTATATATATGTAATTCGGTATACCACCCAAAACTCGGGTCGACTCTGCATCAGTAGTGATTACATGGGAACATGTTTAATAACTTTATAAACCCACCTTTTTCGAAAACATTGTCAAATTTATCACGTCACTTTTAATATGTACATAGATACGTAGGTATGATAGTATAAAATGGTTATATCATATAACGCATAAGCATACATATTCTACCCACCAAATAAATTCCAAACAGCCATGCCCACTAAATCTTGCGAAAAGCACTAGTGCAATAAATAAACAGTGTGAACTAATAAACAATGCGTCAGTTTATAATAACAAACATTATAAAAGAGAATTTATTACCCGGTCACACATTTACTGCTTTGTACCCAATTATCTATACTTTAAGAATTTAATCTACCCAGCGACCGACCATTTAAGCAAGCCATTAATTTTATTACCACATAAAATATGTTAATTAAAATTTAATATTTTATATCCTTATTAATAACCGCATAGTATCTTGAGGCAATAAAATAAGAGACATCGGCTTGAATAAATTAACGATTTACGTTTCGCAATTCAAATTGACATTTGCATAACCTACTTATGACGAATTAATCGAATTTGCTTACAAATGACCACGAGATAAATTCTTGTAAACATATCCTGTCTCTAAGTTGTGAGTTATGGGTTTGATTCCAGCTTAAACAAGATTTACGATATAATTGTACAAACTTCTCAATTGTAAAATATTTTCATGCAATTTATATGCAAAATGATTTCATGAGTAGTATTATAACAAGACGCGTTACGACTTAGCATATATGTATATTCTTTAATGTTGTACTTCTCAGCATGTCGTAGAAGGATACTAAAGGACTAGCGTTGAATAAAATGTATTATGCTACCATATAACATCACAACCCCAATAACAACAATACCCTAATATTCATGCTAAAAAGTGACCTAGGAGACATTGTATCTCTCTAAGGTTCTGTCCACCCCGAAAGAGATTATAAGACATGACTGTATATTTATGTATGTAATTTTAAACGTGTGTAAAATCCATTCCCTCTAACTTGTCTTAATGTTCCAATACCTAAGTACCCAGGTATAAATATACTCGTATGTATATTTCTTTAATGTTAAAGACCTTAAATCACCAACCTCCATAAAACGTAGCAAAGAAACTAACACCACAACTCAGTCGTCTCAGAATATTCATCACCGGCAATATATTTGAGTCGTAAAGTTGTCGCTCCGTCTCATCGCGGTGGCATGTTTCTCTCCTTTAATTATCAGTCGTTTCGACAAAAGAATAAAGATGCCTTCTTCAGTTGTTTTTAGTTAATTATTTTATGACGACGTTATTGCCTGTATCAAATTTGGTCTCATACAACGTTAATATTGAATTTTGTGGCAATTACTGCGTGGATACGGCCCTTGGCTAGTGCGGTTAAATTTTATGTAACTAGGCGTTATTTTGTTCAGTATACGATGATGGAGTGATTAATAGCCTTATTTAGACTTTTTTTAGTTTTAATTATAAGTTTCTAAACGTACCTAATGAATTCTACATCCATCTATAACAGGCTTAGAAACTGTAAAAATATCTATATTAGTTCGTATAGTAGCTATACTGTTTGGAGTAAAAAACACAAAAACCATTCACAAACCATTAATCAGTGTAACAGGAAGTCTTCTATTTGAAAAGGAAGGACAGTCACCCTAAGCCAACGATCGCACTAAGAACAATAACAGTTTAAAACAAAATGAATGTGCCGCCATGAAATGTAACGAATTGTTTTCGGTATGAGCATATAGTTTTCTTACTAATCGTCGTTTAGCACGCGTAAGCAAATGACTGCTACAAATAACATTGATGTATGTTTATGGCCATTGGCTTATTGTGGCGCAAGCGATGGGTGATAGCGGTTTAATGCACAAGTGACAATCGCATTGATACAGACATCTATAAAGGGTAATAAACTGCATAATAGAATACTTTTTGAATAATTACTTATCGACCTACTTAGTGAATTATATCATATGACTGTATATTTTACCTATTACATCTGATTATTGCGCGAAAGTGCATTTGACGTATAGTCGCAGATGTCTCCTGGTCATATCTAGAAGCTAGACAGAAGCATTATATTGAGGTACAGACTATAGGCGATATTTTTGTTATATCTAGCTACAAATCACTCTCGTAGGATGGTCAATAATTCGAGTGTTGATCTCCACAATTCCGGTGTTAGTGATCATATTAAAACCTTTCTCACATACATACTGTTTTCCGCTGCTCTGCTAACTTGGACCAGCCGTCTCAGCAAACGCCGAAGCATTCGTGCGCCTTACAAAATAAACACCGAAATATATTTCCCGCGTAATTGTGCTAAATGCGACTTTATTGTTCTGCCGGATGTATTCACTGCGACGGCATTCGATATCCAATGCTATCTGCTTGGCTGGGATTTGGGAAGCCATCTTAAGTGTACTCTTGGGTGTTTATTGCGAAATTTGCAGCCAAAATTATGACAGCTGACTGAGTTTTAGTAATTTAAAATGAATATACTACGTATTGGATACTGAATTGTAAGAACTTACTTTTATAAAATAATGTTATTATGAAATTGACATTATAATTGTTAGAACACTCTTTAGTTGTTTTCGTTGCCATCTTCTAAGTATTATTAACCCATTCCTAAGTCTCCTACAAAACCAAAAAGTAGGGGATGTGTTAACAGCAAAGCAATCCTATATATCTATTGAACTACATATTTTTACATCTAATGCAATGAGTTCGAATTAAAGTATGATTAGCCGTACGCCAACTCTGCTCTCCATTTCCTTCCAGTGCGAATGCAATATAAATTCAATGTTTAACTTTTCCACAAACATTTCAAAGAGCGCTGAAATTTCACCCTTTCCTTATAAGCAAAACCATTATAACCTGACCCCTAGCTTCTATAACAGGGCCTTGGATCTCTTAAATGGTTTCCAATTCTCAGACGGAGAGTATTCTGCTTGAGTGCTGTTATTGCTGGTGGTGACATATTGTTATTACCGCTTTTATTTTTGCTATCGACCTCACACTTCGTTGGATTTCCCTTTTTCATATTCAAAGAACTATACGGAGCGAAACTTGGGATTATTGCTCTTGGAATAAATGTGTATGTGTAAGCCTTTGTTTGAAGCTAGAAGTCAATAAGAGGTCGAATGTATGTGTACTAGGGTTATTAGGTTACAAAAATTAATGGTTTATGTATGAATTTATGACATGCTATAAAAACTATGCTTGTTAATTTATCCGATCAAATTAAGGGTAAGATTAAAAATACTGGCTTTACCGACAGTATTAAATTAATTAAGGTAATTGGTTTGGTAGAATTTAGTAATATAGGTACTAAGATCTCAGTCTTCCCCTTTTATAAACCATGGGCTTGATATGTAAATATGTATGTATATAAATCTGGCTATCAAAGAAAAGTGTTCTAAGTAACAAAAAAATTAAGTTGTCACTCCGCCCTACCCAATCCCGTTTATAGTTAACGACTTAGAATTAATTCAGTAACAAAATTAATTATCCTTGCCATAGTCTTCACGGCAATAACAAATTTTAAAAGTCTCAAACTTCACGGTGACAGTTCTTTTTGACAGTTCCAAATTTAATTTTTCACGAACAATACGCGCCATTTGACGGCGACAAAGAAAGTGACAATGACCAATTATTTAGAACGCTCAATTACTTTTTCCTGTCTCCCCAACGAAATTTGGACGTTTGATTTATTAGCATAATGGGCTCGCGTAACAGAATCAAGGAACATTTGGTTCATCCCCCGCGGACAAAGCTTTGATGGATGGACACTAATATATATTGATACACATTAGTATTGTTGTTTTTTCTTTAAGGTATGGCATAGATATTGCATTTTTATGTTTAGGTACTTAATATCAACGATTTGCGTACATTCAGGAACAGTAGTTTTACTGTTCCTTTAATAGATGATAACTTGAGGTAATAATAAAATATTAAAAAAAGTCTATCACAATTAGTGAGAAAAAAAAACCGAAACCGCTGATTATTACCTAAGTCGAAAGAATAGGGCGTGACGTGTATTTCTATAGCTATATAGTACCGTAACCAAATATCTGAACACAAGGATTTGTGAAAGGAATAAATCAAAATAAGACTTAGGACAAACCATTGAAGTTCAATTCGTATGTAGGAGGGGTAGCGAGTAAACACACAATCATTCTATTAAAGCAGCAATGAATTTTACAACAAGCTCCCATTCTAACATTTACGCAGTGACTTGTATTACAAAACATAAAATGGGCCATTAATAATAAATCACGTCGGTATCGCAGTAAGCGATTGAGCAATAAATATCAATGAGTTTAATGTTCTCGCGCGAACACAGCACGGCAACTATCAAAATCGCGCTGCCATTTTGAATTTATCGTGACAGATGCTGTCAATAGTCCCTTTTGGAAATGGAATTCGGACCAATACAATTATTACAATGCCTACACACAGTGCTACTATAGTTCTAATTGGCTCCTTGGATAAAAACTGCTCAATCGCGGTTATTATAATAGCCTCTACAAGATCATCGTAACAATCATGCTAATTATCTGCCGTTCTTCTCAGAATTTCGTAGAAAGTGACTAAGGGGCTAGGGGTAAATGGGATCTATTGGGCGATGGATGAGCAACCTATCACCAATGTGCCGTACTACACATCAAACCTAATATTTATGCCAAAATGTGACCTAAGAGATTTCATTTCTCCGAGGTTCTGTCCTCTCTGAAAGAGGTTCAAGGCGTGCATGTACAAATTTATTTGTACCTTCATTTTGATACAATGCAAACATTTGTTTTACTACGGCTTCATTTAATAGTTATGTAACTATAGTTTTAAACATTATCTGTTTAAAAGCAACCTATCAATCTATATACAAAGCAAAAAGCTATTAAACACAAGTACCAATAAACCAAATAGGTACCGCATACAAAAACTTTCTAACTTAAAGTTACAACTGCATTAAACCTTGCACGACCCTACCCCTATACAAATCAATAAACAACATTACATATATTAAAAGAGCCCATAAAACCCCACTCAAGTTTACAGTTGTCACACGAACATAACAGAGTATAAAACATGACAATCACCTACATTTGCAGTCATTCGTGACACACTGCAATAGATAGTGTCACCGACAATCAATTTATATCGATTCTTTATTAGTAATGGCTTTTCTATTGATAATGGCCATTCTTTTTGAATGTTCACTTTGTTGGAATGATAAATAATCGATTGTAATGGACTCGAAATTATTTTAATGGTGTTGAATGTACTTTCTGAAAGTTTTTATTGAAATAAGATATAAACTTTATGGAGTTCATACTGCGTAATTTAGTTTCATACATACATTCACTTTCACGCCTATAGTCTTCTCAGATATTTATACAGATATTAACATATCTGTTTAAGTTTCATATGAGCAATGACTTAATTATTTTTCATTTACATACTGCAATAATTAACGTGTGTTACGCAAGTTAGCTTAACTAATACCAACTGCCAATTTTCAGTCTCATCTTTAACATGTAAAAATCCAATGCTACAAAATGTTATCTATCTTTCCATTATTCCATAACGAATTTGAAAATTTCCATTACTCGGAAAAAGTTTTCACCTTCCTCATTATTCATTCACACACCGTAGCCCTCCGTACTGGCCATTAACACGTGGTGTGGAAACGAAAATAAGCCAAAAATAAGATTGGGTGGCGAAAATTGGCCGGCTGTCAGCTTGTCCAACTGTCAATGTGACAAGTCCAATGAAACATGCCAAGTGTCCGTTAGCGCCTAATCAGAATCCGTGCAAAAAATGAGCGTATGTAAAACGCTCGATTAGTGTAAACAATGTTTTTTATTCTTTGGCTTTTCCTAAAATAATACACAGCTAGACCAAAACTTTACGACATTAATCAATTATATTATTGACATATTCTGATAGGCTTTTTGCATTTATCTACCATAAATTACAACAAGCGATGACTGTTTAAGTGAGTGAAATTACAATCATTTTCTTTCATCATACATTCCAGTGATTTAGATATGAGCTTAAATTTTTACGCGATGAAAATAATTATCATTCATAATATCTTTAATAAGAATAATAAGTCATTAACATCTTTGATATTTGTTAAACTATTTTTAACACAATAAATTAATCGCAAACTTCGTCAAAACAACAGCAATGGACACGAGCAGAAAGTGTCAATCACAATTAATCGGTCTGCGGACGTACATGCATATCGGTTTACCCCTCGCATTATTTTGTGTTCAGTGTTTTTTTTTAGTAATTAGCGATACAGGCACTAGAATCTGTCGTGATGATCTTTGACAAAGATAAATAGTATAATTAACAGTCTTGAAGTCTTTGATTGTAATTTCGTTGAGTTGATTTTTGTAAAGGACATAAAAGGTATACATGTCAAATAAATCTTTAGCCATAGAAAAAGATGCAGTTCGTAGTATCATAACTACCAAGTGTCTACCCAGGGAAAGTAGGTTAATATAATAACGCTGCATGGATTTAAAATAAACTATTTGTGATCTTTACCCAGTTATGTTAAACGGTATACGAATAGATAAAGATATGGATATAAATTTTTATGTCAAACGATTACAAGTACATTATAAACATATTAACAAAAAACCAGTAACCATGGTAACCGTTTAATAATAAAGCCAAAGTAATACGCGCTCAAACCACTCAAACAAAACCGCAGGAGTGCGCTAAATTCCCGCAAATGGCGGCATAAAATAATATATTTATACAAAGTGCCGGCATAAACACATAAAGGCTCGTATCGAGTGGTGCTATCAACATGATGCGCTATTAATTCAACTGGTGTTGCCAGTTTAGTGCTCTAATATTGAGCCATAACTGGATCCACAGTGAACTTGCATGGGCTAAGCCTTTTATTGGAAGCTTTTACGACTTCACATGCTATTTTATTAATCAGTTTAGTAGGTATGAATAGGTCGAGTGTATTTAGTTCATGTCCGTAATGTATACTTATGATCGTTGTGCTTTGATTATAAATTGGAAAGCTTATTAAATATTAAATACGTACTTATTTCCCTAAACTTAAGTTATCTTTAATAATTTGAAAACTTTAATACACATATTTCAGGATATATAGTTTATTATTCAAAAGCAAATAGGACATTATAATGATGTATTTCCCCGATAGTTTATAGTAAGAAAGTACTCCATTAAATTTAGAGAGCCAAACATTAATCTAATCAAACTGTTGTACAAGAACTGAAACTGAGATCTTTGGTTTATAAGATACGGGATTTAGCAGAGCCAAAAGTTTTATTGTTCTAACATATACGTATAAGCTCACATATTATGAATTATAAATCTCGTTCCATTACCTACCAGTAAAAAGGTACCTTTCAAAACTTGATTGTGAATTATTCAGTCGTACTCCGGGTTCGCAAGTGAGACTCGTAAACTGTTTTCGTACCCTCACAACAAATATAAAGGGAGTGCTATGAAAAGAACAGATAAAATTTTAGGGACCGGTACCATCAATACGATAAGTGCTAAAAGCTATCGAACTAAAAACGGAGAGGTAGAGTAGTAAACGAATATATACCGAGGAGTAAATACTGATTTCTATCGTTAACTATGTATTATATACGATTATGCAGGTCTACTGAAATGAACTTATGTATGGTAGGGGCTGTACTCCAGTGGGTAAGACCTCTGACTTCTTATGAGAAGGTCCTAGGTTCGAATCCCGCCTCTGGCATGTACCAATGAATGAAATTCAAATATTAGTTTTTCATTTACGTACATAATTTACAGTCGCTAACGGTGAGGGAAAACATCGTAAGGAAACCTACCTACCCATCGGTATAGGTAATAGCCAGTGCCTATATACAGCGATACGGTTCACTACCTATCACGTTAGGTGCTGTCTATGTAGTAGCTGGCTCCGAGCGACTCATATCTAACATGACTTTGAAATTCCGAAGATGGGCACTCAAGCCTCTGACTACCCCGCCAGAATAAAAAAGGGAGTGTGTATACACAAGTTATGAAGCGTATGTTGTTATGTTATGTTTTGTAATCAACATCGATGTAGTCAGTAGTAGTATGTCTACGTGGATTATTTACTACTGGGGCTGCTTGTGTCTTATCAAAAAAGTGGTTCAAACAATCTCTCTTTATTTTATGAGTTAAAATCAATCTACAACTACATCATGATACATACATACGTGATATAGCCTCTTTTTCTAGTATACCAAGCATATAACTTAAAAATTAAAGACATTCATACACCGCCTACAGATATTCAGCTATTATATTCCAATCACTCTTTAGCAGTACTTCGAACATGACATTTAAAGTTTATACTACAAACAAGTACTAGAGACTTTTATCGGCAAAAATCGGACGCCATTTTATTTCGCTAAAAGAAAAGGAAAGAGAAAAGCCGACAGCGCAGATTGATCGGCAACGCAACGAATGCATACGAAACAAACGAAATTAAAGCCTCTCAACGGATTGAAGGCTTACGTAGTCCCTACAGCTACAAACATGTGGAAATGAAAATCGAAAATGTTACTGTAAATTTATTGTTAAATATTTTATGTTTTCCATTTCTGAAGTCATGTATATATTTTATCCAATATATGATTTATTTTGGTAACTATAGTATTTTTGAGTTTATTTTATTTATCTTTGATATTGGTAGTATTGCCTTTTGTTAATATATAGATGTTTTAATTTCGTTTACGGTTTCTATTTTATCAATCAAATAACTTATTACGTCAAGAACTCGACTCTTTATGAACAAGTAATAGTATTTTTGTAATAATTCGTTAAGGATGTATATTAGAACCCTAGTCTAGCTTCTAAGCCAACACTGTATATCAATGTCAATCTTAGTCTCTCCAGTAAGAGATTAAAATTGCATGTTAGAGGTATTAAGCGGCTGTTTCCAGGCCAATTAGCAACTGAGCTACCGTTAATAACTGAATCGACTCACTCGGTGCAATCGTGACGCGTCAAACAAGGTTAATCTGGCAAAAACTGTCAATTCGCGGTCATAAATTGGCCACGCACAACTGCCTGTCACCAGTCAGCTGTCATGACGGTGACAGCCCGCTTCGAAAGCGCTGGGATGAAAGTTGATTAATGTCGGATCGCGTTAGCGGAGCCCAAAATAAACCCAGATGCATTTCATGGTTGAACTTATGGCTTAAAAACAGCGGTCTATATTTCATATAGAAGGACAACGTAACTAATGATGTTGTTGTTATAATTCATAGTGATTATTCACTGATCTATTATTACTTACACTTATTGATTTCCGGTTCTATTTTATAGCAGAACAAAAGATTTGATTTCGATGAGTCCTTACATGTTTGATCCTCGGATCCGAAGCTTAAAACATTTTTGCAATGTCATTGCAATCCAGAATACAATTACGGTGAGGGAAAACATCGTAATGCTACCGCTTTTTGTTTGGAATATACTATAGTCACCACCTGAACGTGGCTAAACTCCGTAATTTCGAAACAAATTTAAAAAAAAACTGACTAAGCCACAAGGGATAATTGTCGTGAAGTTTATATAAGCTTATAAGTTAAACTCTCTTTCTAAGACCAGAGCTATAATATTAAACGTCCAACATTCGGATGTTTCCACGTAGTAACATTTAATCCCATTATTATTCCAATCGTCAACACAAACAAGCGCATTGCACAGAAACACAATCTCCAACTAACAAATGGCAAATATCCTAAGTAAACGAACGATTGGAAACATTTGTTTGTATTCCGTTGACAAATCGATATCGACAATGGTTGCAAGATTTGTACATTGGCAGCTGGTATGGATAAATTGAGGATATACGTCAGCCTCTAAGGCTTATGGGTGATTATGGAAAAAGGATACCTTTGCAGGTAGTTAATTAATCCTGTTTAGTAATAAGTCAACTTAGTGTAAGATCAATTTTCACCAGATACAGTCTCCATTATGAAATGTTTTCGGTGCCCTCCTCTGTAAAAAAGTAATAGCAATACTACTTTTTATAACTTTATTTTACGTTCGTACGTTTTTTTATGCAATTCCACATAGGCTAACTGTTGTAAAAGTTAGATTATAATATATTTATATACATTTTTAAACATTTAATACATTTTATTTGCTTTAAATCGTCCATACAACATTAATATTATTTCAATCTGGTGAATGGTGACAAGAAATATTAGCCTCCTTATAATTCAAGAGCTTTCTGGCGCCATAACCTATAAAACTTCTCAACACTGATATTAATCAACGTATTTTTTGCTCTGGCAATGATGGCAGTTTGGACATAAAATGGAAACACTTGAACCGTCATGTGAGAAGTGTCACGAAATGACAGCCTGATTTAATGCAATATTGACCACTGTGGATATAGAGCCGGAAGCTTTTTTATAATTCCATAAGGATCTTTCTTCTAGTGTGTATAAGTGCTAGCTTAAATATTATTAGCGAAATAGTTATGGGTAGGTCAGAAGATTAGTCTCAAGGGTGTGTCTCACGAATATGTACTATTTTCGTACTCTTTCTTAAAGCGAGATATGTATATCATATTGTGCATTTACTAGAATTGATACATAACCTATTATTAACATTAAGAGTAATATCCCTCGCAGTGATATGGAATATCACTATATACATAAAGGCAAGTTTTAATTTGATAAGCATATCCTAACAAAATTATTTCAATGCAGAAAATTGCCATCGGTACATACGAATCCAAAATCACTACCACGCTCATTTCGTATAACAACGTCAAAACCCCACATTTTATTCATAGCACAGACCAGACTAAAATGCAGTTTTTGAAAAAAATCACTTACTACGTTTTACTTTTCGTATCCGTGTTGACTTTTGCAATAAAACCCTTCAGACATTCAATATTTATTCATATCCATTAGCTTAGAAGATGTGGGGTTGAGTTATTTATTGCTTCCTTTTATACATCTGTGTGAGGAAGCTTCCACTTATGAGCGAAATTCCCAAGTGAGTAGACTTGATAAATTTCATTTATCTTATTGTTTAAGCCTTACCCGCTTCCCAAAGGGCTTGGCAGAGATCATTGGGAAATGTTTTCTGAACCTAACATATCATTTACTTTGCATATACAATATCTTCTCTATTTATTTACAACTTTCATTTCGCATATAAATAAACGCCAATAAAATAAATGAAAATGTGTCAACCCTATTTCCTCAAAGACTATAAAAACCACATATTTGTCTATTACTCATTCCACAAAGGTGGAAGTGAAGAAAAGGTGGCCGTAATGTGTGAAAAGCAAGTTAATTGAGAGTCGACAAAGCGGTTACAACAAGGGATTCAGGAAATGAGCTAAATAAATCAAGATGGACCCAATTGGGTAGGGTTGGCATGCGTCGCGTTGTATTGGAGTATGAATTCAAAATGGATTTTAAGATTTTATAAAAGGTTTCAATTAACATTGTAAAACACCGTACTCCGTATAGTTTCCGTACTATTAAAGTAGTATCACGCCTTAACTATTAAATTACTACCCATCGTCTTGGTAATTAATTAAACCATCCTCTTCATAGATTTTATAATGATTCATTTACATCCATCTGCTTCTTTTATGGAGAACATTTGACCAATAATCCTGTTAAATTGTCATTGAAAATATTTTATTCGTAATTGAATTCAAATCTTATAAAACATTAGTGGGCAACCCTATTTTTCGGCGGTTTGCTATGTATTTGGTAAGCAACAGTGGTTTCATTAGGGCAACCATTAATTATCGTTTTGTTGGTCCCTTGTTGGTGACATTTCGAAATGAGTGTCATGTATATCGTAAACATAAGCTGTTGCATACAAATGGGAGCGGATATTTTTCTATATAGGACGAAGGGTTTTTTCCATAATACAAGTGTTTATAAGGCAAGGAAGTAGTAAAACTTTATTGACTTTTCTCATAAATATTTATAAGTGGATTCACAGAGTTTACTATCACAGTAACTTTTGCAAGTCAATTGGTTTTAAAAAATAAACACTTATTCACTTCATGGGTATTAGTAATCTGAAAGAAATATTTTAGTATGCAACAAGTAATGTAACGTTAATTAAAATACCAAATTTTACTACTAATATCTCCTGTTAAAAGCATTAACTTAAGTACTATGAATATGCAGAAACAATGTAATCAGATAGACAGGATGGTAAAAATACTAAGATCTGAGACAAGTCCTACTTGAAATAAAACAGAAAAGCTTAATAAAATCTACCTCAGCTACTCACTAAAGTTTTATTTCAGCCAATCTACTAAAACATTTACTCAGTTTCACTACCTGCGCTCGAAGACTGCACATATCACTCAAGATAGTTCGCGTGTAGGGTGACCATAAGTCTTGCATTCTCTCGGGATCCCGTGAGCGTATAATCAGGATCTTATCAACAACTAGCAGTTTGTCTTGTCTATGCGACGCGCTAATGGTCCCTTGATTTGTAGCCTACTAATTACTGTGCACTATAAATATTTGTACGTCGTCCATTCGTTCGGCAGTTAATTTAAGGAACACGATCGAGCTTTTATTTTGAGCTGTACTCGTAAGGTACTAGCGATTTATGTCCTAAGGTGTACCATTTATACACACCTTGGGCACACATGGATAATATACTGCATTTCGCTAGGCATACATACATACTATAGTCTTCGTTTAATTATTTAATAATTTCTGGGAAGAATATTTATTAAAATATTACTTACAATTAAATTAATAAACTTTTTGGGAAAACATAATCAGAGTGAACCCAAAAAATATTGTAGTTCTTATTTTGTAACTGTATTTATTACTTTATCCATGAAACTGACACGATGAAAATTGAAAAATGCGGAATAGAATTCCCAATGAAAGAAAACCATAAATTTTCAACGCTCCGTGAAAAACTGACTAATTTCCCTGAAAACTGCTCGAATAATCTCGTGGACGGCACTAAAGTACACACTTGTGTCCAATTAATAATTCTTTCCTAAACTACGTGTCGCTGTAAATTTCAAACGACAAGAGAATACCGACATTATACTTAAAAACGTCTGTAAATAATTACACCGGTGACATTTAAATATCGTCTCATGAAACCGCTGAAGACAGCATCACAAGGGAATTGGACAATATTGTTCACGAGGAAAATTAATGGCGCTCAAAATAAAGTCCATCTGTAAAACGGAGCTTTTTTCAAACAAAATACGGTTGGTTCTTTACGTTGATCCACCCTGCATAACATTTCCAGTAGTAGCATTACTGTTATTTAAACAAAGAGTATTTAGACTTGATGTGCTAACTTTTTTAATTTAATTTAGTACGGAAATGGGCCACGTCTTTTCTGGACATAGTGCAAGAAAAATACTAAAATTGGGTTTTTATTCTTTGTATTCATAATTTGTAACAAATTCAATCCCTACAACAGAATAATATAATACGTATTTAATAAATAAATTTGATTAATATTGTAGCGGAAGTTAATATAATCATTGCTAAATACACACTACTAAAACCTTATTTCACGTTAATTATACCAACATTTCGGTAGAACAAAATCCTCATATTTACGGTTTCACAAATAGCCGTGCGACATACCACATCCCCCGCTCATAATATATGGAGGCAATTAACATCCGATGAAAAAACGCGACATCTCTCTCTTTACAACAGAAATAGAGGAAGACCACATGTCACGGGGCCATCAACGCCACGTCGTTCTTGATAAATATCGTAAATTCTAAGAGATAAAAAGATTCTTTATTGTTATTCGATGGTGCTAATAGGTCGTAATATGCTGTGTTTACTGGGAATAAAATAAGCTTTGGCCTATTCGTAATATTTGATTAGGTACCATTTAATAAATACTGTAAAAAAACATTGAATCATTCAATGGAAAAAGGAATAACATACTAGCATAAAGATTATATTTGGCGGTATAATTTCTAAACTATTCAGCATGTTTATTTTGTGATATAATTGTAAATTGTACAAAAACTGAAAATTTCATGAATTTAGTGCTGGGGAAAATTAATGCTTTAAGTCACCAATGTATAATTAATTATAATTAGTTGGTGACCTAAATTATTTTATTTGTCCTTTTCTCTTTGTCACTTCTCACAACATAGCAGATAAAAAAGCTATTAACATACTATCTATATTTTTGACCAATAAGACACTTTTAGTCCCTGCTAAAATTTTAACTTAATTCACTCAAACCACCTTACATTTCTATTCTATCATATCAGAGTGTCGACACTTTTCTCCACAGCGGCATAAGAAGTCGTCGTTTGCCGGTAGATGGCACCGCGTCACAACAGCCGCTAATTTATTCGGTGCTCAGCGGCGGGCACGACTATTACTCTTTTACTACTGTGACGTGTAGGGTGACCATCGCTTGTGGAAAGTTGGGATGTGGTATTTATATTAAGAGAGAGATTTAGATGTGTGTGGTGTCAGTATTAAGAGAAAATAAAAAGTTAAAATTATTTAAATAAGTCATGCAAAAATTATTTAAATTAATTTTGCAGACAGATTAATAACTTAATAACATTAGGGAAAAAATTATATATCATTATTGAAAAATCATTTATATACTAACTTATCTCTATAATTGAAACAACTTATACTTATACTTGCACGAAAAACAGGATTATAGTATCTAATAGTATCTATACACAATTGGATGGAAATAAAAATAGTTTTACTAAACACAGTTTTGTCATTCAATAAAAAGGGACTAATTTAAAACTACGGTTAAAACCCATAACTTAGTATTCCTAATTCAGCTATTAAATAAGGTATATGTATTTTTCTCCGTAAGGGAATTGTTAGTCACCCCATAGTTCTGTTAAGAAATCCCCAGCTGCGTTGTCAGATGAAGATACTTTGTTAACTTTTTTTATTCGTCGAGCTCATTTACACTCCTCTTTAGCCCCAAAGAGCTATTTATTTGAGAAACGACCATAAAATTATGTGGAAATAGTCATAATTTATAGTGTTATTTGTGTTTATTGCGCTACTGAAATGTTGTTTTTATTATAATCTCATCGGTGGTATACGGGGAATGTTTTGATGTTCGAACGAGCCACTTAATCACGGATTAAATGTAACTTTTTAGAAATTGTAATGGTTTCAACGCGGGTAATCTCCGAATTAATTAATTTGGGCACGTGACTACAGTTTTAAATTGTGATACTTAACGGAACTGAAATAATATGTGCAATATTCCGCTAACTAGTCATAAATTACATTAAATATTATATATGATCATTATCAACATGTCTTTGATGTTTGAATAATTTGTGTCTTGTGAGATAATGTTTCAGAATTTACGTTCTCTATAACATAATTTTTTTACAAAATCGTAAGATTATCAACTCTATACAATTGTAAACACTCGTAAGATATTTTTTAAACTATAAATTCAATGGTGATAACTAATCCCTTAGCAATCTGAGGTTATTTATTAACCTGAGGTTTAGATTTGTGATTTATCATACCTAACCTCTATACAAAATAGGTGTTTTTGATGTTTCAGTGAGGTTGGTCGTGGTGTATTGTTTGTTACACATGCCCTTAACCCTTCATACATGAGAGCCTCGTATGTTATATATTTATATAACATAGCCTTGTGAGGGATATGATTATTAATTCTGTAGTTACAAATAATATAATCTACCGTTCAGATGTATGATTAATATAATTTACAGAATTAATAAGTTTTCTATTAATAACGCAATTATGAATCGAAATATGTATTTTGTTTTTTTACATCATATTTCACAATTTTATGATTTATCTCAAACCAATGAGCACACTCCTTGATAATTTATTACATTTTTGCTGAACACATTTTTCAAAGACATCAATCCGCCGCGTTACTTAATCTTCGCGTGACAGTTCTTTTCCCGCGCGTCAAAATAATATGACAGCTGAATAATTGCGTGTGTCAAGTCAGACGAATATGGCATGCATGTACAGATACTCTTGCTACATTAGAACGAAATTAGAATTATAACGAATGTGTGGTTAGCATTACTTTTATGTGATTTGATTTTCGACCCGTTCAAAAGAGATTTCAGGTAAAGGTATGTGTATTTATGTGATTTAATTTCAATCCTTGATACAAGAATGTGATAACAAAAATGTGTGTGAAGGTTACTGAATGTGTTTGTGAGGAATCGTAATTGTAAAATGAGTTCAATGATGTAAAATTTTATATTAATTAACTGATATATGGTTTAGATATAATTAGACTAAGTTAAAATTACATTAAGTTAATGATAGTAAAAGCTTACGTATACATTGGTAATAAAAATATTCACGCTGATGCAACTAAATTACTACAATAAATGTTTCCTCCTTTAAAAATAATTATTCCGAGAACTTTCCATTTATCTGTCCACAACTCTATAAGTCCTAAACACTAGTGAAGGGGCGCATCCGTTAAAAATAATGTCGATAAATCGAGGCGAGATCAAAGCGGAACAAATCTGTCGAACTGAGCTCGGATTAGAGAGGTACAGATCGCTATCGAGAAACGGAGGCGGTTTCGCCGCAAAATATTTTAGACGATTTTTCTTAGGTTAGAATATCGAAAGGATTATTTGACAAATAAGTGAACTGGGTATTATCGCCTAATACTGTTTTAAATAAAATGAATACTGGATTAAATTAACAAAAATACATACACCCTTCTCGTTACAAAGTGGTAGGTAAATTTCACGAATCCCAATTAACCCAATGCTGGCAAACCAATTTCGCTTCATTGACAAATCTATAAACATTTATTCAACTTACGAGTATCAGTATACACACTCAGAATTATTTTTTAGTCTTATTCCTATTTGTACTCGTAGTATGTGGTTCATTTTACAAATGTATGTAATGTAATCATATATGTAAAAATGTACATCGAAAATCAGAAAACGAACTTAATCTCCATAGGTAGGTACATGCTCCGAAGTTCGGACCCTGTACCGACTAATAGTGAGCTACGCCTAATCACGCAGAATTGTATAACATTGACACTTATATATATATATATGTATACGGGCGTAACTCGGCGTATTATATTTTGTTGACGCTTATATACGTATATAGAAGTTTTCGATTACGCGACGTGATTCACAATGCTGCATCGCGGAGAGGGTAAGAGGCGACTAATAAAAAACACCCCGCTCCGCTCTGAGTGATGCGACAATTAATTTAATCCCATTTCTCTGCGTCTTTGACGAGACAGGGTTGCCCTTGACAATGGCGGCGCGGAATGGAAAAGTTTCGGTAAAGCGACCGCAAGATGGTGGTTATTTAGGGAGAAGAATATGTAATGCCGAATATTTTACAATGTATTGCAATTCCTAATTAATAGAATTATTGTAGTTAATTCAGATAAACTAGCAAAAACGGTAAGAAGATGTTTTTCTGACATAGATTTGACTAGATTTTTCCAAAATTAACAAACTTTGGGCTTCAATATCATTGCTTAATTATTATCAGAAAGTCGTGGTAAGACTAGCAAAAATAAATAATCGGTCAGATTTTTTGTGCTTCACTTTGAACATCATGAAAAACATATCAAAATTCCCAAAATAAAACAAAATTAGCAATATTAATTTGTATCCAACCCTATCTTTGTCATTTACTTAAAACGTATAAAAATAACTTCAAATACAGACAATGTTTACTGATAGATTTTTATTACCTGTAGCAGACAACATCACTGTAACGTGCTCGTAGTTAAAAACAGATGAAAGTAATACGTAATTCCTTAAATAGTCTTCGAATTAAGTATGTGAATAACATTCGTTGTTGAAATATTTTTCAGAACGACTGTTTCGAACATTAATACGTAACACTACTAGGTAGTTTATATCTGTTAATGATACAAATATGCGAATACATTCTATTTAAAAACCCGTGACAATTTAATTTAAGTCTCTTTATACTATTTAATATATTTAATAATATATTATTAAAATATATTATATTTAACATATTCCTATTTTTTATATTTTTACTTTTAATCTATTTTACAAAGCCTTAAAAAACCTACACGTATTTAGTTCAACTTTCAACCTTGTCTAACTTTTTTTAACCAAAACCCAAATACTAATTCCATTTAAAATCCCATCTAGCACAACCCTACGTCGAATAGAACAGACACGGACCCGACAGGCGGCTATTAAACAAGACTAATTGAGCGATAAATTCACTAGACGACGAGCTGTGTAAAAACGAGTGCTTGAAGGAAAAATCCCCTCAGCAGTCGGAAAGGATATTGAAAGGTTCTGCCCCGCTATTGATTGCCCTTAATTAAGAATGCTGCTTTGTGCTAGTGTGGGAGATATTGGCACCACTACGGTCATATGTGAGTGGATATAGTGAGGAAGGTTGTTAGTCCCTTGTCATATAACCAGATAATAAAAGTAAACAGAGGTTCCATTTCCGAAATTACGGAAGCCTCACTATTGAAGAGAGTTAGCGTTAATACGTTTTGATTATCGCTTATTCCTAGGCATTATCATGTTTCTTTAGTTTTCAGTTTGTTACAATAGCAACGTATTTCCGTTGTATCATCCTCTAGTTGATTACAATAAAGTAAATTATATATGTTTTTCTTAAAAAGTTACCATAAGCTAGATACAATTATTAATCGCAGAATGATTTCATGTCACATCACTACCACATACTAAGCATTGCCAAGAATTAAGTACATACATATAATATTCATTATTTATTGATTAATAGCTTGTAGTATTAAAACATTTCTTAACTACCATCTACTAACTATAACCTAAAATTTATGTCAATCACTTCTGAAGGCTTTTAAACACTAAAATTAAACTGACAGTATCACCGACTGACTCAAACAGACTGACATATAATTCATAAAATAAATCCAATTGTGATATTAGTCACTTGTTTTCAATAAGAGTATAGAATCCCGCCACATAAGGAGGCAGTAGCCAAACTTGGAACTAAATTTGACGTTTCCGCCATTGCGTGTTATTTTGTATGAAAGGTAAATTTAGTATTACCAGCGTTGTGTTTTTTGCCCACTCTTTGTAATTTTTATGTTTGTTAAGGGTGATTATAATAAATTGATTTCCGGAGTTTCTTGTTAGTTCTTCTCCAAGCTAGGGTCTCCGCTGATCTAACCTTATATGTGACAATGCTCAGTGCCATGTTTGAAATAATAGTTTTAAGAGATTCGCGATTTATACTCATGATATAAGATATAAGGGTGTGTATAAGATTGATTGCAGCTGTGGGAAATCCTACGTCGAACACACTAAACGGTCTATTGCGGACAGAGTGAAGGAACACATAATATATGTAATATATAATAAGAAGGATAAGTTAATTATTAATCATGTTTGAAATAGTTTAATAAACATATTTTGACTTTGATATATTAATTTGATTTGAGTTTATAGCTCTGCAACCAAAGACCGTTACAAATGAAACCTATAATGTATCGAGCCGTATGGCACAGTGAGTGCTAGTTTTGGCGTGTTTACTGGTAACACTGAATTACGCGACTGTGGCGACGCCTCCAACTGCCACCTTATGTGGCGGGATCTCTAATTTATTTGCTTGGCCTTTGGCTGATAGAGGTTATTCTTCGGTCTAAGCTATTATTTAAGATCGTGACTTGATTGTTAGCATGTCTACTTATTCAGCTTTGTTCTGTGGATGGTTTTGTACAATATCTCAGGCCACTACCAACTGTAATCAATCATGTTGTAATCCAAGCACGACAGTGTAGTAGATCCTTTATAGGTTAAGTTATGAGCTTACGGGGCTATGATCCAAGTCATGTGATTACGAGATTTAATATTGAATGCCAGATAAATTATTAAAAAGATATTAAAAAACTGGTAAATTATAAACAAGAAATAGAAAAATATAGCAATCAATTTGTAAAACATATTTTGAAATTACTAGACATTATATTGTTCAGATTTAGTTAACTTTTTAATATTATGGCTTTATATAACAGTGCAAAATTACACAATAGTCATTATTAGCTACTCATTATTGTAAATTTAGTATGTTTTTTAATAAATAATGATAGAATCAAAACATATGATTGTACTCAAATAATATTCAGTAGGTCAATTAAATACCAATTAACCTCTCAAAGCTTCCAACTTAAACCACACATGGAAACCCTAACCAGGAGTCAAAATAAGTGTGGTCACACCCCGCATACAAACCGCCCGATAATTTTGAATAGAAACATTAATGAACTATTTAAATGTAGAACCGACTTCAGTCCGAGCAAATAAACATATAAATAAAAAAACCGTGGAACGTAACGCAGTAAGTGACTCGATGTTTCGGACATGACGAAGTTATAGTCTGGGCTTGGTTTGTGTAGTATTTGTTTTTTCAATCTGTTTATGTGAATAATATTCTCATGCTTATGTGTAAATAGAAGTGTACGTTAGAGATTTTTGTACACATATCTATTAAGTACAGGAGTTTATTAAAAACATCGGAAACAATATATTTTCTTGTCTACTTCAAATTGTATGCTTTGTGTCTCTATTTAATAAAATATTTTGCTAATCAAATACTTAATTTTATGATAACGCAAATACTTAAATCCTATTCCAGTTCGTCTGAATAAAACTTGATTAAATATTTTGACCATATTAAATTCGATTATCACATAACTTAAGCATGTAATTCCATACAAATGTACAAATACGTCAAAGATTAGGCTATACATACACTGGCGACCCTCACACGTATTTCTGTATGTGAAAATTATACGCCGTGGACTCACTTAGTCGGAGAACGTGTAGTCACCTTTATGGCTCAATACAGCAAATTTATGATTATTGCTGTTTTTGATAGATCGTTTGCATGAAATCTACATAATTTTATTGCCACAGCGTTTTCCTGGTTCTAATGGTTACAGTCGTGTATGTCATTCTAATGTCTAGAAAGTGACAAGTTTGAAGGACTACTATCAACAATCAATTGCATACTAGATAAACTTATATTATGCGACGATAAAGTAGATTGCTGAGCGTTATATTGGATACTAAGTCACATAAATACATTACAATTTTATGATTTCTATTAAGTTATGCTTAAGATCGGTGTGTCTTAGGTGATTGATTTAGCTCAGTGGTTGGGTGCTTGATTAAATCAGGACTTCAGGGTTCAAATTCTGCTTGAGCACGTACCAACAGAAATAAAGTTTGCACTTTTACGCAATAACAATACATTTCTGAAATGCACAGACTACGGCGAAGGAAAACATCGCAAGGAAACGTACCAATTCCTTGAAACTGGAGTAAATAACGACACTCCTTACCACCTGTCATATTGAGTACTATCTGGTCAACTCGTGGGTGAGATGACTATAGTATTACTACCTCCGCGATTGCGGAGAGGGACACAAGAACATCTGACTACCTCGCAAGGGTTAGTTGTCCTGTAAGTATTATACTTTCTTTGTCTTATGCTAAGGGTGAGGAATGAAGGAAAATAGAGCCTAGCCAAAACAGAAGTGTTTACTGTCCAAGATTCGTTCACAGAGGCTTGAATATATCTGGATTACATAATTCTTAGTACAGATACCATTATAATAACGTTTAATATTCAGTTCTGAGTTTAAATTTGGTGTAAATCGAACACCCACGTCGACCAATATCAACAATTGGCAGTAATCCGTTGTTGATCAAATGACTGTAACTGGCTTAGGCAATGCTATTGCTAACACTCGTGTACAACTATTAGATTTGTGTAATATAATAATGTGTTTATTATATTTTTAAATGAAGATACGTATTTCTGTTTTAAGCATCTTCTGAAAAGAAAATAGCAGTACTCGTATAAAGTCTGTTATGATACTAAAGTTACAAACAAATTATGTGTGCTGGAATTATATCATGTTATATGACATGTTACATCTTAATCCATATTTATATGGAACTAAGTTCTAATTATATAGGCGGCTGTAGCCCAGTGGGTAAGACCTCGGACTTCGTCTGAGAAATATAAAAGTCTGCTATGATACTAATGTTACAAAGAAATAATGTGTAATAAAATTATATCATGTTATATGACATGTTAAGTTTGTTAAGTTCTAATTATGGTTCCAAAGAAATGATGTAACAATCTTCGTAGTATTTAAAAATAAATAACATTCCCTTACGTAATTTTCTTACAAGGAAGCCATACATAAAGAATGACATTTATTGACATTAAAAATAATAAAATCTTAAGTACTCACAGCCAGTTACTATGAAATGTTTATTTGTACGAGATATAAAATACTTTAAACGCTGCACTTACTACGGTTTTATGAACTACAAACGTTGATACCACATTAAAGGTACGTTCACACAAGGACAGACCTTTCGATACATAATAAATTATGTTTATAGCGATTTATATTATTCGTTAAAGTGATACTTATTTTTATGTGAATTCGTTCAATAATAAAACCTAATAATCGGTTTTGATTGTAAGGTTTATGAATTCAAGGCTTTCCTTACTTTTCCTTGGCCCTAGCCTAGTTTTATACTATTTTTTTATCTTCAATCTTAGAAGGCCGGAGTATCGTAGGGTTATATGGAAAAGACTGGGTGATCTGATAGATATATCAATGCTACTACTAATGCTAGTTTTATCGTTAAGGTAAAGTACCCGAGGACATATATTTACCATTTGTCCACCTTTCCTATCAGATGTGAGTTGTTTTTACACACATATTTAAATAATAAAATTATATACCCCAATATTCATTCTACAAAGTGATATATTATATCTCCGAGGTTCTGTGCACACCGAAAGGGATTAAAGAACGTGAACATATTATGTAAAATTATAATTATTCTAACAAAAAACCATCCTAGCAACCGTTATATACGTCCTAAACGACACGTGACACGTAATAATTGTGAAGAATAGAGTCCATGTCAGCGAAACCCTGTGAGCCTGATCAACGGTACCTATTCCGATAAACATAAACCGACAGCCGCAATAAAAGTGGTCGGGGTTACCAGAGGCGCACTTACGCATTTTATCACTAAACATAAATAAGTCTAAAGAGAGAGTCTAATTTATTTTATCACGGATGAAAACGATAATTTACAACTGTTTACAGCCAGTTAAGATCTTTATATGCTTAATGGCGACAACCGGTGATGTGTGGGCGGCTTTATGTCAAGCTTATCGCGCTTGTATGAGTGACATTTATTCGTTGAATGTGCCTGTACGTAGTTTAGATATGCCGCGGTGCATTCAAATGTTATTGCGTTCTTGGATTTTTGAGCCCGGTTATTACGCTGGTTTAGAAGTATTTTATCACGTTAAAGTGCTACTGGTATATAAATGAAAAGTTTTTAAATATGTATGTTAATATAATGGAATAAAATTTTTGTTCTGATCCTATTGCCACTAGTATATAAGTAGTATATAAATGAATGATTAGATTGTTGAATATGTTTGTAATTTAATGGAGTTGTGATATGTAGTAAAATATCTGAACTCACCATGCTTCTTTTACTTAAACATGCTAGAGTTAAATCAAACCTTAATATGAATAAAAAATCTCTGCTACAGAATGCCAAAAATGTGTTGAATTCATATCCTAT
The DNA here is from genome assembly GCA_030578115.1 of Leucoptera coffeella. Classification (NCBI taxonomy): domain Eukaryota; kingdom Metazoa; phylum Arthropoda; class Insecta; order Lepidoptera; family Lyonetiidae; genus Leucoptera; species Leucoptera coffeella. Next base: position 195,724 of record JAMBLF010000194.1, read on the forward strand.
AATAATAACATACCAATTACTAATTAAAAGCTTTTATAATCCAGATCACGTTCGTATCCCATTTGACTGTGAATCAATTATAAAGCCCCGTTGGTTCAGCAATCAATATTATAGTCACCTTTGGTCCCTTGTTAATTTTTTTGCAATTCAAATAGAAGCTTTCGCCCGACTCAGCCCCGAGGACCAGAGATTTTATGTTAATTCGAGAATAATTAATATGCAAAACGGCTTAGGGATGGGTAACTCTACTTGGGTGCTATCGATAGTCTTGAAAATTTTATCGGTAATTTACTCGAATGAATTTATAAGCGTGTGATTGGGGCAAAACTATTGAGTATTGGAGTATACAGATATAAACATAGATTAGAGTTTATTATATGAGATAGATATATAAAAATGACATTGACACATTGACTTACAAATTTTAAATCTATGAAACTGTTTGTATAACCATTGCAGATTTATTTGAAATATTTAGAAGAGTTACATATTTACCAAATTAAAGTTTTCTATTCATAAATATATATTATACAAGAAAAAATTAAAGCATGTTATGTAATCCTAGATTAAATAAAAACTCTTCGAAGGCATTCCCATCTCTGCGGGCTTACCGGAGCACAGGTTGGGGCAAACTTGCCAATTTGCGTTTTAATTAAGCATTCGGGGTAAAACGTCCTGCTGTTTTGTTTTTCACGAAATTGTTTTCACCTCAGTTGGTTTTGTTAATCGATAACTGGTTTGGCCATCACTGAAATCAGCTTATACCGTTTCCAATTAGCCTTCATGCCTGATTTCCTTTGTGTTCAAACAAGCGTTACTGATAGTGTTAACATGATTAATTATAGTCGGGATCGAGTTGAACAGTTTGTTCGTGTAAGGATTGCATACTTTTTACATATGCGGCGTAATAAATTATGTATATTTATTGAGCTCTGAGTAGGTATATATTACTTATCACTACACTACTATACTTATCTATATTTTTAAATATCACAGTTGATCATCATTGTAACCAATATACACATACACATCACGCCTGATTCCCTGTAGAGGGATAGGCAAAGCTCATTTCCACTTCCTGATTGGCAAATTACTTTCACTCATGACACTCATACACCTCCTCTCGGCGGCGGTTAAAGGTACTTCTAACGTCACCCTTTTTCAATATGGTGTCTATCTGAATGTCAGATGTCGCGACATATTGACAATTAGATGAGAAAATATTATTTATCCAAAGTACTAATAGGATAAAAGCACGTGAGGTAAGTTTAGACAAAAGGATTTTGATCCTCACTATATCATGTTTAATTATGAAACAACGAATCACTTACTGCGAAACCCAAACCCTGTAAAACTTGCAGTTTCATCAATAGATTATTATCAAGCTGGAATCTAGAGGCAAGTACACAGTTTGCATGCGAGACGCTAAAAGCAACTACTCGTAATTTTTATAAAATATAAATAAAGTGTAGAAAAAGTTAAGCAGCAATAAATCCAGTGAGGTCGTTCTCTTTTACTTTTTACCAGTTACAAATTCAACGACAAAAATCGCACCATTTAACCTGAAATATGGTTCTGTGGCAACTTTAAAGGAGTTAAGCCTCGTATGATGCATAGCCGTGGGAGGTCGCTTTGTTTTATGCTCTTTCGTACTTACGAACAACGCTTTGTTGGTTTGTGGACGGAATTAATGAAGTATTTTAAATTTTTACGCCATCTGCGTATGGATTTATTATTCTGTAAGATAACAGATCCTTTTGGAAAGGACTTTAGAATATCAACTGTTACATCACACTATTTTTATTTGTTTATTAATACATCATGTTATAGCTGGGTATAAAAACCATACACCCATGTAAATACGCAATACCGTTAGATATATTAAGGAGTAGTAGCTAATTAAACAATGTCTTGAAAGATGTCCAAGATGTGTTTTGGAGTTATTGTTATTCAAGTTTTCCATAAAGCAGGTTATCATAGGAAATATGATTTGAACAAATGTCCAAAATCTAAGGTTGTTATTATACAAACTATTACTATTTCCACATAAATCAAACGTTGACAAAGTTATCTCGTACCATCTAATAATACCAAAGAACATTCTACAGATGATCTCTAATCTCTATGAATGCGACGACGCAATAATATTCTATTTCAACTATAAAATTCCCTATATACCTGACACAATACACGAGGAAATAATTTATAAATTTTAGTGTTGGGCCAAACTGAGTTGAATTGAATGATTTATAGACATATGACTCCCAGGGAAGTTGTAACTCAGCGGACCAATTTGGGAGAATTAGGTGACATGAATTTTGACTGATATTTATTGCGTTTTAATGCACTATGGTTTGCGTTCGTTTCGTCAGAGGGCGTTTATTGTGTATTAATTTGAACCCTGGAACAGTTTGACATTGAACGTTTAGGTGACTCCATATACATTAATTTGTATGACAGTACCTGAGGAACTACCAATTTAATTCCCTGATAATGTTTTCAAGTAGTAATTTAATTAAAGGGAACATTTCGTATATTTCATGCCATTTTATTCCAACAATATTTCGTAATTTTAAAGCATATAATATTTAACAATAGGCTATACATTTTTGTGTTTTTATTACTGCAATCTATCCATGTTAAAGACCTATCATGAGTAGCAGTATTCCTCAATAGTAATTGTGTTTGCACCGTGTATATTGAACCATCTTATGCAATTATATCTTCACGGGCCCTTATCTGCGACAGTGATGGCAGTGCGATGCAATTTACGACTTTCCACTCACCTCGTGACTTCGCTAGTTGTTATTAATGCGCCTAGTTGTTATTAATGCTGCTAGTCGTTATTAATGCTGCGAATTCAACAGATATCGCAGGGCCTGTTAAATTAACCTGTCAATGGTCTAGCGTTTAAGCAACTAAATTGCGAGATATTGATTTATTTTGTCACTTCCAATGTGAGTTGGTATTTATCTTTGTCTTGTTGCAATGATTCTGAAATAGTTATGGTACGACCCTATATGAACATTGTATTTAAATAATAATAAAGAGTGAAAGTTCTTTTCGATGAAATACATCCGTTACTATGTATAAAGTACTTGTATTTTAACCGTTTAACCATATTTAGCTGTTTCCAGCATTTCTTTCCCCGTCCTTTGTTTTTATCTCTCACACGTCGTTAGCAACATTAAGCCAAAACCTTTTATCCGCGACCTAAGTACTGCATATCAGCGTCAACAAATCGCGCGTCGAGGCGTCAAAGCGTCGACATAGCGCGTCGGCGAATGCATTTCACACGCGAGCCTCTCCAGCCAGTATTTACGACGTGCACGTCTCCGGCAGACTGTCATTTATAAAACTCAATTACGCGCTCAACGCTCCGCGCCTCTCCTTAATAATGATAATTGATGACGAAATTTGCGAGCTTTTTGCGGAGACGCCGACTCATATTTCTTGGCTGAACGCGCGTTCCCGTTGCCCCCGGTCATGGCGGCAAATACAACGGAGGCAATTTGTAACAACCATTGGTCATTGGGCCTCTTAAGGACGTGAAACGAAACGAAATCGCAACAGGTTTCGCTTCGAGGTATGCGTCTTTGTTCGATAAGTGTTCGGCTCTCATTGAATAGTTATGTAATGGTTTTCTTTCATGGATGTAAGGAAGGGTAAAAGAAGCTGATTGATTGGCTAGTCTCTGGTAAGATACTGAAGGAATTAAATTCTAGGGTGTTTGCTAGCTGGTAATCGTAGTTATCATTAGCGATCGTAAGATACTAGTCTGACACTTAGTTTATAAAAAAACATGTTGAGAAAGAAATATATAAAAAAAAAATACTTTAAATAAAGACATCATAGGAAAGAGCCCAACGGAAACGCGCTAAGCTCTCCCAGCCATATTTCTTCATAACACAGCCGCTGTTTAATTTGTAAATCGCTTGACGACTGATTAAAAACTCCTTTTGAAAAATTTACAGGCTGTCGCCAGGCCCGCTTTTAAATTGTGAAAGAAAAGGGAAAAGGTGCCATATTTGGTCCATATTTCCCGCGTCAAAGAGCTGTCATTTGCACTTAAGGCTTTGGGGATTTTTCTTATTAAATAGCTCAAATTAAAGCTTCTTTGAGGTGATGGATTGAACACTGGAGAGAAGTGGGGTGATTCAACTTCAAGACATTTTTAATTTGCGTTGCAGACTTTTTTTCGATTAGCATAATTGGAAATATATATTTGTATTGAGTACATATTTTTCTTTTTTTTCAGGATTTAATTTTCTCAGACATTAATATTGTTTACACAGATTACTGCTACGATTGAAACGTTAGATCGTGGTACAAGACTTATTATGTATACTACGATAGCTATGTTTATCTTTAAATTCACATCTAGTTGTATTAACATAACAAATTAAGGATATAATATATAAATATATTTGCTTATCCAAGAAAAACAAAAAACAAAAATCACCGTATACCTTTCCTGATAGTTACCAATGTCTATCATTACAAGATATTCAGATGTCCATACATCCATAAATCACAGACCATTACAGTTCCCGTTCTCATTGGAAAGTTGACCAATTTGCGCAGAGCTTTAAATTACCCCACAAATCGTTGTGAAATATCTCGTTAAACCGCGGCCCTAGGGTTCAATAAATATGGTCATGTGCCTGTGATTAGACTCCCTTCATCACGTCCAGGGCCGATTACTGCAAATTGACGGCGGATTATTAATATACCTGCAAACTATAGGCCGGCTAGTGCTGAGTATGATGGCCCTTTTTGTACCGAAAGGTGAGATTATGGGGTAAACTATGTTATTTGAAGGGATAAACTACTTTTTGTTTTCTTTGTATTTTAAATTTATATTGTATCATAGATAATAATATCATAGAACATATAATTTTTAATGGAGAATATATGTAGCTGCAATTTCAGTTTACACAATTTACTAATTAGAATTAGAAAACTTGTTTAGATTAGCCTTAAAAAATAAATATCACTATATAACCAATAAAAATAATACTCTTCAAATATGCAAGCATAACACAATCTACACAATGATTTATTAGTCAATTTTCGTCCTTATTTAGTAGTGTACCTAATATTTACGAAATCTCTTCGACAAAAACATTGACCAAAGTAAGAACCACTGAAACCGTATACGGGCTAGCCCCACAAGCAAGCCGCGCCTTGTTATGCTCGTAAGTATTGTAATGACGTATGGACCCTACCCTATAATTTGAGCCACTTTGAGTCCAACCACTCAAGTGGACGTCAGGACTGATTGCATATTACTTGAGCATTAAAAAATGCATTAACATTGACGTTGCCACCACGCAATTTTTCATGCAACATCCAAGAGCGAGTTTTTTATACGACGTTATATTGGCTTTTTATACTACCTATTTATAATTGGTTTCTTTAATTAAACTTGTTTTATTTAATCTTATGTACGTCTTAAGTTCTTACTACAAAATTAGAGACATATGTAGATTACTAAGCTATTAGTACGAGTACATACATATACGTACATCTTCATTACCCTTAGTCCGGTTTACGACATGGACTCTGTTACTTTCTATTCAAGTTCAAATAACTTCTTTTTCTTATGTGCATAAATAGTCATATGTTATGTAGGACATAATTCTAATATTTTGAGAAACAGTATGACACAGTATGAGAAACAGTAAACACTATGATGGGCATAGTAGATGTGTTTTTCAGCAAATTATCGTATTTTTACCATATATTTTGGGGTATAAGTGAAATAAAAAATGACTGGAATATAGGAAATACTTTTCCATCTGGATGTATTATAATAGCTAATCTATTCCCCTAGATAAAAACACCTCTTTCCAAATTAAAAATAACGAAGTAACTTATTTTTCCTTTTTGATCCTACATAGGCATGAAACAATTTATGTAAATAAAAGCCCTACGTAAGACTTATTCCTACATGCTAAGCTCCCAAGCAATTTCCAACGATAAGCAACCGACGCATTGGATTATAAATCAATTATTCGTCTGATAAAAGTTGACGAATGGGGTCACGATATGTGTTCCGACTTCATTATTACCACACTTCTCAGTTTTTATGGCTTGCCGATAACACTGATTTATTGCCTTATGCATACGCAGCCACCACTCTTTCAGAGGGGTAGGCAGTAACCCCGAGCATGGTACTATTGTATATGTGCCCCGAATAAGAAATACTTAGTGTTTAAACGCAGTGACTTTATAACTATAATGGATAATTTTTTGCTTCTTTACTAACTTACCGGATAAATTGTCTGATTTAGTAACGTACAGACTACGGACTGTAGATTATTATGTCTACAAGTCGAATTATAATATTATTGAACGTATAACGAATCCTTGGTTGAATATATTACATTATAAACTCAATAAGGAAACACATAACTTATTCGTGTCATTCCTCAAAATCATATGACCACCAAGCTCGTTTTCAGGGACTTCTCTCAATATAGGAAGTATATATTACAGCCAACACTTAGATTAGACAATTTTCTTAGCAATATCTCAAGTGGGATCGCTCAACGAGGTAAACGGTTTCCCAATAAGAAAAAGAGCCATAAAGCCTCAACAATCGCTCATCATAACGATATTATAGTGTTTAAGTCTCCGAGCTGCTTTTATGAAATCACCAGTTGGGGGTTTTAGATTATACGGTGGGACCCCCGATGGTCACGAGCGAAAATTTGTTGCTTTATTATCGGAAGATTACGAAAAGGTTAAGTATCGGTTGGAACCCGCCTTAAAAGAAGCAATGTTGCAGTGGAGTATGTGAGGAACAGATAATACAAAACCGGCAAATAAATAGATTTTAGACCCATGGACAAAACTGCGTTAAGGTTATAATTAGTCATGTTTAGTTAACCTCAAAATATTTGAGAACTAACCAATACCAATAGACCTAAGTAATGCTTATCTTAGGGCTGGTTTATTAGTAGCTAGTTACTTCAAATGAGCATGTTTTAACTCATATAAGAAAGGTCTAAATGTTAAGTCATAAACTTAACTGAAATATTGACTAGACCAGGATATACAGGACCAGCATTAAGCCCCCAGGTACCATTATAGCATACCTAAATAGATATCTGCAAGTAAGTGGGCCGTATAACTAGATAACAACGATGCACATAAAGATTATGATGATGATACTTCGAGTAATCGCAGACACTTGATGTAGGTGGTAGTTGCAGTGAGAATTTACGGCCTGCACTGAAGGATGTATGAGTAAGGAGGTTGTTTATTAGAAACTTGAAGTACATGTACTTGAACAATAGAAAATTTCTATTATAGGATGGTATATTTAGTAATGCTATCAGACGTATGGATATGAATGCATCTCATACGCTATATGTATGTTATGGTTCTAAAAGATTATTTTCTACTTCATATGAAATTAAATATTACTCTCTATATCTCATAATTCCTTAAACTTTGTACTTCTAGTCAATTGTTCCTTAAAAATTTGTTAGAAAAATTGTGAAATGAAATAGTATTGTGTAAGAATATTTTCTTTTTTACAATACTAACAATCAACTTTAAATTTAACCGGCCAATTGAAAACGTTCGCTCAAATATAAGCTGTTAATGTTGGCAAAGGCACTTAAAATAAATCGCGTATCTCGCAACAATCCTCAAGTTAAATATCAGCTCCCATTCATTGTTTATCGTGTACCGATTCCGAATAATCGGCGATAAAATCGATTGTCCAGGCACATTAGCATTTTAAATCGATTGTATTCATTTGTTTCTCGTACTTTTGCGAACTCGGATATATTATGTATTCGATGCGAGTTTTGTGTACAGCAATTCAGGTAAGGCTATGTGTACATGTCCTAAATATTAATTGCTGGTCATTAACCAAGGTGGTCCTAACCTAGGTACGACTAAGGTGTGTGGGCTACATATTTGAATGACTATGGACTTCCGTAGAAGTGGGTGGTCTGGCAGTGAATGTTGAATTGATTAATAGGCATTGATGATCTGGATATGGACATCCTTGCAGTAAATCTTGTATAGAACAATTAAATATATAGGAAATGACAGTTTAAACCTAAGTATTAGTTAGGAAGCCAGATGAGCTATCGAAGATATTTTTATAACAAATAAAACGAAACAAACTATGCGATGTATCAGTATGACCTTCTTTACAAGAAGTACAACCTTGTTTTAAATTATAACTATTAAGGGTATTGTATTCCAAAAATAAATTCACGAACTGTCAAAAATCGGACATTTCTAGCGCAGCAGCGCTGAGTACATTGCGCGTTAGTGCTGTTTTTAGCGGTTGGACAGAATATAAAATATAAAAAGGCGCGAATTTCAAAACATCGCGAAACGTTTATGGGAGTTTTATATTAATAATATAATTGATTTTTAAACTCAATAGTGTGCCGATTGTAAGACAATTTTTTAATTGCTAAATAAAACGTACATTATCTATCTATCTAACATAAAATAAACATTGTGATGATTTTTCGACAATCCAGACCGACTTCTTAGCAGATATTCTCTGTCGAACGTGACAGATAGTTTTGATCATGACGACGCGCCACCGCGGCGTGTAAATTGCAGATAGTTATATCAATAAATACGTATCGTTTCCATATGATGCAACGTATAAACTGATATTCTCACCCAAATCCAGATGGTAATCAATCCAACACGAAATAAATTCAAGTTTTCCAATGTTTGTAATGATGCTAGTACAGATTACATTATGTATGTATGTAGGTATGCAACTACCTAACCACTCATTTACTGACTCCGAAAGGTTAACGAATTTGTAAAACTATGTTTTTAGATTATAATGCTTTTGAAATGAAATATGTTCTTCAACGAAAGATCGGCTGTAGTCATTTTTCATATGCGTAAGTATTATGATTACCTAGGTTAATTCAGTTCATTCACGGTAAAATTATATAAGTACCTATTCTACTATACTTTTTACCATATTGTAGATATAGTAGTCATACAATTTATTAGTTACATTTACCCACACTACACATATTGAAATAAAATTGAGCTCATGAATTTAAGTGTAAACTCGTTACAATGCATAAAACCTAATTTTATTTTGCCTAATACTGCTTGATTTCGCGACTAAATTTACAAACGGAATATGTACCAGGATCACAGCCTTTTATAGGCGGGCAGTCGTACGAAAAATGTAAATGTCTCATACAGATTTCTTTTCATCCTGATAAACTACTATTATACAGTCAATTAGCTTATGTGTTATGTAATGTCAATAATGTTTTTGCTGAAATATTGGGTAGATGTTTGAATCGCGCTACCGCGTAGTTGTGATCGTAAATAATAGGATTTTACGGTTGTGATTTATACACCGGTTCTCGTTGTATCACCGAAGTTAAGCTACGCAGGCGTGGGAAGTAATTGGATGGGTGACCATTTAAATTGTTCACGTGCTCTTGTTTTAGTGAGAGAACCTGGTTTGGTTATGTAAGGACTTAGTTAATCACCTATTACATTGGCTATTGATAATCAGGTAACGATTGGGTTTCGATTGACAAAAGATTGCAAAAAAACTTATTGCCACTCAACATCTGACCACCCCGAAAGGGATGTGGGATGTGACGTAGCCATATCAATCGGGGTCGGCGGCAGCGACGTAATGTGAGCACAGTATTTTGTACCTATTCAGGATTATAAAACTATAAACACTGCGCACTCGTAGATAGTTTTCAGATACTTTAGTAACTACGATTTAATTATATGCATTGAAATTGTCTTGTTGCTTGTTGTTTTGTCACGATGATGTCTTCTCGGCATACTCAAAACACATACACCTGACCTCACAAAGCGTACCTACCTATTTTATTATTTGTTAATTTGATATAGTAACAGTCTGGCGTATTTAAAATGAAAGTAGTAAGATGATTATTAGCTCTCGGAATCTGTAACTGTCAGCTATTCTTTTACGTTTAAATATGGTTTAGACCACGAACCTTTGTAATTGCTCTTTGGTATAGAAACTAGCACCAGATGTAAGTACCTCTGCGTCCAAATGCTGGAATGAAATACCTCCACCTATTCGCGACGTTGCTTCTAGGGGAGCTTTCTACCTTAGGTATAAGGCTTGTCTTCTCGAACAACAAAAATCCTTACCCTAACTCCTATCAATGTCTCACCTTGTCAGTGCAAATACCATAGTTATATATTTTTCTTTCTATATATGAGTTTGAATAAATGTGTATGTGTATGAAATATATTAATGTATGTTTATACGATGTTACTACTGTTTATAATGTATATATAATATGTATGACTGTGTATGTGTGTGCCTATATCTATCTACATGTCTATAATATATATAATATGTTCTTGTTTATGTTGCCCGAAGTATGATTATGAATTATAGTGTATTAATTTTATGTATGCGTATTATATACATACATACGCTTCACGATTTGTGTATACACACTCCTTTTTTTATTATGGCTGGGTAGTCTGAGGCTTGAATGCACATCTCCGAAATTTCGAAGGCATGTTAGGTATGGGTCATTCGAAGCACGCGTCTCACTAGATAGACAACACCCAACGTGATAGGTAGTGAACCGTATCGCCGAATATAGGCATTGACTATTACCTATCCTGAGGGATAGGCAGGTTTCCTCACGATGTTTTTCCTGACCGTTAGCGACTGTAAATTATATACGTAAATTAAAAACAAATATTTAAATTTCATTCATTGGTACATGCTAGAGTCGGGATTCGAACCTAGGACCTTTCTCATACGAAGTCCGAGTTCTTAGCCACTGGGCTACAGCCGAACTCGTATTATATCTGTATTTGTATATTATAAATTAGTTATTTTATGTATGTTTGTTATTTATTATATTATGCAGCTTGTGACGGTTTCCGAATTGGGTGCTGCCAGAGGACCAGTGATTGCAGCCTAGCTGCATCGTATACTGAGGCAGCACCTTTTCACTGCATCAATGGTTTTTTACATACCTATATTTTTTCCATGTTTGTGTTTTGTTAATGTAGTGAATAAAGTTTCTTTCTTTTTTTCTCTGTAGGTGTAAAAATTTGCAAACACACATTGTGTATTGATATACAATTTACTACTTACATAAGCTCCTGAAATAAGTATACTATAAATTTAGTTATAGTCTATAATGTATGTAAGTAATGGTTACTGCACTAAAATATTGTTTGTAATAATAGGTACCTATTATTTAATTTTATAAATGCTCGTATTAAGGTTACATTACACTTTGATTAGTGACTAGGTATGGACATCTACTGATTAGTGCAAATTATATCCTGTGTATGGAAATGAGTTCTATTTTTAGCGAGTAACCTCGTCCAGCGTTCCGTCACTGCCCCCTCACTCATCTAAAATAAGTTAAAATCAACGCTAATATAAGTCAATATCAAATCAGTATGATGAATTAGATTTAAATTTAATTAATAATAATTTAGATTTAATACTGGCCTTACAGAAAAAAATAAGATGACAAATTATCTGCGCGTATCGTTACAACTTGGTTACAACAGCACGATGTCCAGGCTTTAGACTGGCCTGCGCAATCTCCAGACTTAAATCCTATTGAGCATGCCTGGGATATGCTTCAGAGAAGAGCTCTAAGAAATTTTCCAGAAGATATTGTCAGTGAAAACCATCTTTTCTTGCATCTTAGCAGGACTTGGGACAATATTCCACAACGGGATATTGACACCCTTGTTTTAAGCATGCCGAACCCCTGCAGATGTGTCAGGAATGTCTTAGGAAGATCTACACATTACTGATTTTCAGTGGAACACGATTTTAGAAAAAAAAGTAAATGTTATGTTGAAGTTTTATTGTTTTAAAAATAAAGTTTAGTTTTAAGTTTTATCAGAGTTTTTTCTCTTGTTCTAGATTTATTTAAATTACAACTTTCACTAAAATATTTTCATTTAATCAGATAGGCTAATAATCAAGGTTTAATTTAATATACAGGCACAGATAATATAATACTACAGATACAGGTGTCTTAACTAAAAGGTAGTATAATTTTAGTTATTTAGGTTTGAGTTAAATATCCCTAGACCATGTTGATGTGTGTATGTTCTTACAGATACCTACCACCTTATTCCAAAACAAAGTCGATGTTTTGTTATAGAAACAAGTCCGTGTAAAACAATTGCAGCCCCTTGTTTATCTCTGGGATAAATACTTTTGAGGTTACCTTTCTGTTTTAGTAGTGGCCAAGTATGTTTTTATATCTAAAATAAGTTAAAATCAAAGTTAATTTAAGTCAATATCAAATCAGTATGATGAATAAGATTTCTTGCAGATAAATTGTTGTTATTTCATTTGTAAATTCTTATGCATGAAGCATTTTTCTATAAATATCGATTCACAAAGCAATGCGGCGGGATAATAGGGGATATTTTATGTAATGTTATTTATGTTTGCGATATAAACAGGTTCCACACTACGATAGTTTCAAAAACACAGAAATAAATCACATCAAACTTGATATAATTGAGTTGTAAACGAAACAAACACTAATAAATTATAATCAGATTATTCAACAACTTATTATTTATTAATATATATTAAAAACATTGTAGTCATAAATATATAAAAGTAATCAATATTTAAATAATAAATCACTTGTGGTAAATAATTGTAATTTTATAGAAACAATAAGAAATAGTGTATTAGAACGTACTTGAGTGAGTACCCTAACCCGACCTTCTGTAGGAGTCTGTGAGCCTAGTAATGCGCTTGTATTTTCGTATGGTTTTGAGCTGAAAAAGAACTTCAAATATTCTTCGATTTATGCGTAAAGTTTGCCGAGGCAAACAATACCTACAGACTACTGAGCAAAATTTTGAGCAGCAGGATATGTATAATAATTATACATTTTTTTTGGTGTGACCTCCAACTCCGTTATGAGAGCCTAGTGACCGAATTCGGATTTCGATAGCAATTTGTCTCTAAAAATAACCTATCCTGGGGTTCACTAATTGCTGCCTACCTACTGTGAAGAAAGCTGAAGTGATGTCAGAATGTATCATGTATGTATTCTCAACTTCTTGTCATAATATCCGAAACATCAAGCGGTAAATCAAAATTAATACATTCATTACCATGATTTTTTCATATCATGTCTGATATGTACCTGTCATAGGCATAAATGACGCAAGAATAAATTTATATCAAATATGGCGTCGCATCAAGAAAAATACTTCTTAAAATATACATGTAGAATAAATCAACTTTAGCAGTTCACTTCGAAAGAAAAAAATCGCTTGTAATATAATAAGCAATAACCTCAAACACCAAAGTGATTACACTTTGTTTTCCAAATTTCACTTATTGAACTAAGAAATAACTGATCTCGTGTAATTATCTAGCGGTTTAGCTGTGATCGCCAACAAAATGGACGTGCTCCCCACGCTGGCATTCGCCAAATTCTGAACGCGATCTATTGAAACTAGCGACTCGCGGCGGACGCGTAAGCTGTCCATATAAAAATGTATGAAACAGATGGCGGCCCAAAATTGGGCGTTTTATATTTACGAAAACTGCAGTATTATGAATAAAACAGGACCTAATATGTTTTTAGTCAAATTATTTAGTATTTAGAGAACCCATTATTGTATATTTTGATTTCAGATCTAACTCCGTGACGAAATAAACGAAAAAATACAAAACCCTGTTTGCGCCATTTTTCTGATTTTTTATCAACTTTATGCGTTTATATTTACGTAATTATTGATATTTAACTCTTGATACTACTTCAGTCATCAATTTCAGTCTTTCATTATGCTACCTTGAAAGTATGATAGGTGTCAGTAAGTTCTAAATAGGTTTAAACTGAAAAATGAAAACACTCGTTTCGCTCATTTCCGCGAACAATACCCTTAAAGGACGTAAGTTGTGTGGTTGTTTCGCTTTATAGATATACAAATTTAACAAGAGCACACTTAACCCTAGGTTTTATACCAACTCTGGTGCACAATAATTCGTAGAGGTCACAAAAAACTTGGTAAATTATAACTCTACCCTAGCATTTGGAGTGAACCCGACCAAATACGCTGGAATATAATAAAAACCTGCATTTTCGCTCTAAATACACCGCAATATCCGTCATTATAGCTGTTAGAGGCAGCAACGTGTTATTTGAGGCTTGTTACATGTCAGAAAGCCATTTTGTTAACTATATAGGGCCGATCAATGGTAGGTAATTATTGTACCTACGCGGTGTTGTGGAAATCAAGATTAGTTTTAGTTTAGTACGCCCTGATGAATGGCGAAGGGTTACCAATTACTTATTATGGCATAGCGGACTTTGTGCTTTATTTGTGCATGGATTGGTTTATTTAATAGGTCAAACAAGTCGCTGGAACATTGGTCTGGGTTTTATATCAATAGAATTGTAGTATGTTCCACAAAATAGTTTATAATATCTGATACAATGGTAGTTTTATGTATATGTATAGGTACTGCGCCACAGAGTCTACAAATACAATGATCTAGGTGCAATCTTAAAACAAAATCAGCAGCACATATAATAGATAATAATTTCCACATACAGAAAATAAAAACTGTGAATATCATACATCTCTGTAATGCATTTCGTGGTAGACAGCGCCAATTCTGCCTCAGTCTCTCAACTATTAGTAATGCTTGTGTCCGATTTCTATGACCAGGAAAACACAACAACAATGATATTGACGCTAATAGACCCGCCCTCAAACTCAAGTGTCTTATTACGCAACCGCATTGCCGCTTTACAATAGCATATGTCAGTCCAACATTTACTGTCACATTGACAATAGACCACTGACAATGGATAGACAGATGCGGACAGTTTCTGTGTTTAAATACTTTTTTCTGACCGACTTACTCTATTGTATGATTTGTTTAATCTAATATCGGATAGACACAACCCTAGTTGGGTTTGTGCATGTGTGCCATCACGTATTGAAATTATATGTTCATTACAAATTACTATGATCTAAGTTAAGAATCACAGATAAAGTCCTGGGATGCATAAATAACTCAATGTAACTATAAGCCGACATAAAAACTCATCCTTTCTAGCATGTACGATTAACCTTGAGTAAAAATTCGTTTATTATTATAGTTACCTTACAAGTTCTAAGCTAGTCTGAGAAAAGAGCTTTAATGCACATACAAATTTTTATCTCTATTACAGTAAACAGAACTTCAGACATTATCTAATTATAAATATTCCAATAAATACGCTACGCCTGTAGCTCCGCTTGTTGGCCACCTCTACCTTATTTCATAAGTACACCGGACCTATCGCGACGGAAAGACCTAAATTATAACTTTTCAATACAATACGTTGACAGTTTTAATATGAAATTATTGCGTTCCTTAATACGTAACTGTTACGAGGAATAATTGATAGATTGGTCATGCCATTTGAGCGCTCGGCACAGTTTTGTTCTCACTTTTTCAATAGTTGAATGCCTCTAAATATACACGGTGGGACATTATTATACTGTATTTAAATTGGAGTGGAAAAACATAAATTGCCTTTGTCATATTGATTATATGTGGGCGAAGGGAATTAGATAATGACAAGGGACGGCCAACGTATTGGCAAAATAAATTATACGGTCGTGCTGTTATACGTTCCAGTATTGCTGGTTATCCATTGTACAAACAGCATATTTATGGCGTATAGAGTCTAAGTACATGTCACAATTCAATGAATTTGACATAAACCATTAAAAGAGCACCTACATAACTTGAAACAATAACAAATCATTTTAATTCAATTTTGGTTTTAGCCAAAAACTGTCTCTCGATTTTGCTATTTTGTCACCAGCAATTTAATTAATAAAATTTTGTAATACAATTGAGAGCATATTTAGGTACGTTAACAATTGTTTTCAATCACTTCATCAATTCCTATCTTAATATCTACGTTTCTTTCAAAACCCTCCAGCAACATGATTTGAATCTGGATCGCAGAATTGCATTCGCACAAAAGGATCCCGCATTATTGATGAACTGTCAAGCTTATTTGATTAATCCCAAACGAATGGGGTCCCTATTCTATGAGATGCCTAATCCAGGATTGCAATGCTATTGTGCTCGACGTGTTATTCGATTCGAGGAAACGTTTTCGAAAGAGATTAGGGTGTTATTCTGGTTATTTGACACGTCATTGCTCGTGTTACGAGATTTCGAATGGGATTTGTGTCAAAAAGTTCTATAGGGTCACTTCATAATAGGGTACTTGAGATGTTTATTATGTTGTGCAAGTTTGCACTTTTAATAATTCATTGTTCGTTTCTTTGGGCTTGTCTATGAAATAGTTCTTTTTTATAAAGCTTCGTCTGTTCATGTCAAAAGTAAAGTTTTTCAATTCCTTAGAGATGTAATTGTCATTGAAATTATGGTTTTAAACGTTTATGAAAAGTACAACAGAGATTTTAATTTACGTATTAATAATGTGTCTGTTGTTCTATTGTACTGTCATGAAGTAAAAGCATATTTCTTTCAAGTATTACATTAATAAGTAAAAAAAGGTATCTATAAAACTAATGGCTAAGAAATCATAAAATTTTACCACATTTTGTAAATATTTGCCAACAAGTTTGATGAAATACTATTTTGCACGTGGTTCTAAACGACCCTTTTTAAAGGGGAGTTACACTATGAACCTGGTCCAACAATTACAATTCAGAATGTTTACTACGCCACTCATGTTGCCAATTTAAAAAATAATTACAATAGGCACTCGCAACCCCTTAATATTTCCCAAGCCACAGCCACAATTCCTACAAGGGCTTGTAATCCTATCACAGAGATCGTTCGTTAGATAAACGAACAATATTAGCTGTCAATGCCAATATTTGGAATGCATAATTGAAGTACCCTGTGAAAATATTTTATTGAATTTTATGATTCGACGTAAATATTTTAATAAAGTATCGGTAAGATTTTAATACAGTAAATTTTTATTTATGTATTACGTAAGTAAGGTCAAAATCTTATCAGATGTCATGAAATCCATAAAAAGGTAAGCCATGTTCACAACAGAATAAAACAAAGAAACACAGACAATGGCGTCATACTTTCTTTTTTTATTAAATTTCGTTCCATATTCAATTATTCAGACTAGAAGAGGTTCTTCTACAAAAACTTTCACCTGTAATTTCTACGTCAATTAAATTAATCAAAGGCTTTTTATAGAGTAAATTACAAGTCTATGTCAGTCGGTTGTGAACTATAATTTACTTAGAATATCATTAACTCGGTGTTTAATTATAAAATCGATAGCATTGTTATGACAATATTGGATTTGAAGGACTCTATTGATCGTACGTCAATTGCCTATTAAAATAATTTATTACCTTGAAATTATCGATTTGACTGTTCCCTATATTTATCTATAAAAAAAACCAATTCTTATAGATATTAAAATATATAAACCAATGGTATGCACGTGAAAAAATCCACAAAAGATAACAAATGTATAAAATGTTAACCATGTTTTACATATTTAAAGTTAGACTGGAAAATAAACGCAATTTAAAGCTTTCATATTATGAATAAATGGCATCTTAATTACGATGAATGCTTGCCTTTCTTCGGTTTTAAAGCGTTTGAATATTCATTGCACATTTAATCTAGAATTCGCAAAACAGTATAAAATTAGTAACGACTGCGGTGAAAGATATCAGCGACTTCTAATGAAGCTACTGTGTCATAATTAAATACTGTAGTATTAAATTATCTGTGATTAAGTGAATGGATACATGACTTACACATACATAAGGTTTCGAATACTCGTGTGATTATGATAGATATGTGTACTGTTATATGTAGTGCGCATCTGTTCCTATTAATTATTATTTATTTGTATAATAATCAATGCTTTGTTGTACGTAATAGTATAGCGTCTCTTCATCAAATTAAAACCGAAAACCTATAACAAAGTTTACAGACAAATCGCAATTAATCCGATCCACAATGCAACAATTCCTTCCATTCAGCCAGAGAGCACAAATCGCTCGCATTAAACAGCCTGAGTCGAAGTGGAGTAATCCTTCGCCGTGATGCATGGCTCGACCCCACCCTCTCGCCTTGCTCTGACCTAACCCCATATTTCAGCGTGAAAAGTAACCCCTCGAATGTTTTATTAGCTGATGAAACGGTTCTGTCCTCCCGACGGTAAATCTGACAGGCTAACAGATGCCTTCGAGCTTTTTCTTTGAACTTTTTCGAGCGCCTGCGAGACTAGTGTTGACAATAATTCGCGCCCGCTCCTTTTGTCTCGGAGCCATTTATCAGGCGTCCAAATTTAGGTTGGACGAGAAGTGTGTGTAATGGAAACAAATAGCCTACAGAGATATGGTGTTCTTTTAATAAACAATGTTCTTTTATAAAAAAATAAACATACATGAAATCAATAATGATGATGATTAATAACTAACGGGACTTAACGCGTTATGTCCCGTTAGTTATTATTCATGAGTATACATCGCAAATCTCTTAAAACTATAATTCAATAATACTGAGTGTGAGAATCAAACATAAGTACCTAGATATCATTAAGTCATATTATTAAAAAGCTTTAGTCTTAGGAACAAAAAGCTCTTTTTGAAACTAATTAAGAAAGCTTTTTCGTGTTTAACTTTCAAATAAGTGTCCTAACTCAATTAAATTAAGCACGTCCATCATTAAAAAACTTGAGAAACTTTAAAAAGTGTTTCTAGTTAAGCTACTTAATTATCTTTAAGCTTGCAACTAAAAAAACTTTAAGACTGGGACGGTAGCTATTTCATTATGTAATTAGACTTTTTTGTACACGTAGCCGACTTCATACCTGCCATACTATATTCTATTTTATATCAACATAGTACCAAACAGAGCTTTAATCTATCCCTAGATTCTCTTCTTTAATCATAAAGCAATTACAACTAATAATTCCACCACCGCATACTAATAATTCATCACATAGTTGAATCGGTAATTTCTAAAAGGTCACATATCACACTGTATTTAATAGCAACATATGCCCTTTCAGAAATTATCCATTCGTAGTCGTTCTGACAGTGAAAATGTGACCATGAATGAGAAAATTCCCTCCCCTCCAAAGCGTCCGTCACGTCGCAAGAGAATGAATTTGTCAGCCTCTGATTCAACGCTGACACTGTCTCCCGCGCCGCTCGTTACTTGCAGGGGTGCTTGCTGTTAATGTACGAATATAGAGCATTACAGAAAAAATATTGTAGCGTCGAAGTTTCGTAGAATACGCAAATTATTCTAAAGGGATTAACAATTATGTATATCAATAATTAGTCACTTCGGGTTCAGGACTTGGATTACAGATTAAGTAATAATGTAAGTATGTGTAAAAGTTATATGAATTATTACTATTTAAGATAATCACATTTAAGGTAATATGTACATTTAAGACAATAAATATATTTCGGGGAATAGGAAAAAAATGAATTATTGAGTATATTTCCCAATTTCAATGTACATTTTCGTAATTAAATTACATTTACGAAATGCGTTGGATACTACGATGAGGGAAAACATCGTAGTATAATTCGTATTTCATAATTCGACGTAGGTCAGTTGTTTGGGGCTTGGCTCCGTAATCCGAACAGGTAATAGTAAGTGCTTGTAAATGGCGATATGGCTGACCACCTGTCACATTGAGTACTGACTATCTGGTCAGCACGTGAGTTCGAGGTGACCATAGAATTACTACCTTCGCAATTTCGGAGATGGACACCTAAACCTCCGACTACCCCGCAAGGGTTAATGGTCGTGAACGCGTTTGTTTTTTGTTTGATTTTTCTACATAATATGTTTGTTTTGCAATTCAGTTCGTTTCATTAGTATCGACCGTGGGTATTCAATAGTAATGTAACTCGATGATCGACACTTTGTTTGCCTTTGTTTTTAAATTATTTTAAGTCACATTAACATCACAGATCATACACATATATGAGCGCCGCCAATTAATCTAATAGTCTAGACTAGCATTATAAAAGCTGTGTACATTCGACATTAATGCCTAAATAAAGCACCGCATCGAATACTAACTCGTTAACTGCAGTGCACTCTATCTACACGGTTGCGACCTCGTTGTCCGCCTGGTGTCGGTTAAATTTACGACCTTTCCCCTTCTCGGAGAGAAAAAATAAATGTGGACACCAAGGAGGTATATTTCAGTGCCCGTTTATTTGGCCAATAAATTTCCTTTTCTCGTCTCTGACTTACGCTAAAAGTTATGTAGTTCGCCGGCTTTGGTTCATATTTTAGTGCATGAAGGTTAAATATGGACTGAACAGACGGGTTATTTTTATAATCTTTTATTAGATATATCTAAAGCAATGGGTAATCTATTGTTATCTTACATATTATCAAGATTCGGTTGATGAGTAGATGATATTTTTTATTAGTATAGGCAATAAGATACATATTATTGAAAAAAAAACCGATAAAATTAATTAAGCATGTTAATGCTTTTGTTGATTAAAAGTAATCCACTCTAAATATTTTCAACAAAGAAACATCAATGAATTTAACCAATGTCTTTCATTTGTTTTTGAAACATTGAACTCTAACATCAAGTTTACAGATTCGCAAGATCTTGAAGAAATTGAATGAAAAGAACATTACAGAGATGTAAAGCACCAGGAAGCGAGCACAAAGAGCCATGCATCACTTTAACAACTGCATTAGCCGGGGGCCGCGGCTTAAATCGTCCAGTCTTAATCGTGCACTACAATCGTATATTTCTTGATTAAGGGATCGTAAAAATGTCGTCTCCTTTGAATTATGCGTGCCTGGTACCCAAATGGGCGTTAGTTGGCTGTCAGCGGAATATTGGAGGATGTTTTTATGATTTGGGGATGTTTTCGACTTGTTCAGCGTTCACTTAAGCGTTAATTGAAGTGCTGGAGAAAATTTATTGGATCTTTAAGCTGAACTTCTAAAATTAACTCATATTAAGACAATTTTATTATTAACTCCTTAACATTTTAGATATTGGCGACCGTTGTAATATATTGTTTGTGTTGTATTATATGACGTATGTAGCACATAATCATTAAAACCAGTAAATCTGAGGTCTACATAAGAGTCTAATTTCGTTTTTCTGTTCATAGTAACCTCATGAGGGATGCGACCACTGCGAATATCTCCGTACACCACATCTCTTCAGGCTCTACTTCTATTATTTACAATTTTCGTTATCCAAGATAAACACCAGATAATCAATCTATAAGCGATGTAAATTTAAATCAATAATGTTGTAAACAACCTTCGCTGTGATTGCCAAAAATTTGTAGTAGCAATATTTCAATGCAATTACACACTCAGGTTCAATAATTTAGTTCTCGTGGACATTTTTCTGGTTACAGGGGTAAAAAAGGGTAGGGAGAGGAGAATCACAAGGGCAGTACTAAATGAGTAGCTTGGTACTAGACAAAGTAAAACTAGATATACCATAGGAAACTAAAATTATTTTTTATGTTAATCCATTGCTGATAATTCACGAAGCCAGATTGGCATGCTTGATTTTAGCTCAAGAATTCATGCATAACATTGATCGGTAATAAAAGGATAACAAACTGCAGTCTGTTAGTAATCTATACGACCGTGTTACATACTTTCTTAGCAAGATGAATAATTCATGAATATACCGTACAAATTGATCGTAGAGTCACCTTAAGTTTTGTCCCTGAGGATATGTTTCATAAAACGAACAATAAGAAAGGTGAGATTATATTTAAATACTTGAATTAGGTGATCATTAGTCGCTCTAAAATAAAGCTAGTAAAGCTTGCAAATATTTTAATTGGCAGCTTAACTGACTGGCAACTCATATTTTTGCTTTACAGGAAAAATGTTTATTATATGGAGTTAGTATCTCTGATGACCCATATAAAGGTCATCATATTGGTGTATGCTTTAAACTTTAAGGTATATTATCTGCTTTACAAGCTGTTAATACTTCTCGTCGTACGTCAAAAGAGATCTAATCGAAAACCTATTTCATCACAGACTTTCAGGGTTCTCACGTGAAATTTATTCGAGGTCGATATTGAGATTACTAAAGTATTAGAAGTCAAACGAATAGCTCTTCAATGCTTATATCCGAGTATAATATTCCTATCTTCGACTCTTTAACATGAACAAGCTATACTTCAAATTTGTCTTGACATATTAGATGAAATCAGTAAACTAACTACATATGTATGTATGTACATATGTATATTTTTCGTCACCATTAACTTTGGTATGCTATTAACCACCTGAAAGTAATCGATCATGTACAAATGCATTCATTGGTTACATTCGTTATTTGTATATCCATAAACTCTACATTAACATTAACAAATTTTCCCTAAAAATCCCAAGTAAATTCAAATATACATACTGAACCTCCACCCGGCGAGCTAAGGAGTTTTATAGCTTTTTTCTTTGTCAAATCATCCCCAGACGTCGGCTGTATCAAATTTTCATGAAGATAGCACCTTTGCGGGACGTTTCGACACTTTCCATTAGAGATCGGATCATGTTTACATTGCCTTCAATTTTTCTCCTTGTCTTCTTTACGTTGTTTTTCTCGCTTGTCTAGGGAATCATTGATATACATAAACATGTTAGGGTAATGCGCTTTCTATGTTTTTGTATTACGTGTTTGCTATGTATAAAATTTTATTGATTTTGTAATGACAGGGACAACTAGGTATGTCGTAACATTGTTTAAGTTGGATTAATATATTTTTAAATAATGTAATGTAATGTTTTTATTTTTAATGTAATATATAATTATGTATATATTAATGTAATATTTTTAAAATTAAATTTTAATTTCTTTTTGAATAAATTATGCTGAATAAAAATATGCTCAATTTATAGAAGCATTAACCACTAATTTAATCACTAATTTATAAAGGAAGATCAGAGGATAACAAAGCTCGGATAGAAGAAGTATATCTTACGACGCACACTCACCTAATAATGTTGCACAAAAAATAAAGTTATCATACGTACAAACGAACTTCTTTCAAAGGAAATACAAACAAAATGCAAAACAATCCTATCTAAGACCCGAAATTGTAGACAATGCTATCAAAGCAGCCCTATTCTTTTACTACTCCGTCCGAATCTACGATAAGGCAATACCAATGTTACCCTTTTAAAGGGCGTGTAATAAAAATAAAAAAGCGCTAACAGAGTTGCGAAACAGCGACACATTTCAAGAGCGACAGACGGCGGAAGGCTTTACTACTTCCGGTAACAAGATGGCTGCGCATTCAGTGACACCGGAAACTGCGGTGGCCATCCGAAACTTGATAAAACGTGCACCTTATTCAATTGGTTTTCACACACAAAAAAGAACCTTATCTCTTTAAAGTTAGATACAAAAGTTGTTTGAATCTAAAAAGGTAATAAGGTCTAAAATGTGAATGGAAAGCAATGTCCCATTCCCGTCAAGTGAGATGGGCCATTTCCCCTATTTTGTATGATGTAAAGTTTTCCGTTTGCAACTGATAAGCGTTAATAGCCCCAGCTCTTTAACGTGGTGAATTTACAGAGGTTTATGAAATACATCAGTACCTTAGTCATTGTTACTGTTTTCTTTTGTATTAGGTGTTTACGTAATACAATTGAAAACGTTAAAATGCTATAATAAATATAAATTTGAGAATCTTAATTATATACATAATAACTCTACTTTACTAGTGTACTAAATAAAAATAAATATTACGTTTGTTTGTTACGTTAATATTATAGTTTTAAGAGATTCGCGATTTATACTCATGCTTAATTACGTAAATATTATTAAAAATCGATATTACGGCTCAATTATAATAAGGGCACCGATAAGATAATAAAGTGATGATAAATAAAACACAATCGAGACTTGACTAAAATGACTTTCAATTTTGTGCATATCTTATATTCCTACTGGAACTGTTAAATACCTTAGAATAAATGTACAGTTGCTGAACATAAAACAAACCTTATTAAATAACAAACGCAGCCAGTTTATTTCAAGCATTCCCAACCGATAAGATACATTTCATGCTTCAACACAGCGTTTACGAGCATTAAAATCATAAAAGTCACCACAAATTGTTTTGCTCTACATAACGAACCCCATTATTGCTTTAAGATAGAAATCAACCTTTAATAGGCTGAATGAAATGAACATTGTAGGTCGGAACGCGGCTCGCTGACTGGGCAATTTTATTTCTTTATAGCGGGAAAATGCCGACGTTGGAAAAAAATGTACAGGGTACACCATGCAAAGAATTTTCCGGACATATTACCATGTTTCATGAATTATTCTTACTATGTGGATTTTTAAGGTGATAATATGGAAAATTATCTGTTGGATTGGATGAAACGTAAGGTTTGATGTGGCAGTAAATGAATTTATAATATGAACTACTACGCAAAGCCGTAGTAAGAAACAACATTCTGTGACTACCCCTAATAGTGCTCGTGAAGTGTATGAATGTTTAAAATATATAATAAATTCTTGACTGTAGAAATAAAGTCTTCTAATATAACAATTTCTTATATTTTCTTGAGGCGGGTTTAAATTAATTGTTTATCGTCACAGATTCGTTTATGCATACGATAACCCCTAAGTTCACTACAAGGGATTTTGTAGTGGATCTGTATGGTAGGTTCTAAAATATTAAGTAGTCATTAAAAGGGATCCAAGTAGAAGATAATTTCTGAATTTCATTGTACAAAAATCTTCTGACACCTTGGTCACCCTACATAACCAATTATAATATGCATACAAGTATTTGTTTAATTATACTGTTTAAATACTTTTTGTTTGTTATTTGGGTCAACTCGCTCATCCCTTTATCTTTATTATATTGGTTCGTTTATATTTTAAAGGTTATGTTCAGGTTTTTGCATTATTTTCACCTGTATAAACTCTTACTAATAATAATAATGAATATTATGGATTATATTTTCATACATTGTCTGTAGATTAAATGATGTAGAGATGGTTTAATAAATGTTAAAAAAAATGTTAACAACGCTGGGTAAGAGAATTAAAGTATGTTGTCAAAAAAAAGGTATAGAAGATGTGAATTCATGTACCTTACGTAAGACGTTGATATTAAAAATAAAAAGCTATGTCAAGTATAATAAAATTTATTCGTAGCAACATTAATATCAGTCTTTAGTATTTTCTAAAATTATACAATCAAGTCTTAGTAGGTCCATTAGGTATAAAAATAAATAAATTTTAACAATTACTAAATTAGTTATTTCAGTCATATCTAACAGACAAAACATGTAGACGCTATCTAAGTAAATATGTATAATTACTTAATGTAATATCATGACCCGACAATTCCTCAAACACATATTAATTACATATGGCATAAATATTAATCTTTATGGAGAAATCAATGGCTTGATAGACCACCATGGAAATTTAAATTGTCTTGACCACTCATTGCACAATTTCTATAAAATAGAGGGACTTGCTCGTACCAGATAGTAAAAACGACTAACTGTACTTTTGCATTTATGCGTATCCAAGGGTCAATGAAGCTGTAGCAATTTAACAAGTATAAGTAAGTTTAAGTGTACAATTACAAACAAAATCATTTAAGAAATCACATCGGAATTGCAATATTTAAACATACATTTTTGTATCTACACAAAACAATCACCTAAGACAAACGCGCTCACTACCATTAACTCTTGCGGGTTAGTCAGAGGTTCAGGTTTCCATCTCCCCAATTGCGAAGGTAGTAATTCTATGCACACCTCGAACCCACGTGTTGAACAAATAGTCAGTACTCAATGTGACAGGTTGTACGCCATGTCGCCATTTACAAGCGTATTTTGTATCTACACAATGTATAACTCGTATATAAGATCTATATGTTTTGTAGTAAAGTAAAGACTTAATAAAAAAAATGTATCGATAATTATTTGATCTAAAGGCCTGTTAAATAGTCAGTTTATTTGCGCATTCGATATGTCATCTTTTACTAATCTATATTTCAAACCTACCAATGCATGTATTATATTTATAATGATATACTATTGAAATATTTTACATGCCTTAGAAAGTTTAACATAATTTTCGAAGTAAAAAATTAATACAAATGCTGCAAGTTAAACCTGTAAATAAATATAGGAAGATCTATATAGATAGCTAAAACGTTATTCTAAACCAGTTTCCATACAAGAAATTTAGAACGACTATATGCTATAGCTTCTGTAAATACGGAGATGGGTACTCAAGCGTCTGGCTACCTCGCCACAATAAAAGAGAGAGTATGAATACCCAAGTCTGGAAACGTATGTTATATCTATATAGCTAAAAATATTAGACCATTTTCATGTTTAACTGATGATAATTTCTTACTTCGTAATTTAAAATGAACAAGCAATATCAAATAATTTGCCACATTATTACATTACATAAAACATAGATGGCACTGTAATTATAATTTGATTTTTATATTATATTTAATTCTTCGCTCCCATTAGTAGCAGGGTGATGTTATATAGCCTAAGGCCTTCCTCAATAAATGGTCTATCTAACACAAAAAGAATTTTTGAATTCGAACCAGAAGTTCCTGAGATTAGCACGTTCAAACATACAAACTCTTCAGCTTTATAAGATTAGTATAGATTAATCTAGTATCACATTACAATAAGACATATTTGATACCAAAAAAATCATAGTACCAATGTACAAATTTCGCACCCTATCATGTTTTAACTATTAATTTTTTCATACAACAATTTTAAGCAACCATTCCCATAAATTAAAACTTCAAAACCCTAAACCTTATTCACAAGTCCCCTCTTCAAGAATTACAACATCCTAAGATTGCGACATTGCTCATCACATTTTGTCCTTACAACCAATTTCTGGTCTGTTTTAACTAGGGACTCTATATCCATCTTGGCTAGTTCAGGATCTTCATTCGCTCCTTCTCTTAATATAGGTATGTCTGAGGGCCGAATGACTCCAGCTTGCAAATAACCAATGAGGTGAGGTCCGTGCTTCTTTAGTAACTGTTGGCGCTCTAGTTCTATTTCTTCACGCCTGAAATAAAAGAATATTAAGTGTATAAGGGGTAAAACACCTGTAAATATGTATACCAAAGTGAACATATTGAGAGGGCCTGGCTAGTTTTAAGTATCTGGATTAGCTATTACGATAAATGCTAATTAGCTGCCGTTCTTCCCGGCAATAATTAGCTGTCGTTGGAATCGACTAAGGTTGGATTTCACCGAATGCATAGCAAAGTCTGATTAGTTAAACAGAATTAAACTTAATCCCAATCAATTTTCGTAGTTGATTGTGATTATCGCAAAATGGATTTCACTGTGCTGTATTTAATCGTGGTTAAGAAATCGCCTCTTTTCGTTTTGTTTACGCGATTTGACATTGGCAAATTGGCAATATTTTGACAGCTGCCCTAACCCGGGTTAGTCACTTTAATTGACGAAAATCGGCCAATTAAGCCTTAACCCACGTTTAAGCCTAAACATGATTATTTTTGCAACGGTGAAATCAGAAAACCGTGATTAAGCTCTTTAACCCACATTAGCGTGTCTTAATCGTGTTTAGTAAGTTTGGTGAAAACCGCCCTAAGGGACGAAGCATCAACAGAATCTGTTGAGCGCTGGGCTAACAACCTGATATCAATTTTACATATGAGATCACAACCCCAACATTGATGCTAAAAATGACTAGGAGATATTATCGTGTCTCTGACGTTGTATCCACCCCAATATTCGTATTTATTATTATGTGTATATTCTGATAAAAAAGTATCACATAAAACATCAAATTCGCTGTAAAAGAGATAATAATCTAAGATCTTACTGCAAATGTGTACAAAAAAGACCAAATGATATGCAACTTATTTCAGAACATTATTATTGTCAACTTATTACTGTATCCTTCTTCATTTTCATACATATTTATTAACAAACTTTTAGGTAAACACCTTACCATAACCATTAAAATGCCACAACTCACCACAATTTATCACAGTCTGCAGCGGCGTTAATGTGAGCATCTTCCATTGCCTTTTCATTCTTCCTCTTAATCTCGTTTATTCTTATTTGTTCTTTGAGTCCCTCTGCGTAGTTCTTCTTTCGTTCTATCGCCGCCATTATTGTCTTTTGTTCCTTCTCATCTTCTTTGCGCATTCTTTCTGCCACCTGAAAGTGTTTGGAGTTTCATTAGAGAATTGACAAGGACGAATGAAATGGAAGAGGTTTATATCACAATGATATAGGTAACCTAATCTAAGGAAGGAAATATTACGAAAGGAAATATAACTATCCAGGTATTGATGTTAAATATAGAATACAGGTTGCTAGCCCATCGATCAATAGATTCCATTGAAAATACAACCATTAGTCGCCGCTTGCATAATGACGTATTGAATGGCAGCTACATAGCATTCTTTTTACGTTTAAGACTTGCACGGAACAATACACAACACCGAGCAATATAGATTATTTTCGACACTTCTACTGCCACGACTAATAATTACGTATCTTAATTTCGATCATATTTAAAAAACTTTCGATAGTCATCTAGACCCGTGACAATGGCCAAAACGTCGGGTAACAAAGGTAATACTTAAAAGACAAACGCATTCACGACCATTAAACCTTGCGAGGTAGTCAGAGGTTCATGTTTCCATCTCCGCAATTGCGAAGGTAGTAATTCTATGGATACTTCGAACCCACGTATTGACCAGACACTATTACAAGGTAATACTTAAGTAAAGTTTTCTTGTAAAAAGAATAAGAATCGAGAATGTCCCAAAAATATTATCTTCTAAGAATGTAGGACAATCCAAAACAGAATAATACTTACACTCATCCTGTATTCGTATTCCCGTTTCTTGTTCATATATTCCAATTCCTTCCTGTTCATCATTTGAGCTATGAGAGCTTCTTTGGTCTTCCGTTTACTTTCAATCTCCTTTTGGACGATCGCTATGTCATTATTGATGTTATTCTCTTCGTGCTCGTGTAGTTGTAATTCTCTTATAATTTCCGCTCGTTTTTCTTGTTCGGCCTGCAAATGAGAAAATAAATCTTTTATGCATGATACACTACACTTTTACTGAACGATATCCTATTCAATTGTTTTGTACCTTTTATTGTGTACGTGCAATGAATAAATTTGACATTTATTTCGTTCTAAACTGGTTATATTGTTTAGCTTATCCTTGAGCTACAAACATTAATGCAAAGAAAATATACATACACATATACCCGCCACTACATCCTAACGAGTTAGGCAGATACATAGATTAATTGCCACCTCACATTGATTAAGCTTCTCATGCATGCTTTTCTTTTTTCTCGTTAAGTCAGAGGTTTAGAGGTGTCCATCTCCGCAATCGCGAAGGTAGTAATTCTATGACCACTTCGAACCCACGTGTTGACCAGATAGTTAGTGCTCAATGTCACAGGTGGTAAGCCATGTCGTCATTTACAAGCACTAACTATTTATTACCTGTTCGTGAAACAGGTAGGTTTCCTCACGATGTTTTCCCTTAGCGTAATATTCGACGCATTTCGTAAATGTATTGTTATTACGATAATGTACATAGAAATTCATTAAAAATCTTTTCCATTGGTACATGCTCAAGCGGGATTTGAAACCTGTACCCACTGATACAGAGGCAAGCCCCAAACAACTGAGCTACGGTTCATTATATTAATATCAATCGTTTGCAAAACCCTGTTAACAACTTATATATGCCCTAAGATAGATAATCGTCTAACAATGTTATCAGAAAGTAGACAAGCCACAAATAAATATTGCCATATTTACCCGATTCTTCATTAATTCTTTAATTATTTTCTCATTATTTGCTTGACGCTGCTCTGCTATTTTCATCTGCTTTTCTTTACTGTAAGAAATTAAGGAAAATGTTGTACATTAACACGAATAAACGCATCATATTATAAGTTTGAGTTTTTATACTAATATCACAAAAGTTCTATTATAAAAGGGAACATAATTAAATGCACATCAAAAAATACTGTACTGTACACCAAAATATGTATAGCTAAACGCACACAAAAGGTTAATGTAGGTTTGGGTTGGGACTGTTTTATTTTGGTATACAATTCAGTATTTTTGGTGTGAATTTTAATATTCTTTGATGTTCGTTTAAATACTACTAAACTACAGTTAAGTACACAAAAGTAATATAGTCCCGATCGGTACCTAACCTTTATTTTGCATTTGTGTGCATTTATTGAAGAGATACATTTCAAACTTATGTGTTACTATTACTGGTATCTCTTAGAAAGAACTAGTTATAAAACTTAGCAAACCAGGGCCATCCAACGGAGTTGTTCATTGCATTTTAATTCAGT
The DNA here is from genome assembly GCA_030578115.1 of Leucoptera coffeella. NCBI lineage: Eukaryota > Metazoa > Arthropoda > Insecta > Lepidoptera > Lyonetiidae > Leucoptera > Leucoptera coffeella. Next base: position 226,148 of record JAMBLF010000194.1, read on the forward strand.
TTTAACGAAAGATTATTATATATTCATTAAAACAAAGAATAAATGTTAAAGTTTAGTTTGGAAAAAAATGCAAAGGAAATACTGAAGTAAACACTTTAAAAACACTTTAACGAATACAATGGTTTGAGTTCCTATAGAAGTTGTAGTCATTATATGGCTAAGTTGTTTCAATGTACAAAGTTTGATATCGAGTTGAGCCCTTAGTCGAGTATGATCTGAAACAACTTTACTTCAAATCAATCAGCCTATGTCAGTCCACTGCCGGACGTAGGCCTTCACAAGAGTACGTCACAAAACACGATCACTCGTGACCCTCAGCCATCCACTACCTTTTCAGGTCATCGGTCCATCTAAAAGTGCTATTATATACTCTACTTACAGTCGTCTATGTTGCGTCAACAAAGTCAGCAGCTCAGTGAAAGTTGAAAATACAAATAATTATTTTCGGCTGAATATTTAGTCAATTGTGATGCCAAACTGGCGAAATATGTTCGCTTTGGGATAAGGTTTGGATCCTCAACTGGAACGAACCGAAGAACAAGGAAGGAGAATTGGAGCTTCGATTTCGTTTTTCTTCGGTTGTAACGGCTGGCGGAGTTGGTGTAACCATGGCGATGGAATAACAAGAAGTTCAAACGCCGTGGCATCAGTGTTTGTACTTCAGCCGACATAACCTTAGTGGTGGAAAAAACTCTACTTACTGGGCAGCAAACTGGTCAGCTGATTCCTTCTTCTGCCTCTCAAGTTCTTGTTCCGCCTCCAACTCCACACGTTTTCGTTCTTCTAAGTACATTTTTCTTTTAGCTTGGAACTCTTTTATTTCCTTCTTAAGAGTCTCGCGGTTCTCTTCAATTTTCCTACGAGCTCTGAAATAATTTAAGACTTAATTAGTTTTTTAAAATATTCATAAGTGCTCTATTCGTTTTTACTTTGGAAATGCCTCTATAAATCAAGAAGTACATGCAAATATAGATAGAATGGACATATAGAAATAGAATGGAGCGGATGGATGAAGGTATGCATAAAGCCAATGGAAGGTAGAGTTGGACAGGGTAGGCCACATAGAACTCAAACAGATCAAATTGGAGACTTTCTTCTCAAGGGGGGTGTACGTAGTAAAGAACGGAAGTGCAAGTATGAGAAGGTTAATGGGTGTGAGTGAAAGCAAGAGATCCTTCAACATTGTTCCATGTGCCGATAGATAGTATCTGCCTATCCCATTGGGGACGTAGAGGTGTAAATATATGTATGTATGTAAATCTAAAAGAACATTTTGCAGACTACCAATATTTCCTCACAATGTAGATATATATTTAGCATGTGAACTTAAATACATATTTTATTTACTACGAGAGACCGGGTCATATCACGATAAATTAATAAAGATATCTGATTACCTTTACATAGGCCGTGGTCGCGGGAAGACTAGCGTCCGTCTCGGCTAATGTCTGTCTACCCTCACAAATTTTTGTAAATTCATAACACGACACACTACTCACACTATCCGAAGACACATCCGCAGTTACGTAATTGAGACTGTGACAATATGTAGACACATAGGTATATGTATATAATTTTATGTACTACTTACTCTTCATCCTCTTTCTGAAGTTTCCGTATAGACATGTCTATTATTTTCCTGTCCAATTCTATATCCTCTTCTTTCTTCTTCTGTTCTAACTGGGCTTTGAATGCCAGCTGTTCTTCTAGTTCCTTCATATACTTTCTCTGCTTCTCTTTAGCTGCGAGTTCCTCTTGCATTTCACCTTCTCTGCCCATTATCACTGATTTAGTTAAAATTTCATTTGCTAGTCTGTCATCGGCCTGAAAGAGTAAATATTTCACATTAAAACTCTTAATAAACTAAGTTAATCTATTTTAAGATTGTAAGACTTTTAGTCTTAGACTATAAACATGCTTGTAATACATCCTAAAAATGCAGATATGGACACACACACCTTTGACTCCTCCGCAAGGGCAAAATGACAATTACAATGGTCTTTGTTTTACAAATCTATGTACAAATATGGAATATAATAGTTATAATGATACAAAAACAAAATGCCAAATTGAGTGTTGTCTATCTTGCGAAACAAAACCATTGTGTTTGCACCTTTATAGGTACGGTTTTCACAAAAGAATCTGTCTATCGGGTATACACATATGCATATTTAAATCTTTTTCACTGCTAATTTAATAAAAAATATCATCTACCTTCTGCTTCAATCTCCGATATTCATTATTGCGCATCTGCTGCTGCAAATCTCTGCAAATATACCCAGCAATCAACTTTTCTTTAAACTCATTCAACTCTGGATCTCTTTCTTGGAGGTACTGCTTTCGTTGGATAGCACATATTTCCTCATTCCTCACTCTAGCCACTTCCATGCCAAAGTCAGTTTCCCAACGGGTAGCTTCGTTCACTATGGTTGAATGATCTGTACGCTGGAAGTTGTAGAATAATAGTAAATAATGGCATAGAAATTATCTTTCTATACATAATTTGAATTTGGCGTTAGTCTACTTGTAGCTTAAGATCTGTTTGGTGAATTAAAGGGTTTTGAGTAACTAACTATACAGGGTTATTTGAAAAACATCAACAACCTCGCACGACTAGAGATAGCTAAAATCATAAACAACAACATTTGTTCTACGAGTTTTATCATAACTCAATACATTAATTAATAATGATTTTTCAAGCGCATACAGTTAAGAACATTCAAACGTAAAATTAAATTGATATTTATTTTTGTATGAAAGTAAAATGTGTCAAATTATCAAAAGTCGTAGAACAAATGTTGTTGTTCACGATGATAGCTACCTGGTCTTGCGAGGTTGTTGATGTTTTACAAATAACCCTGTATAGAAAATAAGAATGACTTGTTTGATCAAGCGTTTGGACTTTACTGAAAAAGTTTATGGTTATGAACAGGGCAGGTGAAATGGAATACAAGAAAATAGGTTTTATTTTATTTAACTAGCTGCTGTTTATCCCAGCATGTCCTAGAAGGTGACCAAGGGACTAGGTGTCATTGGAAGCTTTTGGGCGATGGGTAGCAATATGTCACCAATGTACAATAGTTATAACTTCACAATCCTGATATTCTTGGCAAGAGAGACCTAGGAGATTGTATCATCTCTCTAAGATTCTGTTTAAATCCTGTGAATGTACATGAACATAAAAAATGACATTAACAATGAAATTATAATAAATTAAATCAACACTACACACCTCTTTGTACTGTTTCTCTATTTCCGCCTCCCTCTGTATAGTCGCTAGGCAGCGGTTCATCAGATTATCATGCATGTGACTCTCAAACCACTTCTGGGTTTTCACTAAAGAGTACATGTCTTGAACCTTCTTTTGTTCCTTGTCAATGGCAATTTGCTCTAATTCCCTCCTTGCCTAAAATTGAAAATCAACCATAATTATTGCTATACTTATTAAGGTAAAATCGTAGAACAGAGACAGTTCTTCATTATCCTTATTTAAAGGAGAGGGCATTGAAGTTATTCAAACATATCTCCAATCAAAATATTATAATAAAATTGTTAATACAAAAATATTTTAAACTGAAAATCATCATTATTTTAAACTAATTTATGCAATAAAAAACAATTCCCAAAAATCACAACCGTCAGTGTCAGGAGCATAACAAGTGAAAGTGCCATTAAAGGTTGCAGGTGTTTGATGATACCATATTATTTATAAAAAATAATATACACTTAGTTATTTAGGGCTAATATTCATCCAATACATTATAAGGATGAAACCCCAATGGTGTAATATAACCTGTGTCACTTTTAAGCATGAATGTTGGGTATGTGATGACATAACAGAACATTGGTGATAGGTTGCTAGCCCATCACTCAATAGATTCTATTTACTCCTGGTTCCTACGTTGCCTCCTACTGCATACCGGGAATAACAGCAAGTTATTCGTCCTAGATTAGCACGGGACGGGGAGAACTGAATGTTTAGATAACATTAAAATACTCACCATTTTGGTCAAGTTATTAGTTTTGTATAATTCTAAAATTGAGTAACAAAAAATATAAATATGGCCAATTTATTCTAATAATATAATAGAAGATGAGCACGTAAACAGGAAAAATATCGTAATTACAGTGTCCTCTTCCGTTAATTGCAAAAGTATTAAATCACGTCGTGTATTTTTAATAAATCAACCATAAATAAATTAACTGAAAGAAAATAAACAACTCCCAAACAGATTTTAAACATGATTAGTGATGGGACATATGACTTATACCCTCATTATGTCATACTAAAGAATACCAAGTATTTTGTTATTCTTGCAATGTTTCCATAAAAAAATATAGCTGAAAGTTTTATAGAAATTAGGGTGCAAAGATTAATGAGGGTCATCGCTGTCGTTGTGGTGGGCTGGTTGATGAGTTGGGACACCATGGACTCTCGTGTCAGAGAAGTGCTGGTCGGTGGTCTCAACACGCCACGCTCAATGAAGTTTTGACGGGCTCATGTCGCTATCAACGTGCCAGCTGTGCTTGAGCCCGCTGGTTTGGCTCGTGATGACGGTAAGAGCAGTAAGAGGCCTGACGAAATGACCATCATTGCTTGGAGTTGTAGAAGGTCTTTGTGTGGGATGCCACATGCGTGGTCACTAGCATTCCCATCTCGCTGGGTCGGCTAGCACTGCGGCCACTCAGAGCGAGTCTCAGATTATAAATGTGTCATATTTTTTAAATTAGTGTATTTTCGAGTTCATTAAAATGGAGCGAATTATAAAGCCAATTAATCTTTAATTTAAAGTTAATTAGTGAAAATGAGAATAGAAATGTAATATATAGAATAGCAAGATTGCAATTACTGTTAAAAATTGTGCATACTTTGAATGCCAGTAAAGTTTTATAGCTTAAAGGAAGCACATCCCTATTATTAATTATCAAATTTACAGAGTTACCAGTAAAGAATAAGACGATTTTGTATAGTGCACTTATTGAAATACAAATGTATATTACATTATATTGCATTTATTTATGAATAAATTTCAATTAAAAAGATTAATACAAAAATTTTTCTCACAAAATTGTTCAAACTTGCTATATTGTATCTAGTTTATAGTAAAAATTAATAACCTGAGCTTATGCAAAAAAAAAATTAATAGCAAGTACATTGTATATGAAACAATATATGATTTAAAGAATCTTAATCAAGAACGTAAATTTTGCAGTTTGCCTGAATAAAAATCCCGCTACTAAAACAAACATGAGATAAGATTTCGAAACATCGGTATTCTTACCTGGTATCACTTGCTGTCAGTTTACTTCTGCGATTGTGTGGGTTGCACGCGCTTGACGTGTGTCAAAATAAAAAGTCAATTCAATTTGAAACCCTGGCGAACAGTGCTCGGTGTTTGGACAAATCTCCGTGTTGTAATGAGAAAGTGATACAAATGGCTGAGAGTAAAGGTGCGTTAATCGCAAAATCTGTGCAAAAACATGCCGGCCGGGCTAAGGAAAAGGTACGTACCCTTTAAATAGTGTCTAGTGCTAAAGAATAACATTTATCTTCTCAGAGAAAAATAAGAGTAATCTCGAAGTAGTTTTTTGATGATTTGGCTAAATATATGTCCTAAATATCAATTTTATAACAATAGATAAAATGGAAAGTACCTTCGTTGTGATCTATTAAGTTCATTAGTTAAAAGGTGATTGTGAAAGTAATCTCTATTGGAATTTTTGTGACACCTGTTAAGTGTAAATTTGCATAACTGAGTCTGGATGGATCTTTGTATGAACTTTCAGTCACTCAATTAAAATTATGAATAAGTTACTTATATGCACATACATTTTATTTGGTTTATATCTCAAGAAACGCACTAAGTCGTTTAGTTTACACCCATCTCTTTATGAATAATTATTGGTCTCTCTCACTCTGAAATCTATTTTTGGGATTAGCTAGTTAAAGTTAACTGCTCATTTTAAATATAGATACCATTCTTCTTATGCATCTACCTTATTATGACTCAAATACTGTTAAAATTAACTATTTTATTAATTACCAATATACAGAAATTTACTTAGGAATAAATTCATTTCATTACTTGCAGCCATATCGAAGTTACATAATCAAATGTATAGGTTTTCGAAAATCCCCAAGCAGTTATCTTTGAAGGTTATTTATATCTCAGTCCTCTCAGAGACAGATTTGTAAATAAAGACATTTAACATTATTATAGCATGCTCGTTCTTGTGATACAATTTAAAAAATGTATATCATTTCTATTTTGGTCTGTTACAATGTCCTACGATATTCGGAATTGCAAACATTGTGATCATTTTGTGGATTCAATGCTCTTAGTATATTGTCTTATGTAAGTGTTCACTACAGTTGTTAGTTTCAGTAGCTATACTTTGGTTGATTGAATAGTAACTTAGTAGGAACATATTAATATTGATAAATTAAACTTATGTATGACTTACTGTAATACCAGAAATGTAATCTCTATACAAAATAAAACATTACATAAATGTGTAAACGTTAACAATAGCAATAATCTGTGTAATACTTTCGGGATCTAAAAACTACAGTGACATGGTGCATCAATACAAACAGTTTGTACTTAATTTTGATATTCCTATTAAGTATTTCAATATTTATTTATTATCAATTCGTCATGGCAATCACACCATTAAAGAACTAGATATCTAATGAGGTTATAATCTAGGTCATTTATTATAATAAATATCTGTTTATATACGCTGTATATTAAATGTCTATAGGGATAGATTGTATTTTCAGCACCCAATGGTATGTTGCCATTTAGATTATCACTTGTACACATATTGACCACATCCAATAACTTCGATAAATTATTAGCAATCAATTATAATCATAGTTCAATATAGCTACAGCAATGTTACACAAAATAACATTTTATTATTAGTTGTTGGTTTAAATGTAATAATGTTAAGTAAACAATATAAAGTTTGGATGTTTAAACAACTAAATGCGTACAATGTAGATAATGTACATTAAAAAAAATTATACATAATATTTAAGAATACTCAGCTGCTCAATAAGTTTATATTTGTAGGTATGAATTTTATAAGGCATATACAAAACTAGAAGTAAGTCATGGAATAACAAAAGAAGAGAGAATTCTGATGATAATTTTTTTGACAGTCAGTGACTATAATCCTTATACATAATATTTAACATTTTTTTTATATTAATAGCTTTCAAAAAACGAAGTATTCGCAATGTAAACATGAGTTGAAACTAAAAATAAATGTTTCGAAATATATTCTTTTATCTATACCTTTTTTATTATGTCTAAAGATCATCAAAATATTTTTCCACTGAACATTCACGAACTATCCATTCACGCCTTAGCAGGTACTTGAGTTTAAGTGCAACATAACTAAACCTGTATGTATTGAGACTGCAATTTTCTAAGTAATAAGTGCTTATTGTTATTATATTGTTTATCCACACCACTGGCTATCAATTCCTGATGTGTGAATAACGAGTTTATTTCTGGTCAGCTTAACTAAAAGCCGTAATTTAATATTGCATCTATTGGACCGATAACTGGGCAAGGTAACCTGTCGTTTTCACTGTTTCAAATAGCTAAACTATTGCTTTAATACGTTCTGCCATAGAACACAAAGATTACAAGGTACTTTGTATAAAGGTATGTTTTTATTTGCCATTACGTGTTTTTTTTTACGAGTAAATAAGCGCCATTTGGTAGTGGATTCCTAGGTTTATAAATCTATATTATTATTATTTTTTGTAATTACTAGATAATGTAGGCACACTTTCGTCGTTGTCGTCATTAGTAAATGTCCTGTTTGATTCAAATACCTACGTCTATTATAAAAGAAAGAAAATGAGTCAAAAAGTAAAAAGATCGTGAGCTTACACACGCACTTTATCGTTATAATATCTACAAAGCCTTGATAGCCATGTAAAAGATCTCAAGTCGTTTATTATTTAGGTCATCTGATGATATTATGTAAATCTTCCCACATGCTAAGAATTTCAAAATGCGTTTATTTAATTTCTAATCTGTGGTCAGCGGTGTTCACGCGAGGTTAAACTTTCTACGACCTTCTTGTGATATCACTTAGATATTTATATACTAAATAGGTATTTTCTAATGTGCTAAATTATAGTTGAACTATACTGGTTCTGCTGTAAATTCTCGTTTTATCTCTTTAAGTTTGGTGAAGTCTTGTATGTAAATAAAACACAAAAACTACACTGACAGAATATCAATCATAGAATATTTCCAACTAACTATACCCGACATGTTTAGAAAAATCTGAATAAACACAAATAGTGCCATTAGCGTCCGCGATTTCTCCGTCACTCGTCGCATATGTTATTACGAACAACTGTTAGCAGGTACGAGTAACTGTACAGAATTGTCTTAGTCTCGGAATTCGCTATTGTTTCCGCAAAATGTGGTCTAGGTGGACCAAGTTTCCCGTCGTTTCGCTTGTGAAGTGCACGAGCTCATGAGGGCACAACTTAGCAATTAGGATGCCGATAGAACTTGCAAAGTTCGTACTAGTTCAGATATGACACTATTTCTAAAGGGCCGCCTGAGTGTCAATAACCAATGATAAAATCGATAGGGAAGTACTTTTCTCAAGAAAGGTCTTTGACCGTACTGCACTGTGGCTGTGTTTAGTAATAAACAGATTGCGAAATACATATGTACTTGTGCATTCTTGAATGAGACTTGTTTTTACTTTATAAGGTTGCTCTGTATCACTTTATGGTGATTGAAGCTGGAGGTTACAAAGTATTTTTCGAGAAACGACTTTAAATGCTTAAAGTTTTCGCTCTGATGAAGATTACACATACGAAATTGTATGGTTTTATTTTATTAATTTACATGCAGCGTGAAATGTATAAAATAATTAAAAACCACAAATTTAGTTATAAATATCAAATGAGTTTCAACGAATATTACATTAAAGAGAAACCGCAAATTGCATATCTAAACTAGTTACCATGATTTAATTTAAATGTAGTTAATACCTCGTTGTTCGTTCATAGACCTGCATTAGATCAATTGGCTAAGGTCAACTAAAAAGGTGTGGGCGTAGCTCTAGTCTGACTTCATAATTTTCTATCTATGTCTATATCATTACACTTCTAATTGAATGAATGAATATACATAATCTTGCACTCTACAAGTTTCTTTAGTTAGTCGTTCATTCGACCAGTGATATGCAAAATTTCAATATAAGTATTTAACTAATCCCAAGCTTGTTATGCCTCCTTATCCATGAATGGAGAGGCCTTGATCACACCCACATGTCAATATGCATAAAATAACTGTTACAAAGATGATAACCTTCTGTCGTATAGGAAAGTGGTCAGAATCGCTTGAACGCAATCCGTTCTATCCGCCCAGTTGGTTGGTTTAGACAAATAAAACTTTCGTTAACAAGTACGTGAATTCCTTTGTTGACATGCTTGTTCAAATCGTTATAGGGCAAGGTTGTCACGCTGCTTCTGTGACTAAAGATGCCATAAATTTGGTGCGACTCAACGTGTCTAACGTATATAGGTACAACTATTGAGTTTGTCTAAGAAATCTAAAATTGTCCCCTAAAAGCACTAATTCCACAATGAGTCTAGCATAAATTGGGATGATAATAGAAAGAAGATTAGTAAAAAAATCTCTGTGTGACTAGACGTGAACTGCTTAAATATTCTCTAGGTCAAGAGTGCTGTTATTCTTCTTAATAATATGCAATTACACATTCGTTGATTACGTGCTAACTACTCGTGATAGGTCAGTGAAAGTAGTGCCATCATTTCTATCTTTCTATTTGAGTGCGTCTTCTAAAGAAATTTCTGTCTCTACGTTGGAATATGCTGTTATAAAATCTGCTATGACTTTGGGTTTTAGTATCTCGATTCAAGGTTATCTGACATTATCATTTTGATGTGATTCTGGAGCCCTTCTCAAAGAGTTTTCTGCTTCTGTGTTGTTTTTTCGAGTTTCCATAGGTTCGAATTTTCTAGTATTTTAGTACCTCTTAAAATTTTATTAGTAATAACAATCTCAAAGTCTAATTAATATAAGTGAAAACAGTTTAATAAGTCTCAACTACATAGATTTACTTTCATTACTTACAATTATAGAAGCAAAAGGAGATTCGCTCGCTGATAACTGCGATAGTCAAATGTGTTCCTCGTAACAAGTTGGAAAAGTGCCCCAGAAAATATTGGGTCGCAGCTCGAAATAGCAGCCGCGGCGTCTGCGGAACTCTGAGACAGTTTCCTAGTGTCATGCCGTCGACACAGTTTCGTATTGGGTAACTACAGGTCTAGATAAATGCCGGCTTTTTTGTCGTAAACGACAGGTACTGAAATAGCATAATGGTTTTCTAGACATCGATATATTTGTGGAAGTCTGTTGTAGACCTAACTATGAGTGGCTTTAACAAGTGTTAATGCACCTGAAATATTAGGAATACCAACAGTACATAGTAATTTCTATTTATATTCATTCATCAGGGTTCAATTCTAGCTATGTATACAATGTGTTACATTGTAACTATGCAATTCATGGCTACTAAACCATGATTTGCAATTCTAAGCGTTCTATTAAAAGATGTATTTTGTAAGTGGGCACCTACTTAGAGAATGAAAAGCCTATTTACTACGTACTTAAGCAGAGTAGTTAAAATTATCAATTTATGAAACTCCCGTCGCAAAGGACATTATCCATGACCAATTACCAGCGACCTGTTGCTTCCGCGTGTGTTGTCGACTCGTGCTAAATTCCTCCGTTGAGGCCGCGATGGACATGTTTTTGCGTTGGCTTTCATCTCTCTTACTTGCAGCCTGGGTACTTTCTCTCGGACCCACATCTTGCGTTTCCACGGGCCCCACTCCGAACTATGTGAGGTCATTATTATTTTGACGTTTCAATGATTTTGTATGAATTATAGTAGCTCAAACTTCAACTTTGATCCGAAGGAAATACTTCGTCTGCCGGCGGTTTCTATCAAACCCTTGACTATCCATATATGTATCGGCTTGTGTTGAAACTTCAGTACATTGAAGTATTTTAAACAAGTTTGCTAAACTTGTCATTAGGTCAAGCGTTTTTTGTAGACAATATTTCAAGTAACTTCGAGTGTATAAGCCTCTTAACCAGCACCTTTTTCTACTTGTATACAAATTAATACTTAAATATCGGCATGTCTTGAATACATAAAGATTGTGCTATACTATGCTTTCCTCGTGTAATCATAACTATCTCTTCTTCTGTAGAAATGAGTATTGCCCTTCTATTTTTTAGCGTAGTACTTCTTATTTAGTCAGCTGTACTCTGATATCAGTTTTATGTCTTGTGAGTAAAATATGGCGAAATGTCTACCAGGTCGATACATTGAGATTAGCGTGTACCTGTATTTGCTGTTTGACATGCATATGCTAAACGTTGTTACTGTAACTGAAACGACCGGTTTGCAATAACATTTTGACATTTGACACAGTTTTTCAGTTCTGCTGTTTTCAAATATTAGAAGTTGGTTTTGCAAATGTAAAGAGGACACATTTAATAATAAATTATTCGTGTAACATTTTTATAGTCACACTCTAATGTACCAAAGATCTCTTTGATATAATGCTGCTGTTTGATTTAGTAGTTAGTGTTGTTTGTACGGTCTATTTTTTACTTATCACCCTATCCTGTCGTTTATTATCTGATAAGATTCTGACATTTCAATGATGAGATGATGTGACGTGTTACTTTCAAGGTTGCTGTAATGATACGTCTCGGTGTCTGTACCTTTGTATCGCCTTGATACATTGCTTATTGTTTCCTCTAAGACATTATCTATTATGACTTAGGAGCACAGTTTGCACTCGTATTACTCTTGAGACTGACATACAATTAGTCCTTTGCCATGTTTAAATAAAAAAGTATATTATTTAAAGAAAGTTTTCGTACAGATACAAAAGATAGTAAAAAGTAAATGGAATAAAAAGATGACTGGACGTTTTGATTGACTTTTTTTTGCATAAGTGCACTTAATGTAAAAATGGTACGTGCGAAAGAGTATGTATTTCCATCAAAGGTCTAATGTGACCTAAACTCATTCGCGGCATGACAAACGCAACTTGGCCGATTATCACAGTCCAGCTAAGTAGGTTTTTGAAATAGTTTGAGTCAACATTACCCACTATCGTGAATGTTCTATTAGGCATTACTAGATACTTTCTGCTGCGAAATATTTGACATTCACGATCAGTTTCGATAATATTGTCTGTTCATTCAAATGGTTGAACTTTGGTTTCAAGGCAAACTGCATGTTAGGAAATCATCCCATCGTACTACAAGCTTTTATTTTCACTATAGACACGAGCAGTATCATGAAATAAAACAATAGAGGTCTTGTGTTCCCGTGGTTGCGTTTTACATCAGGTCATTGTCGTGATCGCTGATATTTGAATAAAAATGGCAATGGAAGTCGTAAAGCCTACGCGTTTTCCTAAAGAAGTATTTTATACGTTTATTTTTTCCGCGATTAGTCACGTAAATCTCAATCGGGAGAGTGCGTTCACCTGTTGCTCGTTTGACAAAATTTGCAGAACACATTTTGGATGATATCCAAAAGCGGTAACTTGGAGTAGAAATCCTACCTGTAGCGTCGGTGCCAACTCCTTAATTCTCGTGGTTTGTATTTATAAAATGAATATCGCGATAGGCTTTTGTTGGATCTTACTGTTTATGAAAATAATTAGCACTTAGTAAACGTCCATTATGTTAAATTTATTCTGTCTCCACAAATGTGTGCAAATTTCAGTAATGTTACTTATGCTTGTATATATGATTCAATTGGTACCAAGAAAACGAAAGTTTCAAACGAATAAATAAATACAAAGATAATTTGAATGCCTTTATAGGTAGCAATACAAATGGAACACCATCTACACCTAGTTTCTTTATGCTATTTTTTGACCTCGTATAGTTTTTCTATTGCATTGCTTTGTGGAAAATGCATATGCCGTTTCCGCTCTTATGAATATAATCTATGCAGTGTGATGTGGCACATCCTGTCTGTCTGTTGCCTGACGAGAATGTCTGTACAGAATTAGACCAAGATAACTCGACCCATCAAGTGGCTTCAATGGCGGAACATAAACCCCATTTATAATGGACGACTTATCGTAAAACATTTCTCATTGGGTGGTTAATCGATGGTATTTCGATTCATATGTATGTCGTACACATTACATGCACTTTAAAAGAAAGAGATTATCAACCAATTATTTCACAATTGCGATAATGCAAGTAATTTTAGTGCAAGTCTGACATTTGCAAGCATTGAAATTATTTTGACGCCCATTTTTCAGTTATGTCACACAACAAGTCTTTTTATAACAGTATTAATAAATTTTGCATATTATGCTCTCTAATGAAATGATTAGTTCTCCAAAGAGATCTTCGAATAGCCCAGTGCAGACGATTTCGTAAAATCATTTCAGACGGTATAATTCATCTGCTTTGCAAGCCTTCCCAAATTTCGCTCATGGGATTTTGGTCCTAATTTCAATGCTCATATGTAGGAGTATGCTTTGCTCTGATGTTGTAGTTGTGACCGTTTGCTCTGTGTCTGGACGTGGCGTAGCGCCAGGCCGGGCATTGGTGTGACTATTCCCGTCTGGTTCGCGGGACTCTCACTTTGGTACCGCGCACGCGCACTTTTTAGTCTAGTCTCATTTTTAACGCCGCCGACTGTGTCATCGGACACCGGTATGTCAACTAAACAGACAGATCATGTCAAAAGACACACTTCACGACTATTATCCTATGCGAGGTAGACAAAGGTTGGCTTGTCCATCTCCGCATTTGCGGTGGTAATTCTATTGGCACCTTGAACCTGTGAAAAGTAAACTGTGTCACCATTTACAAGGACTCATATTCCGGGGAATGAATTGGTTTCCTTACGATATTTTTTCTCAACGTAGTCAGTCTGAACAGATCACGTTTTGTTTTAAAAATTGTGTATATATTTTTGGCTCGAATTATTTTGCTTACGATTGTAACGTGGCAGATTCGGACCACGTAAGCAGTATTCACAAGTAATTACAAGCCATAAAGTTAATTCACATGCACTACTTAATTGCCTTTAAACGTTCCGCTAATTGAGTGGCGATTATTAATTACCCAATTAATAGGACTGTTTTACTTTAGGTGGGATATGTCAATCGCATATTGCAATTGCAGGCAAATTAAATATTCGTCTAATGGCAATCGACTTTCGATTACCTTGTGTTGCTTTTAAATTTGAATACCGATTTCGTACATTGAATGCAGTTCATAATTTGCCAACGCGTTTATTGGTACAGTTCGGTTGATTTTAATGTTTATACAAAAAGTATTTATTGCTTCTAAGCATGAATAAGACAAAATAAACAATTGAACACTAATACCGCTAATGATCATAATTGATCATAAATTGTCATATCATTCTATACGACATAAAAATGACTCGCGTCTCTACATAAGGTACCTTGAGAAGGTCTATCGCCGGCAAGCCAACCACGAAAAGAAAGTAAACAACCGGACAGGTTGCTGTAAGTGTGTGCTGCTCCTCGGAAACGAGTTTCGTTATAGATGTAGAGATTGTTTTCGATTGAGTATTAAACATTCTGGTTGGTAAATACTCGGCCGGTTTTAAGCGCTTGGCCGAATTCAACAGTTGTGTGTTAGACGTTTAAAAGTATTGCAATGAATTAATGACGAGTTTCTACGTGTTGGTTTAATAGTAAAACTAATAGCTACATTACAAAAAAAAACCTTTGAAAATACCTTGAACATATATGCCAAAAACTGTTATACTTATTAGTTATTATAAGGTTCAAATCAAAGGCTTGCCTAACTTTGTTTAAAGCTATGCTCTTACGATCTTACTAACTAAACTTACCCGAATGTTTATAATATTTTGTGTCCTTTATTTTATAAAAATGTTATCAATCAAATCCAACTGATCCTCCAAATACAACCTTCTGTTTGATTAACAATACTATCTTGTAGATATTAATCAATTCAAAATTCTCTTACTCATAAATAGTGATGTCTATACCGTATATTCCTATTCGATACATTCTACATCACTACTCCATTGGAATGTCGCGCCAATACATTAGCTGATAGTGACAGAGAAAGAGACAGATCGCTTCTCACTCATACATATTTATATGTAGGATAGATTGGATCTAACTAAATGTCTATCTATAATATTTGCTTTAGGTTCTGATTAATTTTTCTACAAGGTAGAGTAGAAGTAAATTCAAAGGATTCTTTCTTCTATCAAGTTTTCGTACTGTTCAATACTTAGCTTTTCTTACCTTTTAATACTTAGTTCCTGATCTCAATTAGTTCCTATTAATTAATGAAAATTGTTTAGTCTATTACCATCTAGCTACAACTAACCGATTACGACTGTCTTAATTTGTCATAACCTAATAAAAATGAAAGTATGTACAGAAATGTCTAGACAATATATTTATAAACATTTTAATTGACTAACGCCGCCGATACTTAAAATATTATATTCCGCTAATACTTGGAAAGATCGAGTACTTAATTCTACAATAACCAGACGACTAAAAATAGGTTTATTGCTTCTATGGTATTTCCTTTTTGTGCTTATTTTACTGTGGCTACCTAATTAACATGGTGTAATGTAAATAAACGTTATTTTAGTTAATGCAATAAGTATTCAGAAAAGTTAATTGTTTCCGCCATTTCGTAAGATACAGCCTCCTTTGCCAAATATCTAAATCACTTAAGTCTTTCGTGAACATTCGTTTATCTTATTTGATACGTGTGGGTTTGTTTTAACGTTGGCTTGTTCGTGACATTATTTCCAATTCTGTAACCACCTACTGGAGTGTATTAATAATATTATTTGATTGGCGACACAAGGAAAATTGTAGGCCTCGCTCAAATACCATCAGGTGATTTTATGCATATGTTCTTATGCAAATCACTCAGTATACATAGAATTCTGATCAATTAGGGCATGGACTTCTCATTACAGTTTCATTTATATAGGCTTGAGAATACTCAATAAGTAGGTATCGTTTCCAGAAAACCGCTGTCAGTTTGTCTACTTCTTCCCATAGTTACCAAAGTTCCTTCAAAGTTTTGCATACTAAATACTCCGTTATAATTTATACCAATAAAAAATATGAATTTTTATTGCAAATTTAAACTAATGTGAGTATAACGGTAGGGTACACATTTAATTTACTTTCTCTTCCTAACCTAGATAACATTTTTCTATCTATAACTATCATGATAATATTTATGCCATCAGATGTCAATTTTCTAAAGCATTGAATAACTAGATCATTTTGGTTGAAGCCGTATTACATCACTCGTTGCATCTCGTTCTAATTCGTGTCGTCAGAGCGAGATGAGCTGCCCCCGCTGAATGAAAATGAAAACAAGGTCGATACGCGAGTGATTATTTGGTACAAGTTTGAATGGGACGCATTGTGACCAGTTGACTTGATTTTCTTATGGAGCTAATGACCTTGCGTTTGTCTAGTATGTTGACCTTATATCTAGTCTTAGTCACTGACGGGTCGAAAGGGCATCTCGGAATCAATCATTCGCCTTATCGAAATGTTGGCGAAACATGAATCTGTAATAAAATAAATAAATATAACATTGAAATCTTAATGTATTGGAAATGGATCCAAATATAGGTCACTATGTTTTTGGATAGCTGTTTTTATGTTTCTTATGCATTTGTGTTGATAGATCAAAAGTGAAATTAGGTCAAGAACAATCTTTAATCCATCGCGAGAATTAGTTTTTTCTAGAATCCGTTATTTGTTAAACATCGTTTATGTTATCTGAATCGATCTCTGCTTCTCAGTAACTTTCTTTTAACGCGCTATAGCAAAGGTTAACATAATTTGTTTAAATATAAATACTTGAAGATGGCATTACTGACCTCTGCAAAATGTAATTGGTAATCATAATACGAGTACTACAAACATTATGCTCATCTAATCTCTAAAGTTCAACCAATACTTCATGATGATGCCAACACTACAAAAATGTACAGTATGTTTGACCAATCCGAATGATTGATACTTTGTTTGCTGTATTTATTGTGTAACTAACAGGTTTTGTAAATAACCATAAAATATCATTGTTTTCTATGGGTATGCTATATTATACAGTGTGCTTTCGAAACATGTATTTGCCAATACATATTCTGTGGGTGTGTGCGTATAGTGAAAATTGACTTTCCAAAAGTCTTAAAACTTTCTCCGTCCTCTGTGAGAATATTTTAAACTTTGTTGACTATTTTCGGAGGCGCTGCCGAGATTTAACGTAGCTATCGATTTCCAACGAGTTTTGGTATCATAGATACCCCAAATATTAAGTCTCTTGAAATAACCGTGTTTTACTAACTTATTTTCTTAGTTGATTTTCCGTTTATATTCATTTTTATAACTCATTTCCTATACAAAATCATTCATGATTAGAAATCAACTTAAGTATCCCTAACAAATATATCATTTTATTGGTAGGCTGTTTTTATAGCTGTTATTAACCTACTCTGAACTAATCTGATTCATTATTATCGGTCATTAGCAGTGTGTTTACATTTTTATCGATATGTTTTATTAATTGAATTTGTACATGCGTTATCTTGTATTCTTATTATCTATATTGTTTATGTATCGATTATAAACAAACATAATTAATCAAATTTATCGTTAAATATTGAAAACCGATAAATATATTTTAATTTCAGTAACCAGAATTGCATACGCTTTGTGGTAGTTAACGTTTAAAGGATTGTTGTTAAGAGACTTTATTTACATCAATCGTAAAGTTTTTTATAGTAATAATATGCCTTTAAGAATGTCTTTTTTCCTTAAAGTGCGTGTGTGAGAGGTAGAGATCATTGAGAAATATCAGTGCTTTGGTAGGCATAAATCCATAACCCGATTCGATAACACTATTCGTTAATATATTTAAATGAAGTATTCATAATTCTCGATTAATACTAAAGCCTCCGCAGACACTCGTAGTTCCCTTTTAGAGGTATGTGCATAGTTGAGATTCCCTTGAGCGGTTTCACACTGTAGGCATGTATAGAACACCATTTTCGCAATAGGCCGCCACAGGAATGCGCCAGGTGAATGTAACAGCGTGCCATCCGATCCAGGGTTGCCACACGATTCTTTGCTTCTAGTATAGTACAACAATAGAGCCAGTACTTTCGTAACACATCCGATTCCTGTGTAGGGGCCTGCAGAAATCAGGGATACTCATCTTACATCTAGCCGGATCTGATAAACCACTTGCGCTTCATTGACACTCATACACCTCCGCATACCCGCTCGGCGGTTATAGATGTTTCTAATGTCACCCTGTTACAATATGGTGTTTATCTGACAGTCGTATTGTAGCATAGTAAGAGGAGTCAAAGATGATGTTCATTCTAGCACATAGCATGGCGCTAACTTGAGATCCTATTTAATATGGTGTATCATAGAGGAGTTAAAATATTTTCTATTCGTATATTATATTGTTCATATTTTATTTAGTTATTTCATCTGAAGCAAGGAACATTTATAATATAAGTTTGTAATGAACTGTTGAGAAAATGATTACCTATTTTAGTTACGTTATTACTCATTGATTGCGGCGACATACTCGTACTAGTACTTCCACATTGTTTTCTTAATTGACTCGTTATACACTGACTAGAAGTGTTCATTATAATCAAAATAGTACGTGTCCGCCTGAATACTACAACATAGTATGACCACTTTCGATTTGTAATCACTTTTTCGTAATCTATTTCGTAACATATAAATATTTCCTATTGGGAGACAACCCTACGTTCTCTGGTCCGCTGCTTCGCCGTTCAAATGTCACGAGCAAGACAGCCTCAGTTGGAAATGAGCTGCGATGTTTTGAAATTTAGATATTGTGGTGCCTTAGTGGTCGTTTTTACTTTCGTTTGACCGGCTATCACAATGGAACACGTATCTATGTAGACCTCTTGGTACGATACGGTTATATGCGGGTGCTATTATCGTGTCAGTTCCTTGTTAGGTGTGGTAAGGGGTTAAACAGTTTGGCATCGGCCTGGTATAGATACGAGATTGAAAGTTAGTGTTTATAGACAGTAAATTTCAGTATCTACTAAAGTTATTTGACTAAAATATATATCTTTGACTTTTCATTGCTTATTTACGGATTACTTAGATACGTAAACAGTTGTATCTTAAACAAACCTTTAACATGTAGGTATAATGGTTAAAATACTAATGAATTAACAGCTTAAAATATGAACTATACAGATGATTTATCGATTGACTTCTCTAAGAGATACTGACTGCTCGTCCCAAGCTAAATTAGACTTACATACTTTGTAAGAGTTTTCAAGTTATCAAGAAAGAACAATGACGATTAAATATTTACTATATGATAACTGGGGTACGGTATTGCTTTTGTAGTATCTTAAGTAAATACTGCAGCGTAATACTTATCTTCAAGGTATTTCACGTGTGCTCTAAAGTGTTATTTAGCAAGAATGTCCTAATGTAATTATAAATTAAACATTCAGGTTTACATATTAATTAATTTACTAATCTATTGAATGATTCATGAACTTTGTGTACTCAGACCCTAATTTGCGGTTACATAATGTATCTGTCGAATAGAAATATATAGAATAACTTAGCATTTTTGAAAGCAAATCAGAAAAAGAGTATTAGTAGCTTTGTTAAAATCCAAAATAGAAGTCTTCCAGGATTATTATCTGAGGAATGTGGACTGATATGGAATCGTTTAAGGTTTAAACGACTATCCGCTACAAGTTCAAAATTTTCGGCCCAACCTTCAACTGAGAGTTTGTGTTACCGTACATTAAAATAAATTTCCGATATTTTAACTATAACTATGCATTTAGAGAAAATAAGATATAAATAAATATATACAATCTTAAAGAGTTGCTAATCTACCAACAAACAAATTAATTAGCATGTTAACTTTATACGGAACTGCATAATTAGAAAGATTACCGAATAATTGAGGATGAGCCATTTTATCTATGCACATAAGGTTATTGTATGTTGTTTTTAATTTACGTTCACCACAGTTCCTGTCTCCCTGATTATCTGCATACTGGCACAC
Source organism: Leucoptera coffeella (assembly GCA_030578115.1). Classification (NCBI taxonomy): domain Eukaryota; kingdom Metazoa; phylum Arthropoda; class Insecta; order Lepidoptera; family Lyonetiidae; genus Leucoptera; species Leucoptera coffeella. Next base: position 246,352 of record JAMBLF010000194.1, read on the forward strand.
ATTTAATGTCTTCCGTCCGATGCTTTTCTATTCGTCTAGAAAAGGCCGTTTTAAACATACGTGCCGTGTGTGTAGATGCTTTATTAGTCAACAATGTTGGGTTTTATAACTTTTTTTAAATACAGGCTTGCATAGGAGTGTTGTCTTTTTTACATACATATACATTCACGTCTTCTTATCCCTTTCGAAGTGGACAGAACCTTGGAAACGATAATATCTCCAAAGATACTGTTTAGCATAAATATTGGAGTTATGATGTTATATGGAACATTGGTGACAGGTTGCTAGCCCATAGTCCAATAGATTTCGTTTTTATTTGCACAGATATATAATACTACCGAAAGTATTTTTCATCACATATTGAGAGGTGATTTAAAATTGCTTTTCAATTGTTTGTGTGGTAACATAACATATTAACCTACTTCTGTCTTAGTTCAGTATTATATTAATTATATTAGGGCACTCTGTACCTTAAATTGACAATTAGGAAATGAGGAAATGCTTTGTGTATTATCAATATGCTCTTAAGCGTAGCTCTTAAAAAACTAAATTTCCTATTATGCAATTTAAAATCCAGAGTGAACACAGCATCATTGATTTCATTATGTGCTAATCTTGTCGTCGCTTTCCATTGTTACGATTTTGTAGTAACACCTTTTCATACGTGACGTAAGACGACAGTGCATTCATTGACATACAGGCACTCGAAGTTTCTAGTACCTTCTACAGCCTGAGAATATCAAGTTCAATCGCCTCTGTATTGTGTACGAGTATAAGCATATTATTACGAATATTAATATGATATAAACACATGAAATGAGTTTTAGTGTAACTATAAGAAGTGCATGCATAAGAAAGCAATCTGGCTTATACCTAATGCAGATATAAAAATGTAGGGAAAGCTCAATGCGATAGATATGAGTTTTTATTAAAATGTTCTTCTAGATTTTGTTTTTTATGAATAGAGGAATATTGAATGAATGACGCTTGATTGAGTATTGTAACATCTATTCCTATATTTATTATTATATCCTTTAGTCATTAGAATGGCTACAATAGCACGTAACTATACAGTAAATGCAGCTATGATTCAATTAGCATACCTAAATATAACGCCAGACAAGCGGGTCACAGATAATATCGTTTTACGTGACACCAATTTTATCGCGTTGCAAAGTGTGTAATCAAATGTAAAAACGTTTTAAATTCGAAATCAAGTAAAAAGACTATTTATAACTGTCCATTAGAGTTTAATTAAACTTATGATTACGGACTTTATATCTTCAAAATACCCTAAAAATTCTGAATGTTATTACAATAAATACAAATAATAATTAAACTATTGTTTAATTATATGTATTAATTTTCAAACATAAACTTTTATGAGTTTTATTTCCAGAATAAATACTGTACATTAATGTTTCGCTTACTTTGTAACAAGGTTACTACCGAACGATGGTTTCACTTCATGTAGTTTCAATAATAAATAGTTAACTATTCTCAATCAACCATAACAAAACATCAATGTTGACAAATGCAAGAGAACAAAGAATACAAATAAAATAATTACACAACAAAAAGGTACTTTGTATAAAAATCGGGCTAGAACTTGTGATAAACAATTAAAATTTACTCAATAACGAATTCCGGTATTGTTATCATCTGTTTTATTTATTTTTAGGATGCCCTTTTAAGACCCTTGAACTTCTGTAACTAGAACCTAAACTAAGTAATAAAGGTAACTAAAATAATAAATACAATACAATTTTGTTGTATTATCCAGAAGAGGAGATATCTTGCTTTTGAAAAATTATATACAAATACGAGTACGCATATATGATAGGTACTTGTTAGGTGCGCAATTGCTTTTGAATACAATGTTAGATTACTCACTCACTGTACTAATGTACTTACATAGAATAATATGTATAAAATATAGAAAAATATCGACCAAACACTAGTAAAATTCTTTACAATCGTAATATAGGGTCACCTTTGAAACCCTAATAGCCTTGTTTACGTAGTGGATACAAAACTTCTGTCAAATAATGCAAAACTATTGTGGCTATTTATCCGTTGCAGTACAGAACTGTGTACTATATTTCTAGGTAACTCATCTGCACTGAGATATATTAAGCATTGATTATTTGGTCATTCAAAATGTCTAGTAGTCCGGATCATTGTTGTTCCTTTATAAGTGACAGCTTAGTATCATCGCCCTTTATTGATTGTGTACACTGTAGTACGTGTAAACGCAAATCACAGTTAGGTCTTTTGAAAGTAACCGTTAAATATTCACTAAGATGCATACATGCATATTCCGCTAGGGAATAGATGGGAACGCTATTGCAGGGAAATGACGCGTAACATCTGACGTGGATCCTAGAAATAGTATATCGAGTTTAGGGAAATCCTTACAATAATAAACTTTGGGACCGGTCGTAAAAACAGTGAATGAGTATGTTAGTAATACTGATTTAAAACATTGAAAGTTGACAAGTTTTTGCCTATTATCAATGCAGATAGTTTTTACTACGCTTAGATCATCTATGCGATTATGAGCAGCGACTTTTTTGGCTTTGATTAATTATTATTCATGGTAGCTATAAAAGATAAAGATGGGTTATAAAATTGTCTAGTCAGTTTATAGTTAAGTAAACTCTTGGTTTATACCTTTTTATATGTGGAAAGAGTCAGTTGTTTTACCAAAAAGAATCTTTAATATAGAATACATATCTGTTACAATCTTGCAGCGAAATAACGTTTAACGCATGTGTCTATGCATATGTATATCAACGTACAAAGTCATTCATTAACTAACTGTATTTACTTGATTCCACTATAATGTATGTTTATATTATGACTCAATATTCACCATATGGTTAAATAGAGCGGAACATTCTGCGGTGTTTGCCACAACACAACCTGTGCTGTCGATGATTATTCATGTGAACGGTTTTATTATAAATGTATTAGTTAACTCGTCAAACTTACTTTGTTTAACTACTATATCAAATATTCAATAAATTTATTATAGATAACAGTACCAAATATTTAAAGAAGCCATTCTTTTAAAAGAAAGGGTTTTCCTTTCAAAAGTGACAGAAATGATTCAAGCCTTAAATTCGTTCATAAATATTCCATCTCTATTCAAAATTACGACAAAACGTAGTACTACTGTATTTACGAGCAAGTTTTTATTTACATATAAGATTAATAGCTAACTAAGCTTACATTAACTCTATTGAAAAAACTCGTTAATCGCGGCAGTGGATGCCAACGACACGTAGGTCGCAAGATGGTCACAAGCTTATTACCGTAGCAGCAGATAATGCATTTGTAAGGGTGCATAGCCTCGACTACATTGCGGCCCCTACAGTAGTTTACATACAACGTAATCAGAACTCTTATATCATAGTGATAATGGTGACTTGTATACTCAGCGGTGTTTGTACAGAGTTTGTTGGTTTTCCCTGTCTATGTTTGTGTCAACTGAAGTATGCGGATATTTTTGCTGAAACAGTAAACTGGTATACAGTATAATGCTCTTAAGTGTCAGTGTATTATTATTTATCTTTTACAGTTTTCTGCATTATTTCTCTTTTATGTTTTAAAGAACCTGTTCTCATAATAACGCTGAATACTAAAAACTCTTCATTTGGTATATCTATTTGTTATTTGGCTTTATACCAATTATTAGCTACAAAAGACTTGGGATCTTAGGATACATTAAATATACTAATCCATAGTTTACAAGACAAAAGCGCCATAACATTGCAGGCATGATGTAATAACAGCTAGAGAATAGGCATCATAAAACTGCATACGTCACGTGAAACAGATGCATGGTACTTGGTGAATTAACACATCAACACACCGATGTGCAAGGTCATTCGGTTCCAGTTTACACTATTGTTAGAGATCTTACTCTTGGCCACCGCTAATGAAAGGTTAGGGCAATGATGAGAAGAAAATGAACACTCATGGCAATCTCAAACGCGGATTATTACTGAACCGTTCTTACTTAGATAGGATTATTGTTTGATCATGTTTTTAAATTTACTATTTTTGCTACTAACCTGTAACAGTTTCCCATATATAATGTTACACTTGGCGGATATGTGGGCCAACTGTATAGTGAACAACGGGATTGTGTTAAGATAGTTTTCATGTTTAAAGAAATGTATTGATGATGATTTTATTGCTTTGTTATCGCATAAGACTGGATTTTAAGACTGCGGCTTTTATAACCTTTTTAAATGGATGTAAACAGATTGTTAAAAATTATCGTCATTTGAGATAAGGTTTAAAAAGGTGTAAATATATATTACGGTAAAAATGTTATGTATATATTACGTTACAAATTTAAACTACTATTAGCGCTTTTATATTTAATAATATCCTGTAATAATGTTCCATAAGAGTGAGTATTTATGACTTGCTCAGTAAAATGGCAAGACGGTAAAATTTGCTATTCAAATAAACATATAAATTTATATCCTGTTTTAGCTAGTAGCCTATTTACGAGGGCTAACTACAACAGCAGTTAGTGAAAACGGTTTCTGACGTTTACACTTTATAAACAATAAATCATCCGTCAAGATCCGTTCAGGTTTATTTTAGGAAGAGACGTGTGCGTCACCTTCGAGAGATTAATAAAAACGTTTCGATTTAGTTTCGTGTGAGTATGCTGACGTGAAAATACACTGTACGACCTAGTTTTGGACCATTATCTGTTACGAGAACGAACGCATACGTAGGCCAAATTCTCTTATCGCAAACCGCTGCGATCCTGACACGAAGCGTTTTTGTTGCTATGGCATAGAAATTTAGCACAAATTGTATAATCCTTTATATAGCGTAATTAAACCTGAAAATGAATGGAGTTTCAGCTCATTTTCACCATTTTTTCCTGAGATTGTACCACAACATATCAGTCCTGAAATCAATCGATAATTAATTTTTATACATCATTCTGAGTATCATGCAATAATAGGAAATTGCATTTACTCATATGATAGCCTAAAAACGTAGTGTTTTAGCAGTTTATTTAGTTAACTAAAGATTCCAAATATTGACAAGGGAAAGATCAATATATAAAATCATTGAATTACTCTTAAAAATCTAACATTCAAATGAAAATTAGTAATTTATAATCACTGTAGCTTACTTTCTTACGCTTAGTGAATCGGCTACCGGTTTTCGTGTACATATTGCAGTTATGGCTAAATGTTGGCTTGTTAAACGGTACGAGTACGTTATGAAACAAGTGTTGTGTTGATCACGTTCACTGGGAAAGTCGTTTGTTTACTCTCACAGTGCATAGCACATCGCTGTGATACTGCTGATATGATCGAAAGTTGCAGCGCTTATTAGTTGGCATGAAAGGCGTATAAGTTATATAGTTATGTACCAAAAGATACAATTATTGGATTTCATAAATGTCGTACATACGTTTTTTATATTATATGTCTCTTGATTTAATTTTGTATTCATTGTCGCAAATTTCGGAGATGGGCATTCGGGCCTCTGACTAACCCGCCATAATAAAAAAGGGAGTGTGTATACATGCAAATGTATTGTAACTATAAATTTTAGATTCATGTTGTAATGGTCCTGCTTTTTGTTTTGCTTCATGTATTATGATTTAGCCTTATTACAATGTTACCTTACACGGACTTTAAACCTGATAAGTTAAACAAACAACTTCCGTGTTAGTACTGTACCGTACTATGTTCCAAAATAACTACAGTTAGTTTAGACGCCACATTTGCCCATAACCACGATGACTGCAATAAATTAATAGAAAACATAAGTATGGGAAATGACGTGTAGTTGTAGGATTAAATTATAGCTGGTAACCTGATCAGCACGCGCGATTTGATTGCCAATACAGTTAGCACTGGAGCAGGTTAAATTCTTCGCTAGGTTCAGTGTACCTTGTTCGATAAATAGGGACATCGTTTAGGCGTGAGAAAGTTCTTAACTTGGTTAACAGTTTTAAAATAAATAGATAAACTAGCGTAATTTTGACAAAATTACTATTGTTATTCACAATTAGTAAACAAAATTCATGGTTACTCACCTATGGATATCGAAAAGTTAACTTAGTGCTTAGATGTTTACACGATCTATATACTAATTCCACGCTGATTGAATAGAATTTAAAAATTAATGGAAAATATATTAATTTTATAATCCTTGTTGATGCCAATGTCATTGACCGGAAGTATATATTACCGCCATTACTTATGCATTACGTTACATCCGGCGGCTCTTCCTTCACTTTCCCTCTCGTTTGTCTTTGACCTCAGCACCGACTATTCTTTAAGGCTGTAGCGATTAGCATCTTTGTATTAATAGTCTTTTTTATGGATGTTGCGTCCTTAGTTTAGTCAGGATCTACGATAATATCTATTCAAATTAGGATTATTATAACGGTATTTATTTCTGCTGATCATTCTTGCCTCTATTTATATTGATATTTATTTTCGAACGTTCATGAGAAGTATGTTAATTGAAATTAAATCAAATTGAGTATCAAATCAACCGATTGATATTGCCCATAGCTTTTTGGTTTTCTTCTAGCATTGCGTTATTGATGACTCTTGACATTGATATATTGCCGCGGAGTACGCATTAGCTTTATGTAAACACTTTATTGTTTGTATCCTGGTTTTAGAGTCTCGGCTTTGTAATAAGGAGAACAATGGCGCTCACCGTTCCCATTAGTGCTGACAATGCCTCGTTAGCATTCAACTTGATCTATTTGGAGTTTCGAACCTTAGGAAGCGCCCCCCGTTTAAGCCACGGTGACTTTTATTGTGTGATTTATATCAGAATAAACGTTCATTCCTACGTTGACCGTAAATTTAAATATTTACGAATTCTATTCGTTTTACGAGGAACGGTACTAACCGGGAACCGTCGAGTAGCAAAGGTAATACTTTGTTTATAAAATCTACTCGGCATATCCCGTTTTCCTGTAAAATTTACAGTAAAATACATATCGGATTGATAAACCAACGAGGCATAATAAATAAAATGATAGTAATGTTGTATATAATATGTGGTCATTATATAACCAAATCCGCAGTTTTAAATACGAGCAGACACTTGAACTTCTGACTACCTCACTGGTAGAAATATTTTATAGTCGTAAATGTTTATAAGAATTTCTAATAAGCAAAGGGCAGTGCTAAGATTTTATTTAAAAACAACGCCTAGATATATAAACGACTATATTATAAATAAACTATGACTATATATATATATATAAATAAACGATTGTTCGAAGTTACATCATATTGCAATTCGCTTTGCTAAGATTTATGAGCCTGGTATGAAAGTACTGAATCTAAGATTAGAATAAGCGTGTAGGCCGCTCATTCGGGATGCGAGTGTATTCAGATACTTCAACAGTGATTCATTTGTTGGGCCATAGCAGACAAAACCAGTTATAAATACTAATAGATAAACATTAGTACCGTATTGGGACGTAAAACTAGGTGCCGGCATGTCGTAGAAGGTACTGAAGGACTAAATAGAATCTATTGGGCGATGGGCTAGCAACCTGTCACCAATGTTCAATTATGGCATCGCAACCCCAATATTCATGCTGATAAGTGACCTAGGAGGTATTATTATACCTTTGAGGTTCTGTCTAACCCGAAAGGGATTAAAGGACGTGAATGTAATAATATATAATAAGGCATAACTTAAGTTGTTGGACAGCTATTAAACATCGTTAATTATACATTATAGTGCTTATGTAAATAACTATATGTGTCAGTATACAAATAAGAATACGACCGCAAAATTAGAACGTGCATGCGAATGTTAAGAGTCGTGCAAAAAGGCGTAAATTTTACTCGCATAGAGTGTGACGTATTGCAGCTAAGCACAAAATGTTATTGTGTAAATAATGAGGCTTTACTGCCACGTTGATGGCAACGTTTATAGGTGTAGCCTTGTAATAGCCTGACATATGTTGAGTGCATGCTTGTTTGATGTATAGCATTTTCCGATCTATGTCATACTCTATTTGTGTTTATTGTTTGTTTATTTTTAATGCGAACGATAAATAGTTTTGCTGCACTACAAAGGGAATTATGACACATTAAATAAATTTTATCAAAGGATGGTTATTGGTATACTGTAGTGTGTTAAATGTTTTGCCAATGACATCAAAGTTACATGAAGTCCTTGAGATTGGGATATCTTGCTCATAGAATAAATCAATTCAATTTCTAGTGTAACTATAGAAACAAAGTAACAACAAGAATCTTTATTTATTTAGCTAAACCATAGACAAATATTTAATAACAATAGAAACAGCTGCAACTTTTCCTGTACGCACGTTTATAGATACAAAATTCATTTCAATATTCATAATACTAAAATGATTACGCAGTCAATTAACAGAAGACTGGTATTCTATTAAATGTCTTTCGTAAATCATGGGTTGTTGTGGGTGTGACAACTATCATGGCTCCATTCTTGTGTTGATCTGGCAACACTGTTTCGCAAACCACGAACACAAGTTGCGCATGGTAATCTTATATGCCATATACAGTTTACGATTGCGTAACGCGGCTTTGCGGCGTCAGGAATTTGTTGTTTTTATTACTAGGTGTGCAATCAAATGTGTTTGTATTTTTTTTCCTCTGAGCTGTCAATATTATCATCAATTTTAGTTAGATAGAAATCTGAGGCATAGTAGATGTAAAACACATACATACATGCACATGTGATTTACAACCCTTTAGAGGTAGTCAGTGGTTCAAAGGTCTATTTTCGAGATCTCTATTAAAATATCTTGGCATACATTTTTGTTGACGACCTCCGTGGCGCGATCGGTTAGACGCCTGAACGCTAATCGTGAGGTCCCGGGTTCGATTCCCGGTGGAGGCAGAGTTAAGAACTACGCTTTTCTTCTGGTTTCCAGTCTGGTTGTTGATTATATATGCTATATATTTATTTATCTATACTATACATTGACTAGTACCTTTAACACAAGTCTTAAATGTACTTAGCAAGGGGCTAGTTCAATTGGTGTAATAACGTCCTACAATATTATTATATTATTATTATTATTTTTATAAACATTCAAATATGATTCATAAGTGCAAGTTTATAAAGCCTATTTTCCTTTGTCCACAGTTACTCCAGAACCTGGGCAAGGTAGACCGGACGTTGGACGACATATTCGAGGAGCACCTGCAGAACTTCAACCGGCAGCACCAACAGGCCACGCGGCTGCAGAAGGAGTTCAACAACTACATACGATGTGTGCGAGGTTAGTACTTGTGACCCGCTCCGGCTTCGCACGGGTATAAAATATATAGCCTACTCCACTATTTAATGGATGTTATTATACCTATAAACCTTCCTCTTGAATCACTCTATCTATTAAAAAAAACCGCATTAAAATCCGTTGCGTAGTTTCAAAGATTTAAGCATACAAAGGGACATAGGGACAAAGAAAGCGACTTTGTTTTATACTATGTAATGATTTGAAGTCTTTGAAGCCTATGGCATGATTAATGGACTTGGGAGGAATCTTACCAGCCTACGGCATGATATAATTTATATATTATTTTTATTTGATATCTTTTTAGTTCAAGTTTCAACTACTCGTAATAATACTCATATTTATCAATTTGTATACTGGTGGACCTCTACCTCAGTCTTTGTAAGGGCTGTATCAAAACTAACTGTAACTTCTCTTCAGAATTCAATACGTTACTATGCTGAACTATGCATCAAAATAATAATATCAAACTTTTAATTCTACATCAATGCAATTCATTCTATAACAATACTATTATGACAATACTTTTATTATTTAGTTTTAGCAACACACCGACGCCTGTATCCTCTCCGAAATATGCATCCAATCTATGCAACTCTATGTTCAATCCCAATTACCCAATTCCAGCGGTGCAAACAGCCTCCAAGTCTCTCATGGAGGCGATCACAGACGTGTACGAGAGCGGCTGGTCGGGCCACGACCTCCTCTACATGCAAGCGCAGAACATGGAGATGCTGTGGCAGGACTTCTCGCACAAGCTTGGGGACCAGGTTCTGATCCCTATCAACACGTACACCAGCCAGTTCCCTGAGACTAGGGTGAGTGCAGAACTTTTAAAATGTAATGTAGCGGAAAGAAGAATGATGTAAGTGAAGAATAGAAGAGCGTGGAAGAGAAGGTTAAGTGTTGCAACGGGGTTACATAAGGGAAAAGGTTTTCGGTATAAAGCTAGTTTACATAAAGAAAATCACATGGTAAAGCTGGCCTGTTTTAGTGTCGATTTGGACATCGCTCTGTGTAGACCATGTAAGCATTTTCGTACCAGTGAAAACTTTAATGACTCGAGAGAATGAATGAATGAAAATGAAATGAAATGAAAATACAAGAAAATACTAATTTTATGTTATTATTTTATTTCGTGTATTTACACGTCTTTTTGTCCCGTCCCTTTATTTTACATAACTACTTTTCATGAATAGCGTCTAACATAAAAAAACTTTTAAGACTTACTATACCGTTGAACTTCACACCTTGATACGACATTTCTATTAAAAATAGTAGTCTAGTATTTATTTTTACGTAGCGATAGGAGACGGAATTAGATCCAGATATCTGAGTAACAATAGCTTCGGCCGGAACAGCATTTTTGAGCTGGATGTCTGCCCTGTTTGGCACGCGTCTAGGCGATACTGGGTCGCCTTTGATATGTACGACTATTGTGTAGGTTTAAATCATACTTAGTACATACGAACGTATACGTAAGTGTCGAGATTGTAAGAGGCTTGATAAATTCAATGAGAATGATTCACCATGAAGATTCTTGACCATTCGAAGCGCGCTTTTGGTCAGTCAGAATATACATATTATGTGTTTAGTTTAATCACTACATAAATTATGTAATATAATATTCAGTAATAGTATATAATTCAGTATGCGATAAATTTTCAAAACATTATTAAGAAGCTAAAATGCAAATCTAAGGTTAAATAAATATGCGCATGTTTATATATTAATAAATTATAATGTCTTAGGTTTTCCTTCCTTGATACGTTTAAACAGACAGGCATTGTAAGTAATAAATACATATATATTGTATGTTGTTTATAGAAAAAAATCGAGAAGCGCGGCCGTAAGTTGGTGGACTACGACAGCCAGAGACATAGCTTCCAGAACCTACAAGCCAACGCCGCCAAAAGGAGAGATGATGTAAAGGTATTCTTGTTATTAGTTCATCAACTACACCAACAGATGTCAGTTTCATTCTTGAGTGCTTTAGAAATGGATATTTATAACACATCCATTAGAAGTTATAAATGGATTACTTTGGTCATCTAAGGCTAAATTTTTGAATAAAATAAAAAATTATTGCAATGTTACTAATTTAGAAATTTCTGGTCTATTTATTGTTATTTCTAAATGTATTCCCTTTTATTCTCTTTTTTCCAATTCTCTTTAATGATAAAAACAAATATCACTTATGTAACGAACACGATCCATAAGTAAATTTACTCACATCATTTTATCCCTTTACGCGCATAATGTCAGTCACATACCTCCATGCATCACCTTACCTTAACTATTTTAATGACATTGATATTATACTTTAGATTAAGCTTGCCCCGTGCTATTCTGTGACGCAAAATAATGCATACTACCGTGCCGTTCTTTCCGGAATGTCATAGGAGGCGACTAAGGTACTAGAAGTCAATGGAATCTGTTGTGAGATAGGCTAGCAACTTGTCACCAATGTTCTATATAACATCACAACCCTTGACCTTGGTGATATTATCATCTCAAAGTTCTGTCTAACTCGAAAGGGATTAAAAGATATGAATGTATGTGTTTGTAAATATTTAGTATACATATAATAAAGCCCATATTCCTCTTTCCAGATAACGAAAGGCCGTGAACAGTTGGAAGAGGCGAAACGCACGTATGAGGTCCTTAATTCGGAGCTGCATGATGAACTGCCTGCCCTATACGATTCCCGAGTGCTATTCTACGTTAACAACCTGCAAACCCTATTCTCGGCTGAACATCTCTTCCATACTGAAAGCGCTAAGGTTTGTAACTTGTACAGAGGTTAAATTTAGAAAAGCAATAAGTTTGAGGGTCTATTTTCAATAAAGCGAAGGTTATCGGTCCTTCTGAGATATTTACACTTATAGTTAATCCTAAGTTTATAGACAACTAGCGACCCGCTCCGGCTTCGCACTTCTGGCTATTTAATGGATCACTCTATGTATAAAAAAATACCGCATCAAAATCCGTTGCGTAGTTTCAAAGATTTAAGCATACAAAGAGACATAGGGACAGAGAAAGCGACTTTGTTTTATATTAAGTAGTGATGAATAAAAATAATGACGGATAAGTTAGTTGTAACTAGCTACTATTTATGTATACTCGTATAATTAGTTTCTCTTCTAGTAATTACGTGCTAATTTAAACCGAACATATAAGATTCTGGTGAAAACAAATATATAAGACCTGAGCTTAGTAATGCAACTTAGTGAATCTGACATAAAAAGTACAAAATTACGTTACATTATCAAATTGCGTATTCCAGGTAATTGATACTAATGACAACATATTTGTCTACTTGAATAGCAAGTTTTTATTATCTACTATCGTGAAATTTAGAAAACAGAACTCACTTTTTCTCTCTTAGCCCATACTTGGTATAAAGACGTCCGTCGGAACTTTATTTAGCCTTTGCAAAATGTTGCTTCAATGAAACATGTTGTGAAATCAATACCATATATGAAAAGAAGGTATTAATGCTTAATGCTTGAGCTTCGTCTAAGTGGTTTGAAGAACGAGTTGGAAAAACAACTTAAAGAGTTCCAGTCTTATACACTTAAAAAATATTAACAGAAGAAAGATTATGTTTGGATTCGCTTTTGGGATTGATAGTAACTTTAATATTACCACTATTTTGGCACAAACGTCTTAATAACCCATTATTAAAGTATTCAATAAAAATTATATTTTTCACAAAATTTCATCATTTATTTGACGACCTCCGTGGCGCGATCGGTTAGACACCTGAACGCTAATCGTGAGGGGTTCGATTCCCGGTGGAGTTAAGAACTACGCTTTTCTACTGTTTTTCAGTCTGGTGGTGGATACATATACTATATATGTATTTATTTCTATATAATATGTATACATTTCTTAAATATAAGTTGACTAGTACAACACAAGTCTTAAATATTACCGTGGGGCTAGTTCAATTCGTCTAATAACGACCAAATATTATTATTATTAATTTTAATATACTATCTTATGAAATGACAACATTTCAAAACCCCGTCTTATAATTTCATTTCAGGTATTCGGTGAACTGGAAGCCATAACGGACAAGTTAGCAACGGAGAGCCAGCGCGGCTCGTACACGAAGAAAATAACCAACAACATCACCCCCATTTCGTCACCTAAAACCGGAACCCTCACTTCACACAACGGCAACGCTACTTCCCCGACGAATACTGTCCAAAGTGAGTGCTCTATCATTTGGTCAAGTCACGTGAATGTTCCTGTAGATGGCGGTATCATATGGGTACAAGGCGGTACGAACTTAGGTACATCAGGAATATAAAACGCAATATTCATGGGAATAATGGTTTAGCACGGATCGGTTATATAGACAATTCTTTGTTAAGGGTTATCACTGGGTGAAAGGGTCGGTTATCACAATTCAACCTGATAATGTTTATAATTCTGTGTACATACACATACATGGTGAGGTTACGTGGGATGTGAAAATAATTGCCAATTTAAGCAAAGATACGTAAATTTTTATCACTTTTGACATAATGAAAGTTGTCTGGAACTGACTTTTTGTAGTTACGTTTTTGTGAACAATCATTGTTGGGATTAGGATATTTATGATTTGTTTTGCAGTAAGTACGTCGTCACTCAAATTTTTATTTTTATTTCCCGCTATTCACAAGAACATTTACGTGACGATATAAAGTTGACGTTTGATTTTATTTTACCTGATTGATTTAACATTTCTGGAACAACTGTTTTGAATTAATGTCTACAAAGTCTGCAATAATTTATAGTATGTCACGAATTACAATGACATTAATTCAACACAATCTGTATAAACACAAAACCTTACTGCAGTTAGTTGTACAACTATCAAATAATTTCTCATTCTTACTTCTCTTTTTAGTACTTAAATCATTACAAAGCTCCCCTATATAACGAGAGTCAAACCCACTGAAATAAACAAATTTGAATACTCTTTCTGAGAGTATCAAATTTACTATTACTACTTTTCTAACAAGACTATAGTATATTCGCATTAAGAAAATAGTGACGTCATCATGTTCCCGCAATTTGACCAATGAGACGTGACAACGGTTGTCTGCGATTGGTCAATGTGACTTATTTTACTATTAACTAACGTGTAATTGGTCAGTTTACCCTCTGAATAGCATGACGTCACTATTTACTTAACGCGAATAGCCTATAGTTCAGTAGTTGCACGTCCCAATTGATAGTCGTCCAACTAAAGACTATTTAGCTACGTTCCGTGAGACTAACATTGAATGAGCATGGTTTGTGTGTGTGATTAGCTACCGCGCCCCTGAACGGCTCAGTGACGCCCCCTAGCGAGGCAGAGGAAGATAAGCCTCCAACTCCCGTCGAAAGGAAGAAAGAAGATAAAGAGGGCCAAGACAAAAAGGTCGAGGAGTTGTATGATATTCCAGTTGGTGAGTATATAAGAGTAATGTTAAGTAAAAGCTTCTATATGTCAGTCAGTGAGTGAGGTGTTGTCTTTTTTAAAATAATTTCTACACTTTTACATTACGTACACTAAGTGTTACGAACTATGGCGACGATGAATATGTACATTACCAGGCATTAGTCATCATTATCAAACAAATTTGTTTTAGATACATAGATACATGTTCTTATCGATCACAGGTAAAATACTCTTTTAGTATTAAACAAGACAACAAATAAACTTCGATGCTTTTTTCGTCTACGTCTTTCTACTGTGATTGTGTATGTCTTGTATATGTAATGTCTAGGATGATGTTTTGTGTTATTTACGTGTATGTTGCTAGCTTAAAGTGTATTAAATGTGCTATATTTTTATTGTATTATACTCGTAGAACTATAATATAAAAAGAATCTTCGCACAAGAGGTACATTGTTATAAATATCTGCTAGACTATGTCGAATTTTATAATGGTCTGGGGACAGAAATGTTCACTGTAAATAGCACAAAGCACTAGCTATTCGAACCCGCGTTCCCAGGGTCAAGTGAGGACCAGGTGACGCCTCAAGCCGATGAAGCGAAGGACAAAGTCGAGGAAACAAAGGTTCCAGAGGAAAACAAAGAGAAAAATGGAACGGCAAAGGACGATGTCTATGACATTCCAGTTGGTATGTGAACGGGTTAACTGGTGTAGGTTTAAAAGGTGGATGTGGGAACGGATAGACGAGGTTTTGTTTCGTATATTTGTTTTAATTAGGTGGAACTCAAGTTTGAAGATCATAGAAATGCAATTTTGCAAGAACAAATTTTTACAGCTAAGTTCATTAAAATGTTTTTTTTAGTTAACATCTTAATGTCTTTCTTTGTTTTCATCTTTAGCGTATATATTCTATGATAAAATTTGTTTAAAATACTATAATTAAATCAGAACTAATTAAGTTTTATGGTGTAACTTAATTACATAAAAAATGGTGAAAAACGAAACAAAATCTCTAGAAATACATAATAAGTGCACCTTGTATACAACCACGGTTGAGACAGTAGAAATAATTAATAAAGTAATATGGTAATTATTGAAATACAATAAATGTAATTGTAGTATCAAATTCTTTATACAGGGACATTATAACTGTCACCGTATCTTATTTATTTACCCATAGAAGTTACATTTTCTTCATATAATTAATTTATGTATTATGAAATAATTATATTTATTTATTTTTATTTGTTGTCATAATATGTGCTATATTTTCCAGGTATTTTATGTATTATAGATGTCTATTGTGCTTTGTGTAATTAATAATGCTTTGCTTTTTATTTACTAACATTTGTGGAAGTGTTTTATGTATAATTTATCTTCGCTTTATAAATGCCTTGTTTAATATTCATTCTGTTCTATAAATTTCAAGCCTACATTTTCTTGTATCCAAGCCATTAGATAACACATTATTTTATGACACATTTTGTATACATTTGAAGAACCAATCTAATTAAATGTGTAGAATCCTAACAGTACATTTTATTTAGTACTTTGTATCTTAAATATATACACATTGAATCTTCTACCAGGATCAATAAGGAAATGTTCATAAGATTCGTCACAATAATATTGAATATTTTGTCTATATGACAAGAATGGAACCAATCTTAAAATAAGTGATAATAATGTTCCGTGATAGGTTGGGACATAAAAAGAATGTGTAGGAGGCGACTAAGGCACTAGGGGTAATTTCAATCTATTGGGGGATGGACTAACAACAAATTCCACATGACATTCAACTCCAATATTTATACAAAAAAATTACCTAGGAGATATTATCTCTCCGAGGTTCAGTCCATCCCGAAAGGGATTGAAGGACGTGAATGTATATGTATGTAAAAAAAACTGGTAAAGCACCTACCTTTTATGCTCACAATTACTCGTATATTGACTTTTCTGTCTACATGACAAGAATGTAGCCAATCATACCTATAAAACAACTACTAAACCATTCCACCTGTCCTAAAATACCTGCTTACCATGTCCCCAGGAGCGACCCTGGCTGGTCTTCCGCCAGGCGTGCTGTACCGCGTCAGGGCCACGTACCGCTACACCCGCGAGGACACGGATGAGCTGTCCTTCGAAGTGGGAGACATCATTCGCGTGGTCGAATATGACGACCCTGAGGAACAGGTATGTGGTTTAGTTAATTATTATTGGGACACTATACCACGTATTGAATTAGCCCCTTGGTAAGTTTGTTAAAGACTTGTGGTAAGAGTTGTAGTAGATAAATACATATATAGCATATATAATGAAACAGACTGGAAAGCAGAACAAAAGCGTAGTTATTGATTCCGCCTCCACTGGGAATCGAACCCGGGATCTCACGAGTAGTCTTCAAGTTGTTAACCGATCGCACCACGGAGGTCGTTTAGTTGGATGGAATGTTTAGGTTTAAGTTTTTTCGGAGATGGATTCGTGAGCTATGAGCTACCTCTCATAGTATAATGAAAGTTGAATAAACTAAAGTTAAGTGGGTATAATATGATATAGTAGTATGAATTCTTCTGCATGTGTTGCTAGAGAGTGTTGGTGTTTTTTAAATATGGAAGTTCGTTCACATTGAAACTACTATTTTAAGATAGCTAGCACTTAATGGGCCTAAATAATGCCTTGGAGGAGGTTTCCTCAAAAATTCGCTTGATTTTAGACAATTAAATTGTGCAATCAATTTTCCCAGAAATACAATTGTACTTTTTATGAGTGTAAATAAATTGCAGTATACAAAATCCGGGTATAATAATCTAATAGAGGAAAAGTTAAGGTTAGGTACTTACCTAATTAAAGATTTGATGAACGCAATAGGTATATGAATATGTTGTTATGCTATATTTTGCTTGTTCCCAGGAGGAGGGCTGGCTAATGGGCATCAAGGAGGGCTCCAACGAGAAAGGAATGTTCCCAGCCAACTTCACGAGGCCAATATGAGTTGCTCTTCAGTACATCGTAGTCAAATAGAATTACTTTTGAACACGTCAATATTTGGCTTAAGTTGACATGTGGTTAAAGAGTTAAATAATGAGTAAAGATCCCCATGAAGTGAGTTTATTTGAACTCTACTGTATTTATATATACAATGTCAACTTAAGTCAGTAATATTGAAGTAAAGTACGAAATTACCCATATTAATTTTCCATACACAAAGTAACTTTCGGAAGTAAATGGGAAAATGTAAATTAACATTTTTATTCTATTTGTTGAATGTTAATAAGATATATTAATTTATTATCGTCCTTCATTTTGATCACAACGAATCTATATGGTATTGTATATAAAATTGATTTGGGATGGGGCTCTTTAGCAGTTTCCCTTCGTGGTGGCGATTTTTGAAGTTCTTTCTTACTATTGTATACAAAATGTTGACTTCCGACTTTTTATGATATATCCAATGAGTGACTTAAATTATAGTAAGACAATAAGTATAAAAACAAATTAAAATCGTTTGCTCACTTCTAAACAAGTGCCTTTTTAACGTAGTAGAAAATAAGGACTTGTTCAACAAATTAAAATTATGAGTTTTATAATAACTCTTATAATTGCATTTCGCATTCACGCAAAAAGCATTTCTTTGAAAACTTCTTTTGACATTTTCAACTATTTTACTTTTTTTCTATTATATTCTGATTATAGTGAAGTGAATTTACTCAATAACTTTTGATAGTCATATTATATTACAAGCCGACTCGAAATATTTATATAAATAAATCTGTTTATCTGTAGTATAGTCTTATAAATTAATTGGTCTTAAATTATGTTCAGTACACTATAATCAGTACTTTAGTATAGTTTCATAATGTTGTTTGCTTATATTCCTGTACTATTTTCCTGTATTGTTTAATACCATTAGTATTTTCTCCCTAAATATAAGTGTTAATGTATATAGAAAAAACTATATAACCATATTTTTTGTTGATAATTTAATGGAATATTTGTTATTACTTTTAAACATGTAGGAATAATGCATTCATTTGAAATAGATATTGATTTAACATTTTCACATTGAATTTGGCGTTATGGTGAAATTTAAACAGACGTGTAGAGCTATTAAATGTAAATCGAAAGAGAAAAATGGAATTTTTAATATATAATTAAAATTGAGACTTGGATTTCTAATAACGCCGCAGTTAGCTATCGAACAAGATGTATTTAGATGAATATTTATTTTATTTATTGTAGACAGTGCACTGGACTTTTTCATTCATCCAAAAGTCTCAGGGGCCGCGAAATAGTGCCAACCGTTTTCGTGAACTGATTTTGACGACTAACATATTAATGTGTAGTTAAGAAGCTTAATCATAAAGTAACAAAACTGAGAATTAACGTGTGTCAAAAACGGTGCTTAGTAATGTAAATATACCTATATATATTTTTAAAATGTGAATCGTTTTACATTTTATACAATTTTTGTCCACGTATATGGATTATATTTATACAATTTAATGTAAGGTGTGGTTGATATTATTGTGTGGAAATGTCGGTATTCAGAATTACGTTAAGCGTGATCTAACAATATAAAAGAGCTAAATTATACTATAAATAGCTGTAAGAGATTCACATAACTCATTTTATTGTAACATATAGGACGATTAACCGCTGGTTAATTATTCTAATGTTACTTCCTGAATACCCGATCAAAGAGTATTTTCCCAAGATTTGCTTTGTATCGATTTTACCTACCAATCGTATATCGTGGCTATTCCTAGTGCCATGTGAAGATCCATAATATATAGATGTTTAAATGTATGTTTAAATGTGTTACTCAGTTTTGCAACTGGAAATAAAATTTTCTCACAAAATGTCTGCTTTTTATTTTGTATTAATGTTAACCCCGTGTAATGTTAATAATAATAATTAATTTTAGTACAGTATGTACTGTGGCACTCCACTAACGCACTGAGGCGCTATCGAATACATCTGAAGTACTTCTGCGTCTGAAGTACAAAAAAAGCTACTCCACTAACCAAACGTCAGTCAATTCAGTTCAATAGCCTTATATTTGGTACTCCACTATTGACATTTTAATTAAAAATATAATAACTTCGTTGATAACAGAATATATGCTCTATTTCCAATATTTTCTCATTCATTTTGGGATGGACTCGTTAACGAATGTACGCATGCAAATGATACTGAAGTGAATACATTATACTCTCATGCAACGCAATGAACAACATACAAATTAAACTTAGTCGTGTTTTATCCAAATCTTAAAATTTTGTGTTAGCATTAGGGTAAACAAAAAATATATGAAAAAGGATAACTACAAATATTTACTCATTACATTCACGCCTCAAGGTAATATACTAAAGTGCTTAGTCCTTTAACGACCTTCTTTTCAGAAAAAGGCAGCGTTTGATAAATAAATTATTATCAGTAAAAACATCGTAAAATTATTATAATACCCAGAAAAAAATACTTACATCTTAAAATTTAACCGCTCTTAAGTTATTATCAGGTGATGAAAGGTAGAAATAAGAGACACATGTGTATATTAGGTATGTATATAACAAATAAAGAATAAACTATTACTTATGTGTGAAAACTAACATAGTAATAATATTGCTATACTTAGAACTGTAACGTTTTGTTTCGGGTGACGTTATAATATACTTATACCTGTTTACCACTTATCCAATATATTTGTTGTATAACTAATACAGTAATTTTCCTTCAAATAAAATCGTGTTAAATAAATAAAAACGACAAAGTATTATTTAGCTTAGTGGTAAAAGTCTTTCTTTCATCGCACCCTTGATTTACGCTTTAAACCCCATAGGTACCTGACTTTAAGCCAGTGCAAAACAATTCGAGGATTTACCCATCACACCAAAGGTCAAACAAAGGTTTAGTCACCCCAAAAATTTATGAAACACATCCTTTCTGTCATCCAAAATCCATTATATTACTAACTATACGTTAAAAATACTAATTCCAATAGCCCTTCGTAAATATATAGTTAGGAGGCCATTTATTACAGAACATACGTTCTAAATACTAATTTCATAGTCCTTCCTTAGTTGTTCGGTTGGTTAGTTGATACATGATATGCGTGACAGGCACACGTGTGTTGAGTTCGTTTAGGCGCGATATTTGAATTCGATTGAAAGATCAATTAAAAGTGGCTGTGAAGCTGATGCTTTATTTACATTTTTTGTTTACTGTGGCCTCCCCTGACTGACCAGAGCTGTACGTAAGTGTATTCAATATTTGCTAAGCTAGATAGAGGTCACGGAATTATTTAAACAAATTATTTGTTTATTAAATATTTACGTTGCCAGGTACGTCTTTAATATTTCTAGAAACATAGTGAGTACTTATTCGTATTAGTGTGATAAGTTACAAATATACACCTAAATTTCACAGGTGAATTATTATCTAATTTTTTCTACCATGATAGCCAAGAACATTTATAAAAAACAGACAGTTGAACTTATTTTAAGTTTTTCAAAAAAAATACTCAATTTGCATCAATGTTAACAAAATAATTTAAATTATGTATTTTCTTCTGGTTGTTAACAATATTTATAATTTAACTTAAATCTAAATTCGCTAAGGTCAAATTTGCATTCGAGACCATTATCCTCATGGTTATTAAATGTATAAAAACTTTATATCTCAGATATCACAACGTACATATATTTAGTAACATTATTAATTATTTATTTGATGTTACTGAGTAGGGTATATTTATGTAACAAAAAATACTAATAGGCACGTCCTGAGTATGAATATAAATAATAAAAGGGTTTTAAAGGAAGAACTTTACTTATTAATATGCAAACTAAATCATACTTATGTTATACAACCCAAGTCACATTCGCTCATAAAATTAACACATAATGGAACAGTTAACACTATGTACTATAGTATTAAGGTACTTTATTTCTATATGGAAAAAGAAAATTTGTGTCAAATTATATCTTCATAATTATAATGTCATCTTTATTAATCGGTTCTCGGTGTAAATTTTGACATTGCAAAGAAGCTCTTAACATAGCTTCAAATAAGCAAATAGATATTACTCGCACAAGAGGCATTTATTGCGTTTGTCATAGATTCTTAAGTTAATGTGTATTGACTTTATATAAACATGACAATATACAGTACAAACATAAAGCAATTATGTACAATATTGTAGCGAAACGAAGCACTAAAATTACCCTGTGGCTATAAGGCAAAGATAATAATTGATGTAGAGTTAACAAAAATAGTAATAGAGCGATCATTTTGTCCTATCTTTTCCGCAAAATCGTTTTAGAAAGTGTCAGTTGGCTTAAAAACTTGTGTCGTTGCATTGTGAGTCTGTCACAAAGAAGAATGAGGTAACATTCAGTTTATTGGGTTGCTAATGAAGAAACGCTTCACACGTGTGACACAACCACAAACGTGAAGAGCATACATTAATCTAAAGCAGTGATAATGCGCCTGTTACTAGTTAGTTATAAGGACTTAAATGCGGATGAATGTAGTACGATTGTTTGGTACTAGGTTTATGTATGTAGAAATACGAATATAAATAGTAAATCGTTCTTTACTCACATTATTTGTAACCAAGCTATGGTTTTTACAACTTTGACATAGCAGCATTGTAACCAAGCTATGGTTTTTATAACTTTTGTTACGTTTTTTCAAAATGGTTTAATAATCACTTGTTTCATAGACTTTTCCTAGAGACAAATAAATATTTTAACATCAGGTTTTAATGTGTTTAATAGTAGTATACTCAAAATAAATATTTAACATATTTGAATAATCTTGGTTTAGAGCTAAGAAATAGTAAAGCGTATTTCTAGCTTGTTTTTCTTTATATCCTTCAAATCAGTTTCTGTATTTAAATGATTTCTTAAAATCCAGCTAAACGTGTTTTATAAAATAAAACCATAATATTGCTATGTCTAAGGCTAGCAGAAACCAGACATATAGATTTACTACTTACAGAACTAAACTTAATATATATAAACCTTTACTATAAATAACAGACATACATATATTCACGACTGTACATCACTAACGGGATTACCTGAGACTCGATCGCCACCTTGAATGATCCCGAAAAATCTCTTGCTTCACTCAAACCCAACCTTAGAGAAGAATGTGTCCAATTTGATCTGTATAAGTTCTATGCGGCCTACTGTTAATAAATGAGTAATCAATATTTTATACGCATATCAATAGTTATCAGCGACAGTTCAAGTAGTAATAAGTATACTAATAGTATAGAGAGATGATTGTATTTATCGTAGGTTAATGAACCTGGTATATCTCTATTAGTTCCTGTCTGGGTGACAAATTGCGATCTAATTTAGGATACAGTTTAGTACAAACTCACAAACTGCTTATATCTATGAATACGAGGAATATTTCGCAAATAAATAAATAAATAACAAACCAAATAAATTTTTTGGAAATCGTAGGAAAAAAGTCTGTAAATGAGACTTCGGTTGTGTTATGTTATGCATAATGATAATTGTCGTCATCGGGAATAGTCTTCGTATCTAATATGCAAATTGAATGAGCGAAAACAAGAATTACAAGCTGTCAGAGAAACAGCTGTTTTGATTGGATTAAATTTGCAAGCCAAACTAACCTTTTGTACCGTAAAACCTGATTTTGAACCAACTTATCACGTAAAACGGGATATTGTTGACGCAAAGATCGGAAAGCGAACTATCTATCACGTGATAACACCACCTATCACTAAGTGGTGGTAATTTATTACTGTCACAAAGCACGAAGAACCTTAGACATTAGTTTAGCTGAAGAATAGAAAGGCGTGAAAAAAAATTATTACAAAAGCTTTTCTGTCAATTCTAGTAAATTTTAGTTTTAGGTTTAGTCACTAGAACAAAGTAGGGGTATACTGATTTTATTCTCACTTTTATGGAAAAGGGCTTTTTGTGATTAATAATATAATAATTTTTGTTGATTATTTATATTTAGAAACTATGTTTCACGACCTAGCATGACATTTAAATATTTCTTTGTTCGTCATTACGATTTTTTATAATACTATTTATCTATTTAAATTCTTGTCTATTTACGTCTAGGAATTGAACTTTGCATTTCATTTGGTGACAAATAAACAATACAAAAAAATATTTTTCAATACTTATTTCACAAGTTGAAAGTAAAATGAACGAAGCCGTGATCACAAGGAAATTATAAAATTTTGCATTTATCTTTAATTATTTAACTTTAGTATATGTAACATGTATCGCTGGAGATTTTAACACCTTTCTAAATGATAGAATCCTGAATACATAATTTATGTAACCGTATACATTCTTCAACCTAGTTACATAGAATTACAAATCAGGATCAGGAAGAAATTATTATAAATGGCAATTTAATTATATAACAATGCAATCGTTGTTATTTATTTCTGGAATAATTTATTACACGACTAAATAGACATTATGCATTTGCCTTGAACTTTGGTATGCCTGTTTACATATTTAAATTAATATGAGAAATCCTGGTAGAATCACAATTACCGACAATTTGCTGACTATAGAAGTATATGTCCTTATCAAACAGGACTTACACTATTGTTATTTTTTGCTGTCTGATCCTTTATCGAAGCGTTAAGCCTTAGCCTTAGAGTTTTCTTAACAGTTCTTTAAAGGATCGAGCGTTATCTAATAATGTGTTTGGTAGAATCACTTTATTAGTGAAACATTACGTTTAACATTAAGTACGGGGTGTATAGAAGTTAATGATAATTTAAAATCGGAGCTTTATCCACTATCTAAATGCAAAACAAAACATTCTAAGGGCAAAATGCCAAAGGACCTGTGTGCCGTGTGTCCTCATTTAAAACGGTCTCGCAATGCATTCAAAGTGACTATTTCACTTATCACTTACCTACTAGAATGCTGTTGCATAAGTTAGCAGGCTTTGAAGGGCTTGCTGTGTCATAAGAGCTAGCAAACAGAATACTGCCATAAGAGACAACTCGTAGGTTTATCCTTCGATTTACCTAGTTGTCTTAATGTGTCTGTATATGGTCACCTTCGATGCTTTGGTGCAGGCAATCCAATGAGAAATAAAAGTTTTCTGAATTGTCATACCATTTATTTGAAAATTATACGGTACAAATTTCAAATATTAAAAACGGTACAAATTTGAAAAGTCATTATAATATGTATATAGAGATGGAATCCTTTCCGGGACGAAACATGGCCAGCGTTATATCTCGGTATTGTCCAAAATTCCAAACTCAAAATATTACACATCTGTCGATGTCATTTTTTAAAGTTTGATGAATCTATGATAAATGAATAGCGAATCGTATATGGTATAGATACGGTTACAATAAAAAGTTACATTCCTAGTTACTTTAGGTGTCTTGTAGTCGCTAATAACCAAGTTGTTTCAGCGACATTAAATAAAGTACGAAAAAGAATTTCGAAACGGTATCCTATCTAGATTGTTTTATTTTTACTCCCAGATATACGTATATAGCGCTTGGCTTTACTCCTAAGGCTTTTCATTAATTCATACACACATACATACATTCAAATCACATGAAAAATAACAAAATAAATAGCCTCTGACATAATTAGATTTCAGTAGACTCAACTTTTGACTAGCCGGAAAGATATCATCGTGATACATTTGAATGTATGTATTCATCCATACTTGTCACGCGAATAGGCTTAATACGTATAGTTTCGCTATTGTTAACTCGTTTGATTCTCACGAATCACGCGCGAAACCGGTCACTTCATAACTAGATTTTTGGACATTAATTCCAGTTCAAAAAAATGGTTGTAAAATTCTCAAACTCATCTCATTTGTAAAGGATTATCTATTAAATGTTATATCTTTTGATACTTGACCTGGTCTAATTAACACGTGCGATTATTGGAAATATGCATAATCTTTATTTCCATCTAGTGTGTCAATTTAGTACAAGATAGCACCTAACATTGCTAAACTTCGTTGATCGAATGAGAATCTGTACGTCAACGCTATTACAAGTCATTAGTAACATGCCTTTTATTTTTAATAATAACAGAAAACTTATTACTTGGCTAAGCGCTCGGTTCTGCAGTTGGCTCGGCGGTCTTTGCTACAAAACTTAGAAAGTACCTATTTACTGTACCTACGAGTATAACTGCTGAGTTTGTATGAGAAGATACATATATGACTGTCGATGAAGCGAAATCGGTTTGCCAGGAGCAGGAAAAATTGACTTCCATGGTCTCTGCCTAATCCTGTGTAGGGATATAAACAAGGCAATAGGCATATAAATGTATTTATTCTATACTAAGTACTAGCGACCCGCTCCGGCTTCGCACTTCTGGCTATTTAATGGATGTTATTATACATATAAACCTTCCTCTTGAATCACTCTATGTATTAAAAAAACCCGCATCAAAGTCCGTTGCGTAGTTTCAAATATTTAAGCATACAAAGGGACATAGGGACGGAGAAAGCGACTTTGTTTTATACTATGTAGTGATTTAGTCGTTTATTGCCTATATGTTTCCAGAATGGAGCAGAAGGTGCGATTACTCGGCATATTCTTGCGGCTGTTGAATTTCCTCGTGGCCCCCATATTTTACATGCTGGAGCATGGATTCTGCAGCAGAAAAGTGCCCTCTAACAACGACCCTTTGCTCATGTACAGCGCCACGGAGTTGGCAAGGAAGATTCGAGATGGAGAGGTATAAGTGTATAAGTGTAGTACGAGTATTACTTTGTATTCGAGATAATTATATATATAGTATATAATATATACTTACATATTTTTTTATTTTATTTTTTTACAAGAAAAACAAGACTTATTGCGTATATTTTAGAAAAGTAACGTCGTGTAAGAAAGGTAATACATTGTTTATAAAATACACGCCATATAACCCGTTTTTTTAGTTACATTTAACCCATATAGACCTAGTGTACCGTATGTGGTACAGCAACTTTATAAAATTATTTTGTTTTACTTACAAAACAACGAATGCATTATTCAGTTATGAGAACCGCACCGAAGTGTTAGTTAAACATTAGTTGTGTTACAAAGACGTTCTGTGCAAGTGATTTTGAGCAATCACCGATATTTCGTGGAAGAAATTATAAAAATATTGGACCATGTCTTCGAAGAGGTAAGTCTCACATTATTTGATATGTAATGTATTATTTGTGGGTGTTTTTATGAAGTATAAGATTCAAATTGATGTTGTAATTGAAGGAATTTATACCTACATTATTTTTGCAAGAAATATTGAGCCCTCAATCAGGTGTACCGTATACGGTACGGTAGGTCTAAGCACGAGCAACATGTGACTAAACGCTACTGTTGTTTTTATTATCTAAATCTTGTGTTTTGTTGTTTTAGATCATTGACACTTCATAAGATTGCAACACTTCTTGAGGAAGACGATGATAATAGCAGCCAAGGACAAGATTTTGATATTTTTATACTACCTCCTGACACCGTCAACGATGATCAAACTGACGAAGACTCGGGTGATGAAGATACAGTCAACAAAACTAACTTGCCTCCGAGTTTGCTTCGAGCCCCAGCGGAGCTTGCAGCATCTGCTTCTTCAAACGAGCCAGAAAATGAAGACCGAGACTGTGACGAGTCTCACCAACCCTTACAAAAACGTGCTATGAAGTATAACTGGAGAAAACAAGACTTACAACCTAAAGAAACCACATGGCAACCAGTTCATCATGTTCCCCTTGAAAGAATGCCATTGGAATGGTTTTCTTTGTCGTTTTCTGAAGATATTTTTGAGTTACTAACGATGGAAACTAATAGATATTTGACCCTAAACTCTTCTGAACTTCTTCTTTCTCTCCGAACTTCTTCCTGGTGATGCCAAGATGGAAGAAATGAAATATTTGGTTGGAATTTTGTTAGTCAGCGGCTACAGTCAAGTAAACAGACGAAGAATGTACTGGGAAAATGCGCCAGATTCAAGAAATGAGTTGATTGTTTCCGCCTTGTCAAGAGATAGATTTGCACTCATTCACTCCAACATTAATGTCGCTGATAATATGAACTTAGGGGGATCCGATAAATTTGCAAAAGTGCGCCCAATGCTAAATCTCTTAGTATTTAAGTTCTTTCAGCATTGTCCGCATAAGGAGAATCACAGCATTGATGAGGCTATGGTACTGGACCCAGTCGGCCTTCTTCAATAACACATAATGATTCTCGATATGATGGTAAAGACCACTATGTGACCAAGCAGGAGAAAAGAACCAGGTGTGGACAATGCCCGACGAGATGTGTCAAGTGCAATGTCGGTGTTCAGGTGGAATGTTTCATCAAATTTCATACGAAAAAATGAATAAAAGTTCCTATGAGAAATATTTGGTTTTGCTTCCGTATAGTCCTACCGTACCCTATATGGTACGCCCCCCCTGAGCCCCCCTATTTAAGGAATATTTTTTTTAATATTTTTTTCATTACTCTTGAACTCTAATTATTACGTTTTCCTTAAGTAAACTCATTTCTGTCGCAAAAATAGTTTCCGGTCTAAATGGGTTAAGGAGTATTAAGATTACTGGTCTTTTATAAAATACTAAACATAAATGTCGAATTGATACTTATCTTATACATTTTTCTGGTTGATGTGTTTGAACTTCGTGTATTAATGTCTAAGCATAGTTCAAGGCTTTAAAATCAACGCTTCGTTTAGCAAGTTGTAAGCACCTCAATTAGTGCATAAGTGTAAACGAGCAAGTTTTTGACGCCTCTATAATAAGTTCTATAATTTTTTATTTTAAATTTCAGGTTACAAGTGAAAAAGTGACACAAGTCTACATAGCCAGAATTCGTGAAGTAGAAAAGTATATCAACGCAGTAGTTGATGAAAGATTTAATGCTGCTCTGGAGGAGGCTAAAGCTGTTGATAAATATATCACAGATTGTAAAAAGAATAACGTTGTCATAGAAATTGATGGTAAACCTTTGCTTGGAGTACCATTTACTGTTAAAGAGAGTTGTCAAGTTGGAGGTAATTAAATTTTGAATTTATGCGAAGTTATTCTAGATATTCTTGAAATGAGAAAAGATTATAGTAAAAAATAAATCAGGGATAATTATCACGTGAAATATATTTACTTGTTTTGGTGGCACACTTTATATTGTTTTGCAGTTAATTACTTAAGATACGCAAGATATTTAAATAATTAATAAATCATCGGCGCGTCATCCTTCCTAAAACCAGTATCGAGGCATCATTGATCAATTATTGTTATTTCAATAAAATGAATTCTGAAGGCTGACTTGGCTACTTTTCTTATACGAATTCAAATAAAACCATTAAAAAGTTCTAAACGTGGTACTTATCGAAACTTTTTTGATAGAAACTAGCTATCGAGCAAAACAATTAGCACATAGAACTAGCCAAACCTTAGGCTACAATAATATCCTTCTAAGTTATAAGAAAATGGTATTACATCTTATTAACGAATTTTAAGAACGATAATTACTTGGCACCATTTTTTTTGTCGTTAACCAAGACATATATTATACCCATAATATTGACATTGGCTCTAATTTCACATTCACGTTTTTGCTGCGATTATTTCTTTAAAACTGATTCAAATTTATCCCATTTCCAGGTCTATCCAACGCAGTAGGCTGCCTTGAAAGCGCTGGCAGTAAAGCCGAGAAGGATTGTGAAGTAGTTCGTAGAGTGAGAGAAGCCGGTGCCATTCCACTGTTAGTGTCGAATACCCCTGAGCTATGTTTGGGATGGGAGACCAATAATCTCTTGAAAGGGGTCACTAGGAACCCTTATAACTTGAATCTGACTCCCGGAGGATCATCGGGGGGAGAGGTGAAGTTTATTTTTTCATAATTAGGTGCAATTCATAGTCGAAGTGTGCTTATGGTTAAATTTCGATGTAAATATTTAGATAATCCTTGATACAATTATTTTATTATATTAATATTACTATGTACAAGACATGCATTGAGTATAATTATATGTAATTATATGGGAATTAGTTCAGTTCATAAAATAAAATTCCCTATACGATTGTATGCTATTCCTATTTGCATATTTATTTCAAATGTCTGAATAGGTTGTATAGTAATTTGTAAATAGTATATTAGATATATAGGTATAGATTATATTATTAACAATGATTTGACTTAGCATATGCGTTAAGAACGACACTTTCAGGTTATTTGTAGAGTTAATAGTTAATGCACTAACCTGTAGATTCTTGAGTGACAACCTTAGTCGCAAGCGAATTAGTAATTATTAACCAATGTTAAAATTTAAAAGTTACGATTATAAAAGTATGTGAAACAAAAAAAAAACATTTTTTCTCCACAGTCTTGCTACATATCTGGTTAAACACGTAATCAAACAAGTTTGTGTCAATAAATTAGGTATTATTTATTATTTTGATTAACATGTGTTAATTTGTAGGCATCTCTATTAGCTAGTGGAGCTTCCCCGTTCGGCGTGACCTCAGATATAGCAGGTTCGATTCGGTTGCCTGCCGCATTTTGTGGCGTATTCGGTCACAAGCCTACACCTGGTAAATATATTATGCATACATTTAATAATAATAATAATAATAATAAATTTATCTTTATAATCATTCTAGCATATCTAAGGATATTTACAATAATTTATTCCGTGTAGATCGTAAATCGCGTAAAAACCGGTTGTCGTTCGATCGATAAAGTTAGAAATTTTGGGTAGTAGTCAGTGCCTAGATGATAAACACTGTTAAGAAACTATTATGCCTAGTAAAAAATGAAAAGTATTTTAAATGAAAGTGGAGTTACCATATAATTATAACCTTTGATATTTACAAT
Organism: Leucoptera coffeella; assembly: GCA_030578115.1. Lineage (NCBI taxonomy): Eukaryota > Metazoa > Arthropoda > Insecta > Lepidoptera > Lyonetiidae > Leucoptera > Leucoptera coffeella. The sequence goes on from JAMBLF010000194.1 coordinate 276,959, forward strand.
TTAAAGAAAAACAATGATTGATGATATATTTGCAATAATAACGATGGTAGCTAAAGCCTCTAACACAATAGAATAATAGTACCTAGTAGTAAAGTGTATAATACGATATATTGACGCATAAGAATTTGAGTATCTTTATTACATTGTTATTTTTTATGCATATTATGTTATTTTTTCAGGTTGCGTACCAATTGAGGGTCATATTCCAGGTTTAAAAGACCCCTTGTTCCCGAGATTCTTATGTATTGGACCCTCTTGCAGAAAGGCTGAAGACCTTCCTCTTCTATTCAAAATCATGGCTGGAGAAGAAATGTTTAAGAGTTTAAGGATGCATGAACCTGTTGATATTAGCAAGATTAGAGTAAGTTAATTCAGCAATATTAAAATAAAATTTAAGTAGGTACAGCGTACCTATGTTCTTTAGTAAATAATGTGGCGGGTTAAAGTCTTAAACTTAACTTCCGTACGAATAAAGGCTCATTTTACTACTTCAAATTACAATGTATATTAAAGCTCCGTCAATTATTAAATTACCTCTTTTATGAATACATATGGACTGTTGCTCGTATTATCGTCAGTTTTACCTAGGGCATACGATTAACATGTCTGGAAAAAATCTGACCCGTATTAAACTGCTTACTAGTTACCTTTCATTTCGGTATGTCCAGTTTGTTAAAGTTCCGCTAAAATTGAATAAGGAGACATTATATCGTCGAGGTTCTCTCCACCTAGAAAGGAAATAATCGACGTGAAAGTATATATGATAACTATTAAATTACAGGTATTCTATATGACGGAAGCACTGCATTCTGTAGCGTTGATACCCACGGATAAAAGGATCAAACATGGCATAGTCAACGCGGCTAATTATCTACAGAATGAGTGTGGAGCTACAATTGTAGACGTAAGTAATCCAGATAAACTAGAAAAGCTTAAAAGTATAACATATTTCAGTGAATTTAACAATAATTATGAAATATAATAGAAAAACCATTATTTTCAAAAAAGCTTAAAAGTTGTTTTAATAAATAATAAAATATATGTCATGCTTATAATACGTTCTATCTTTAGCAGTAATTGTTGATGTTGCATCGAATTGCGTAATTATAGTAAACTATAATTTATATAGGCATGTAGTAGGAAAACATATCTCCTACAAAATAATTTATTATTAAAGTGGTTGTTTTATTGGCTTATTATTACGATATATTATTATTTGAATTGACTTATCGGCAGTTTGAATAAAAACAATTAATGTAAGAGATTAAGAACATTTCATCCACTTAAAACAACTTATCCGGTATTTTTGTTTCAGAGGAAATTTGCAGAACTGGGTGATTCAGTTGACATCTCAGTGTCAATATTTTTCGGGATGAAGGATATACCTAATATGCTAGCAGACCCGACTGATCCCGAAAATCCTGCGGTAAATAATTAATCGCCTACTAATTGAAACCACACTAACCTTAACTACTACCAAATAGTGATTGTCAATGACTACAAGTGAGTCATAATTGACATCATTCCATACTATCAATTCGTTCTATAGTCTCTTTCGGGGTGGACGGTGGGAAACATAATATCAACCTTAATTCTAGTTAAGTTAAACTGAACCTGAGAAACATTAACAGTAGCAAAACATTCAACTTTACTGCGTGAACTAATGTACAAAATTCAAAAGCTAAGAACATTTTCAACCATTAGCATTTTAATAATTAAATGTGATATTTTTTTATTTTCAGAAAGAAAAGAATTTAATCATGGAATTAATTCGTGCATTATTTGGGTGCTCTAAAAGATCCGTACAAGCACTGGCTTTCAGTTTCATACAAAAGACTAAGATATTTATATCAAAACCACGACAGGAATATTATAAGGGCAAAGGGGAAGAACTCCGTGAGATATTGAAGGTACATATATAACAAACTATCACTTTCGTTATCCCTTTCGTGATGGTTAGAGGATCGAGTGTGCATTTCCGCAGTTGCGGAGGTAGTTATTCTATACCACCTCAAGCCCAGGGGCTAGTCGAATCATTTGTGCGTAATGTGACACGTGGTAAACCGTGTCGCCGTTTATAGACACTGTCGATTCTATGTTGAGTATCAGAAGGGACCATTACAGTATGTATGAAATTCTATACTTCTAGACCAATTAAGAAATTGCAAGTAACGAAAAGCTACACGCATAACTACATAAATGGTTTTAGCAAAAACCTACTTTTTACCACATACGAATAAAGTCATCTTAACAGTAGGTATGTCACAGTGTTCTGACGTTTATTGTTACTTTAAAATATAATTTTATTTTTTTCCAGACAGCTTTAGGCGAGGATGGAGTATTCCTTTACCCGACATTCGTGAACCTGGCTCAACCCCATCACGGCGTGTATTTCCGTACGTGTGGCGTTGCTTACACGATGCCCTTTAACGTCCTTGGGTTCCCCGTCACAGTGGTACCGTTGGGGCTGAAAGATGGACTGCCCGTGGCTATTCAGGTAAGTTTACTCTTGGGGCCTTAGTCCACTAATGCTTTTTGGCACAAACGCAGTTCAATATCAGTTCAGTAATAGTGTGAAATTAGTAGTGATTTAGCGAAAGTGTAAAATCTCACCATTGATATTAAGCAAAACAGTCAAACTTCGATTTAAAAATGGGAAATTTGTCACTTTTCTTCATCTACTACCAACTTCACACTATTACTGATTTGATATTTTGCAAAAAGCATTAGTGGACTAAGGCTTCTGTTATACTAGTATATACCTATTCTTAGGTATAAAATAATCCATTTCACGTACTCTTAAAAGACGGAAAAAAAATGCTGTTCTTTCTGGCATGTCGTAGGAGACAACTAATGTAAAAGGGGTACCTAGGTACATGAAAATTATTGGGGGCGATAGGCTAGCAACTTGCCACGACATGCCATGTGAGCGAACCTATTAATAAAGACCACATAAGCCGTTATGTGAATCTTAAACTGATTACTTTCATGTAACATAAGTGCTTAGAAAAAGTTATTGCAGAGTATGTATAATTATATCCTACTTACTTTATGAAAATATAAAGGTCATTTAACAGCTACATCTTTCCTGTTACAGGTGATAGCTGCACCCAACCAGGATAGACTATGCCTAGCAGTGGCAAGGCAACTAGAAATTGGTTTCGGTGGATGGCAGCCTGTTCCAAATTAACGACACAAACTTGGTTACAAAGAGAAATAGAAGAACCGTTAGGGTGAACAAATTATCACAGGAAATTTTCAATAAATTATCACAAATATACTTATTCCTTTGTCCCGTGTCCTTTGATCATCCGCTCTATAGGGTCATATCACCTTTGTTTCTTTTCATGTAGAGCAATTCTATGAGGAGCCTGAATGCTCGAGAATCCAAAAAATGAAAGCATTAGGAACACATAACATTGAACGATTTCATTTTAAATGTTTTATTAAAGATTATATTCTATCTTGATTTGTTAACTGTACTAGATTAATAAAAGTAACTGAACAATACGTTTTGAGCAGTCCAAGGGTATTCATCACATCTGTCTTATAACAATGTATTCATTTTGTCATTTTACGCAATTTAAATAATATGTTTCATCATTGCTATTCAATAGACTCGGTAAGGTGTATTAAATATTTTTTAAACTATTAATAATAGTGTAATAAATATAATGTATAATATAGTTGTCACAGCCCATTTTACTAATTGGGATATTGCAATTGATCCTTGTGATAAACTATCTGGTGCGTGTTATCAAATCTGCTAAGATTTGGGAATTGTATTGTGTGTGTGAAACATAGTTTAAGGGTACAAAGTGGAAACTCAGGTTAAATCTACAGGACATAAGGTCCTATTTAAAATAATAAAAAGAAAATATCAAAGAAAAGTTGTTTTATTACAAAATTAAAATCAATAAGACAGGTTAGTAGAAATAAAACTTACTATTACAATCATGTCAATCAGAGAAAACACAAAAAGCATCTTCATAAGAAAGTACTTAAAAAACATTTTAAAATAGTTAAAAAGAACAGATACCCTTACATTAACTTAACCTAAGACATTCAACAACAGCATTTGTTCAAAAACTATGTTTAATGATACAGTATTAATTCCACAAAATTAACATTAAATAATTGTCAAACTAATTGTAACATTGTGATGTTTTCAAACTCCATGAAATTTACGAAGACACTTGTTATTTATATGGGCAGGAATTTATGGATCAATATTTTATTTTAACATACTTATTAAATGTTTCATGAATATTAAATAATTTCATTCCTCCTGGGGATTATCATTAGGATGATGTAACTGTGAATTAAAATCACAGCTCAGATCTATAAATCACCACCCAGTATAATATACATCATACATAAAGCATTACAATAGCAATGTAAAATAGATAACAGCACTTAAATGCAAGAGTTTCATGTTTATGATATGTCAAATAATTCAACAAGTTATTAAACATTTCAAAAGTTTTATTTGCTTGAACCATGGCAACATATTTCAATATATTATGAAGATTACAGCAATTTTACTGTGCACTGAAAAACTCTTGAAACTAAGTATGACTCTTGCTAGAACCTGCAGTATCTAGTGAGACATTTTAAGGTACGGCCCTGAAGAAGGTGAGTTAGGGAATCTATGCATGTAGCGCTCCAATCGTAAATATTTTACTGTAATGAGGTTACCTTCGTACCACCAACCATGCAAGCTGCGGTAGACAACACCAGCATCAGCAGAAGTCGCACATTTTACATAAACACAACAGGAAGTGCGGTCAATATCAATATGCAAAATATTACATCTTTCTCCACATTTTTCCAATATAGCATTCTGGACCATGGTACGTAGATTAGGGTTGTTATCAGACTTATCAAACATGTGACGGATTTTTAAGCAAGGAGTTGGTGAGACTGTCAAGTTATTCACAGAGCCCTCTTGAGTCTCAAAGGCTTGACCCTGCCAAGCGGTGCTACGTTTTGGACTGCCATGTGGAGATATCCAACGCCACACTTTGCAGTCTTCTCCATTAACAGACTGAACTTCCATACGCACTCGACTTTCATTCTTTTGTATAAACTGTACTGCTGAGTCCCACACTGAGGCCATTTTCTCTCTATTCTGTGGAGATATCAATGTATCACGAACATGATCAATTGAAATGTAAGGTTCCCCACTATCTTCGGTTTCTTGAGAAATAACGTCAATGATCTGTTCGACCATAGAGTAAATTTCTTCTTGTCTCTTTTTTTTATAATCTTGGTAGAATTTCCAAGATTTTTGAATACCAAACCCCAAAGCCGCAAGAATGGCAATCACTGCAAGAGTTGCAATAACTGAATACAAAGTGGTGCTTATCCAACAAGTCAAGGGCATGGATGGATCAGTAATGGCAATAGCCAATCTCTCCTTGCTTCGTTCCCCCACAATCAAATCTACCGACTTCAAAGGTGTATATTCCAAGCCTTTAGTGTATGGAGTTTTCATTTGAACAACGCTTAGACCCCATCTAGGGTTATTCACAAGCATTACTTCTAAATTGTATAAATCACTACAGCACTGATTTTGGTCCATGTTGGATTTTTGACCTGCCATATTTATAATTTCTTTCTCAGTAAGGTAAGGCACAGCACCAGGCTTCTCACATAAAAATTCAGCAGTACGAACAGTAAGTACAGGATGTATAATTTTCAACAAATCTTTAGCAGCCGAAACATGCTCTTGTTTAATACAGTTAATACCAGGTTTAGTACCTGGATTATTCAATTGACATAAGGGTATAACACTGTTATCATCATTGACCAAAGAGGTGATATCATTTTTTTTCACTATATACATAAAAAACAAACCAAAAAAAAAAAGACCAGCAATTACGACCAATGCCAGTGATACAATGTTACTTTTCAAAAACTTTTTATCACCTGCACCTTTGTAATCTACATCAGATCTAGATACTGATGAAATGTAAGATCTCCTTGGCAATGTACTGCCATTGGTTGAGTCACGGTCAAGAAAACTTGATTTCAATGGATCGGCTTTCAAAGCAGTCAATCTTCTGGTGAAATTGCTCAGGTAAGGTGATTCCACTTCATCCTTAGATGTTGGCGGCTTGTAAGAAGTAGATGAATAACTTGGTGTATAACTACCAATGGAAGATCGGTCCAAAGTGGATGATAAGCCTAAGCGTGAACGGATAGAGTTCAAATGTTCAGCCGATGAGAGAGTAGTTGGCAATGATGATAATGGTTGTCGTGAGAATAACGAGCTTTTCGGTGGGCTGATAGAAGTGTCCAGAGTAGGCAAAGTACTTGAAATGTAGTCACTAGAACGAGAGCTGCTTCGGGCTTGTGATGCCTTCCTGTCGACGTCTACATCACTGTCTGATCCAGTCTCATAATCATCATCTTTTACACCATAAGTACGTGTTATACGACGCGTTGTAACTGTTTCAACCTCTTCATGAGTGCGTGTAGGTGCCTTCTCATCTTCAGATTCTGATCCTTTATCAGAATCCCGTTTTAACGGTGATTCCTTTTTAGGAGTGCCTCTGCGAGTTCTTGTAGTTGTAGGAGGCAACATCGAAGTTGCAGTAGTTGCTCTACGTCCGCGTTTTTCTTTAGCATTGTTGGTTGATTCAAGATCTGACTCCTCACCGCTTGAATACCGGGCGAGGCTACGACGATTATCAGCTTTAGGATCACCAGCTTTGCTTTTCCCTTTACTGTCTAATACCAACTTCAACTTCTTTACTAGCAGCTTCCTTGTAGAAGCTGTTATCGGCATAACAGGGTAACCATGTTCCGCCAATTTCGTTCGGAGCTCCGCGTCCGACATTGAGTCAACTTGGTCCGCCATGGTGCAATATTTATAAACACTTTATTGCCTATCTTTCTTCCACAAAAATGCTCCTGATTTTTTGGTGCATAAATATTATGAAACACAACGTTTATTAGAATGAAGTAACAATGAAATCACGTTTTATTTTCAGACAATTCACCGGCGCGTCATGTCGCACATTTCAACATGTCGTTCGTTAAAATAAAAATAAGTTTTTTAGTTTCTTCAGTATTGCCAGTAATGTTGATCGTCTCACAGAGTACTCAATAAAATAAGTTAATAATTTTTGCAAAATAATTTTTACGTAGAGATCGCGCCACATACGGTGGCAGTTGGAGGCGTCGCCACAGTCGCGTAATTCAGTGTTACCAGTAAACACGCCAAAACTAGCACTCACTGTGCCATACGGCTCGAAACATTATAGGTTTCATTTGTAACGATCTTTGGTTGCAGAGCTATAAACTCAAATAAAACAAATTAATATATCAAAGTCAAAATATGTTTATTATACTATTTCAAACATGATTAATAATTAACGGGACTTATCCTTCTTATTATATATTACATATATTATGTGTTCCTTCACTCTGTCCGCAATAGACCGTTTAGTCTGTTCGACATAGGATTTCCCACAGCTGCAATCAATCTTATACACACCCTTATATCTTATATCATGAGTATAAATCGCGAATCTCTTAAAACTATTATTTCAAACATGGCACTGAGCATTGTCTTTACATATTTTTTACCGAGGTTAGATCAGCGGAGACCCTAGCTTGGAGAAGAACTAACAAGAAACTCCGGAAATCAATTTATTATAATCACCCTTAACAAACATAAAAATTACAAAGAGTGGGCAAAAAACACAACGCTGGTAATACTAAATTTACTTTTCATACAAAATAACACGCAATGGCGGAAACGTCAAATTTAGTTCCAAGTTTGGCTACTGCCACCGTATGTGGCGGGTACTCTAGTAGATCTAACAAAATAATATTAATGTTACGTCAAATACATAGAGTACCCGCCACATTGGGTGGCAGTAGCCAAACTTGGAACTAAATTTGACGTTTCCGCCATTGCGTGTTATTTTGTATGAAAGGTAAATTTAGTATTACCAGCGTTGTGTTTTTTGCCCACTCTTTGTAATTTTTATGTTTGTTAAGGGTGATTATAATAAATTGATTTCCGGAGTTTCTTGTTAGTTCTTCTCCAAGCTAGGGTCTCCGCTGATCTAACCTCGGTAAAAAATATGTAAAGACAATGCTCAGTGCCATGTTTGAAATAATAGTTTTAAGAGACTCGCGATTTATACTCATGATATAAGATATAAGGGTGTGTATAAGATTGATTGCAGCTGTGGGAAATCCTACGTCGGACACACTAAACGGTCTATTGCGGACAGAGTGAAGGAACATATAATATATAATAAGAAGGATAAGTCCCGTTAAATATTAATCATGTTTGAAATAGTTTAATAAACATATTTTGACTTAGATATATTAATTTGTTTTATTTTAGTTTATAGCTCTGCAACCAAAGACCGTTACAAATGAAACCTATAATGTATCGAGCCGTATGGCGCAGTGAGTGCTAGTTTTGGCGTGTTTACTGGTAACACTGAATTACGCGACTGTGGCGACGCCTCCAACTGCCACCTTATGTGGCGGGATCTCTAGATGTGTAGGTAAAAAAAAATAAACGGAGATCAAAAACTTCTGCCACGATGTGGATAAAGTGGCTTTTTATTTTTTATTATGATGTTCAATAAGACCATCTAAGTAAAATAATAAAATTAAATGGAAATAAATGTTTGTTATATTTATTCCTTCCGGGATGTCGTAGGAGGGGACTAAGAGACTAGGGGTGAATGAGATCTAATGGGCAATAAGTTAGGATCTGTCATTGTATTTTATATTATTATTATTATGTTCCCTATGACATCACATCGTCAATATTCATGATAAAAAATGATCTAGGAGATATATCTCCGAGTTTGTATCCATCAGTATTTATCATCAATCATTTCATAACAAAAAAAATAGAGACCTATAATGCCTGAACAGGTTTTATTGACTAATCATTGGTGAGAAATAAATTACAAACAACAATGAATAGCGTAAAAAACTGCTGAGCATAGTTGTGAGGCAATTTTTCAGAAAAGTTATTATCACTGAGCAGATCACTAAAGACTGCATTGCAAATGCACAGAACACAGTAAAATAAAGGTTCTAGTTTGTTACATTATATTATATTACGTATTTATACACAGGGTACAGTAAATAAAAAACAGACTAATAACTTTTGATAGAAAATTTATAAAATTTATTTACTTCAACCAATCAGTAGTTTAACATTTTGTTAAGAGCGTCGAAACATCTCCATTTGGTGGGCAAGTACAGCGGCTCAAACACGTGGGGGAACGGGGAATCCCAACCAGTCACCCTCGTCACGGGAGCTTCAAGGTGAAGAAAACATTCCTCCTGGAAGAAATAATGTATTTGTAATTGATAATGATGATGTTGTTTGTATTTAAGGAAATTTTTTCATGCGAAAATGTTTTATTTTGTTTTTCAATTGAATTGGTTCAATTTACGATCCTTATATGGAATGAAATTTTATTTTATTACAGTTTAGTTGCTAAACTTGACAACAACAAGATATATTTTTTAGTAGTAGAGTAGTTTGAGTAACCACCTGGAAGAGCAGTAGTTATGACGATGAATAAATTTATCACTAATCAGATAAGATGTAGGTATTGACAGCATTTCGATGTTTACTTTACGTACAGAATTTATGTCGCTTTAAATATTTACTGCACCTATTGAAAAACTAATACAGGAATACACATATTATTTACTACTAATTATTTCAAAGCATTCACTATAATTCATAAATCAAATGCATCCTAAGTGGTTGCTTAAACTATTAAATAACTTAAGTTAAGGTTCAGGGGCCCATGTGTACTAATGGGTTTTAGCACAAACACAGTTCAATATCAGATCTGCAATATAGTGAAGTTGGTAGTAGATTAGCAAAAGTGTCAAATTTCACCATTGAAATCAGCAAAAGTGTCAAATATCGCAAACGTATATTTAAAAAAGGCAACACTGCCACTATTGCTAACCCACTACCAACTTCTCACTATTACTGATCTGATATTTTGCAAAAAGCAATAGTAGACTTGGGCCCATTGCATTATTGAACCCATCTCTGTAGTATTCAAAGTCTTACTTGTATGGTAGCGGCTAACTCTGCACCAAAGCCACATGTGAGGGGCGCTTCATGAGATATTAACACTCGGCCAGTCTTCTTCACGGACTGTAAAGAAAGTAAATAATTAATTATAATAATATTTGGTAAGTACATTTAAGACTTGTGTTAAGGGTACTAGTCAACGTATATTTAAGAAATGTATACATATTATATATTGATAAACATATATTGATATACATATATATCATATATAATCAACTACCAGACTGGAAAGCAGTAGAAAAGCGTAGTCCTTAACTCTTCCTCCACCGGGAATTGAACCCGGGACCTCACGATTAGCGTTCAGGTGTCTAACCGATAGCGCCACGGAGGTCGTCAATAATTGTGTACTATAGAGTTATAATTAATTTCAAAAATATTGTACTATCCAGGTCTGCAAATAAAAATACATTTACGAAAGCATCAAATACTACGGTGAGGGAAAACATCTTGAGGAAACCGACGTGTTCCCCGAACAGGTAAAAGTTAGTGCTTGTAAATGATGACATGGCTTACCACCAGTCACAATGTGTACTGACTATCTTGTCAACACATGGGTTCGAGATAGGCATAGAATGACTATCTTCACAATTGCAGAGATGGATACCTGAACCTCTGACTAGCCTACAAGGGTTAATGGTCGTGAACGCGTTTGTCTTTTGTCAGTGTCTGTGCACAGCAACGAACAGCAAAGTTATTATTAGGTGTAAACTATCTGGTGTAATGCGTTTGTTTTGGCCATAGAAAACACGGTAACTATTTGAAGAGATGGTTGACTACCCCGTACGGGATAACAAGCATATTATTATGTATTTTTAGTTACTCTGATTTTATAATCTGATAACATTATTGTTTTGAAAAACAATAAATAACTTATGATTTGATTCAATACATTGGTTGTCAATGTATGCTTATCTGTTAGCTATCACATTATAATCTTGATTATCGGCTCATGGTAACATTTTAGTCAGTAATAAGTTTTATTATAAGATAACATATACGAATCTCAGATTTACTTTGAAACTTCATATAACTAATATAATATATATGTATATGTATAACTTTACCTTAAATAACATTACTATTTACTAATATAAATTATTTCTGTTTATTGCAAAAGTAAGGATATGAGTATATCTATGTACTCATATGTATGAAAAAAATAATCAACCAGGCAGAAAATCTACAAATTAAATAAAATGTGTGAACACTGCTTTATAATTTATAAATTAATATGTGTTTTCATAATATTATGTTTTCACAACCAAATGATTTTTACTAGGCATAGTTTTACTGTAGTATTATATTATCTGTGGTTTAGCATATTTTTTTTAAAACTTTATTATTGATGGCCTTACATCTATTGACCAAGCTAGCCATTACCATCATTTTAAGTTCTTGTAATTAATACTCACATTGCAAACAGTTTCTTCATCCCATGGAGTGATGCTCATGAGATCTATGACTTCACATTTCACCCCTAACTTCTCCTCGGCAAGCTTGGCGACTTCTAGTAAGACATGAATTTGCGTACCCCAAGCGATCAAGGTTGCGGCATCACCTAGAAAGATAATGTGTGATAATAATTTATTACATACATACATACACATCACGCCTGATTCCCTGTAGAGGGGTAGGTAGAGGTCACGGATCCCCATTTATCCTGATCCTGACAAAACACTTTCCTTTTATTGACATTCATACACCTCCTCATACGCATTCGGCAGTTATAAGTACTTGTAAAATTACCCTTTTTTAATATGACGTCTATCTGACTGTCATCTATAGTCTATGCCTATTCATCAGGGAAGCTGAATACATGACCATACAATACATGATGAAGTGTATATATCAGCATTAACTTAGCAGAACTACATACATATGTCTTTTACTATATTATTACCTTCTTTCAAAACCTGTGCCTTGCCAATAGGCAGTGTATAGTCTTCTACCGGTACCTCTTCCACTGCAGATCTGTACAACACTTTGGGTTCCAAGAATAGACAGGGATCTGGGTCTCTTAGGCAGGAGAGCAGAAGGCCCTTTGCTGTGATTGGCCCTCGGGGAATGACTACCTGTAAATGTATGTAGTATTGATTTCCTTTACATATATGTAGTATGCGGCTTAGACGGAGGATCGGCGTCGTAAACTTTATAATTTACATATGCTGAGTCTAGGCCCTTACACGACAGCAATACAACACACCCACCAATTACCGTTATTCATATGTATTTGTAGCAATTTTTGTAATGAGTGTTGTATTGTTCTTATTGTGAATTAACGTTTTTCTATTCTATATGTATGTAGTAAGCAATATAATATCTTTACTTATAAATCAATTGCATAGTTTTATTCAAGTAAGATGTATGACACACAAAAAGAGGAAACATTGAAGATAAGTTGATATTAGAAGTAGTAACAGTGAATACAACCATCTAATATTACAGCCCATTAGAAAAGTTGAAGCATTGCAAAAACATTACATCTCTGTCTATCTATTATAGTGTTACTGTTGTGATACATATGCATGCAATAATAGATACATTTATTTTAACTTAGACATACTTAGTTACATTTTACTTTTACCTTTATACCCGCCGCATGGGCAAAGAAAGCTTCAACACTTTGAGAATGGTACAGAGCACCGTGGCCCACTGCAGAAGCGGCTGCTCGCACTGTTAAGCCTCCACATGTGAAATTGCCACCTGAACGGTAGCGGTATTTGGCTGCTTCATTTATGAGCTTAAAAGAGTAAAATATTAAAGCATAATAGTTTAGTTGAATAACAATTTTTAACTCTTTATTAACAATATTAAGCAAGGATTTATGTCATCTAGTGTTTATAAACACATTGTTTTGCCACTCTGCCATATAGGAAATTAGTGTCTTGTGTATCATCAATCATGCACAATTTAATTCATTAAATTTTCATATCTATGCTAAGTATTTAGTTCCATTGATATTCTTACAAGGTATTTTATTTTATAATTATTCTATTTATCAATGCATTGATTATTCAACTTTGTAGAATAAATTTGATTATGTGTAATAAACTTATATTATGAATACATTTTATATGTATACTAGCTGAAACAGATTAAAATAACAATTATCATTATAACAAACTTATTGTCCTGTCACATTGAGTACTAACTATCTAGTTAACACGTGGGTTTGAGGTGGCCATAGAATTACTACCTTCGCAATTGCGGAGATGGACACCTGAACCTCTGGCTACCCGCAAGGGTTAATGGTCGTGAATGTGTACATATTATGTCAAACTTATTGTTTCAAAATATACCTGATCAAACGCTGGGAATATATAATCAGCAAACTGTATCTCGGCAATAGCAGTGGCGCCCGCAGCAGCAAGACCAATACCAAAGCCAGCAATTCCTTGTTCACAAAGAGGGGTGTTGAACACCCTGTCTTTACCATATTTGTCCTGGAACAGAAAATGGTTTAAAATATTTATAACAATTTATAAAAGACATGAATAGGTATAATGGTGTTATTTGGTAAAACATGTAAAAAGAAAGCTATTACTCATATAGTCATACCATCATTAATAGGTTTGTTAAATGCTCAGTAGCTGTGTCTACTAATTTGTGATATATCACCCTAAAGTGATGATGTCCATTGAATTTGCGACACATAGATATATGACCATACACTGAACATACACAATGTTCATTGCACAAAGTGAAGTAAATACAAATAATACATTAAGGAACAATTAAAACACAATATTTGTTATAATAGCAAAATAAACTTACCTGCAACCCTAAAGAGCATCTGAACACTCCTCCGAAAGCAACGTCTTCACCAAACAAGACTGCTGTTGGGTCATTCTTCAGCGTAATATCCATAGCACTGTTTATAGCCTGCATCATGTTTAGTTTTGAAGTTTCACCTAAAAGAGTAAGAAGGTAAGGGAAATAAAATAAAAAACATATTGGTTGGTATTTGCCCACTGCCATTTAGTTTATTATGCATCCCGTTTGGGGCTAACTGTCCAGGAAATTGTTCTTAAGAGTGTAGTTTAATTATTTCAAGATCCCTGTATACATTTAAAAGGATAATAGTCGTGATGTGTTTCTATGTTCTAGTTTTAACATAATGCTAGAATTGCTAGATCACAAAAACAAGTTGATGTGTAAGTACTTTAGAATCATAACCTAACTAAAAAATATTTACATATTTATTTACCTTGCACAGGCTTTTCCGTGTCAGGAAAATAGGTGAAATGAGATGAAAGCCTTTTTGGGACTCCATTTATGTGTTTTGATAATATTCTCAGTAAAAAACCGTGAGTTTTCACTGCAGCAGTCATTTTTAATCGTTAATTCTCCTCTGAACAGCTTTATGAACAAACAACTACTACATGTTAAGTAATTCATTATGTTATCTGCAATGCTAATTAGGTTTGTATTCGTAATAACTCGTTCGCCTTTCATGATAAGTGATAACAACACCTTATCGATAAATGACGTTAACGTATGTATTCCATTCAATTTTGAAAACACTCATCATTATGCTAACTACACATTAACAGTCAAAATAGGCTATTTGACACTATTAAAAATATGTTACTAAATGTGATCATCCTATTAGATAATAATATAAAAAAACCATATTTAGCTCTATTTTATCCGAAAATATTTATTGATTTTGCAAAATAAACATAATAAATTCATATATTTTTTTGAATTTCTTCCTTCACGAGAACGCTCTGTGATTTGCTACGCCTCGCGTGACGTCACAATCAAGTAAACATTGTTTATTGTTATGCACTTAGTGTGATTTTATCGTATTCCCATCGTTTCTTGTACTATATTTAATACTACTATACTTTACTATATAAAGCCTTTGTCAGCTAGGATGATAGTGCCCTGTTTCAATTCATCTTAAAATTTGCAGTTTTCTACTACTGTTTACTTGCCTGTGACGTCACGCAGATCATATGGCGTCCGCCATTACAGAAACAGCGTTTTTAGCGCGAATATTGTAATTTAAATTTTAACTCAATATTTTACGGAAAATACTGCGAAATTTGCAGAAATTTACATGTGGTGTATTAATCATATACCAACGAATAATTTGAAACAATTTTTCAAAATCAGTCAAATAGCCTATTGTATAATAGTTCGCAACGAAAATCTCAATTCGCTTTTAACATAACATACGCTAAGGAACCTTCATGCTACACAATTATACTTCGGACGTGAAGATTGAAGTAAGGGGTTATGAATAGTATGATAACTTTGGTCTCAGTAGACTTTTGCCAGTCAGCAACACAATAATGGTAAAAAAGTGTAGTCTTTTTTAACAACAAAAACAAACACTTTTACGACTATTAATCCATATGCGGTAGACAGTAATTTGCGTAACATTTTCCAGAAATGAGGAGGTAGTAATTTTATGGCCACCTCGATCCCATAATATATTATGTTGACCAGATAGTCAGTAGGTATTCTATTTGAACCCGCTGATAATGATTTGAAAATGAATTTATTAGGATTCCTTTTAGATAGTCAAGGACATACATACGCAAGTTTTCTATATACATAGATTAGTTAAGTACGTAAGTAGTACTAAAAATAAGCATAATCATGGTATATCTATGCCACTTGTGTTAGTACAGTTTGTAGCATAGATTTCTACGCTATTTCCACATAGTTGACTCCATATACGAGTAGTTAGGTCAAAAGCCTAATACTTAGGAAATGTTGTCGTGCAAAAGCTTATTATATCAGTTAATAAGCTCGACAATTGTTTGTCTCCTTGAAATCCAAGGACCTTATGTATCGATGAGTAACATTATCTTGTATACTCTTGTATTGTATAGTCTTGTATTGTATATAGTGGAGAATTTATTGTTTTTTTCTTATGAAAACGCAACCATTATTTTTTAAACGTGATAAGTAAAAATAAATCGGTTACTTAAATAGGTGATAAGGATTAAATGAACTATTATTCCACATTTTATTGTTAAAACTAGAATATATGTATATATTTGATGTTCCTGACAAGCATATAGGTAATGTATAAATATACAAAAAGCACAGATAATAAATACTACAGTAAAAAAGCAAAAAGTAAGTATTTATTTATACACAAAAAATATTCCTATATGTTACATTATATATTAGCTATTAAACTTCCTCACAACTTCACCGACATTTCTTATATACACATTATCAACTGTAACGAAAAGCCTCAAATTAAACCGGAAAGTTACTCGGAGCAACTCGATGATATAATCCAACTTTAGCCCGTGGTGTGTACCCAATGAACGACCGCCCACGCCACCGCCCGCCCATGCGACGACTGAAATAGCGATTTCACGATTCATTCAATTTCTCTTCTATTCAGGAAATAAATTACCCTGTGTTGGGGAATTTAATAGGTTCTGGTGAATCGACTAATTCCAGTATGACTTTTTTCCATCGCCTGTATTCTGCTGTGCCGATCTGGCTTATAATTTAAAGACGGAAGATCAGTATAGTATGTATATTCGTCGGAGCAAGTACAAATCGTAGTGCCGTGAGGCGACACACACTCGAACCTCATTAACATCGAGGAATGTTAGAACTAATCATAATGTCGATATTAGATCTTGTTGTTAAGTATTTTGCGTAGATGGCGCTAGTTGTCTCTGGAATGCCATTATGCGTCAACATTCTCCCGCGCATTGAAAACTCCAGTTTTCAATTAATAGTCAGTTGGCAGGGGGCATAGTTTGGCAAATGAGCGCTTGAAGATGCCCGTTGCTGTTTGTACGTTGGCCACTCGTGCTACACCATCAGTTCCTGGAAAGATAACAGTTATCCTGCCCAGGCGCCACTGCATGGGGGGCAAGTTGTCTTCTTTGAGTAGCACCATCATGCCGATTCTAAGGTCATCTCCGTCTTTCGTCCATTTCGCTCTTTTTTGAAGCTCGCTAAGATACTCCTTGTGCCATCTATCCCAAAAGTGTCTTCGTATTTGCTCGATCCTTTTGAACCGGCTGAGGGCAGTCATTCGTACTTGGCTCACATCTTCTTCGGCAGGTGCGGTCAGAGGGCGTCCAATGAGAAAGTACGACGGTGAAAGTGCGGAGAGGTCGGTTGGGTCTGTGGACATGGAGCACATAGGACGGGAGTTCAGGACAGCTTCAATTTGTACTAAAACTGTGCTGAACTCCTCGTACGTCATATTAGCCCTGCCTACCACGCGAGCAATGTGATCCTTACATGAACGAATACCTCGCTCCCACAATGAGCCAAAATGAGGGGACAAAGGGGGAATAAACTTAAACTCTATCTCGTTTGTTGACGCATAATCAATTATAGCATTTGAATTCCTTTGCAAGAAAATTGAAAACTCACGAGCCGCTCCAGTGAACGCTCCAGCATTGTCCGATAAAATGGAAATGGGCCGGCCACGGCGGCCAATCAGGCGCTTTAGAGCAAGAAGGTAATATTCAGTTGACAGCCCAGTAACGAGTTCCAAATGTACGCTTTTTGTAGTTAGACAAACAAACAGACATAAGTAGCATTTTTCAAGTCTAGAGCCACGCCCCTTTTTATTAAGTATATACAAAGGACCTCCATAGTCAACTCCGACATGAGCAAAGGGAAAGCTAGCAGTCACTCTCTCTGCTGGTAAGTTTCCCATAATGGGCTGTAAAGTTTTCCCTTGAAAACGGCAACATTTTACGCACCGCTTCACAGTTTTTCTGGCCAGATTTCTACCACCTAATGGCCACCACCTTTCACGGATATTATAAAGCATGTTTTGTGGTCCAGAATGGAGTAGGTATTTGTGTGTATGACTGAAAAGCAGCTGTGTAAAATAGTGCTTGCTACACAACAAAACAGGATGTTTTTTTTCGTAATCTAACTGATATGAGTTTGTCAATCTTCCGCCAACCCTAATAATGCCCTTATCATCCAGAAAAATGCTCAGATTAGCTAAACTTCGAGATCTAACTTGCTTCTTATTAAGCAAAGCAAGATATTCATTGGAAAATGACTGCAACTGTACCATTTTGCTAAGTACATGCAAGGCATTGTTCATTTCCATCAATGACAATGCACCATTCTTTCGATTGTGCCTAAAACGTATATTGTGAATAAATCTTAAAGCGTAACATGTAGTGCGCTGAAGTTTAATGAATGACGAAAATCTGTGAATGTTAATAATGCACTCCGACGACTCTACGTGTAAACATTTCTCATCTCTTATTTTTGTCTCAGGTAATTCAGATTCGAGTATACCTACATCTAACGAATAATTTATAATTTGTTGCTGCAAAAATGTTGGTCCATTCCACCACATATCACATGAAATCAAATTATCTAAAGTGTAACCTCTAGATAAAATATCGGCTGGGTTCTGTTTCCCGCTAACATGAGAAAATATTGCACCGTTAGCTAAATCATGAATTTCAGCAACCCTATTCTGAACAAAAGTTTTCAATAAATGAGGGGACATTCTTAACCAACCTAAAACTATTGTAGAATCTGTCCAAACAACTGTCTTATCAAAGCTAATACGTAAAGCCTTATTAATTTTAGTGAGCAACCTAGCACCTATTAAAACACCGCACAACTCTAACCTAGGTATGCTAAGTGATTTTAGAGGCGCTACTCTACTTTTAGCGCAAAGTAGCTTAACGGTCACGCTGCCGTCGCCACTATAGGTACGTATATACGCGCACGCCCCGTATGATTCTTGACTCGCGTCGGTAAACAAATGAAGTTCGTGAAACAGCGGTGAGTCACCCACAGCTCGCCTGGGTATGCGAACGGTAGGTAAGTTACTAAGGGAACGTATAAACTCACTCCAACTTGCGACTACGCTCTGTGGTAACGGATCGTCCCAACCTACTTTGCTTAGCCAGAGACGCTGAAGGTATATTTTGGCGACAATCACGACGGGCCCTAGGAGACCTAAAGGATCGTAAATTTGGGACACAATAGACAACATAGTGCGCTTAGTGATATTACAAGTGTTCGTATCCAACTTGGAGACAAAATGTAACTCGTCACTTCTATTAAAGTAGCCCAGACCTAAAGTTTTGCTTAAATAGTTTTCATCCAAGGAAAGGCACTTGATTTCGTCATTACTCCCTTCCACAAAGGATGGGGTAATGCCAGTATTGAACATCCATTTCCTTAGAGGAAAACAACCCGACTGGCACACCTTGTTAAGTTTTTCGCATAGCTGGGCTAGTTTGACTTTGCAATCATGGCCCGTTATCAAGTCATCTACGTAGAAATCATTCAAGATCACACGTGATACCTCCTCGTCATCGCAATCTAAACCTAATTGACGTAAACATCTATTGGATAGGTAAGGAGAAGATGCACAGCCGTAAGTGATAGTTCTCAGCTGAAAAGTTTCAAGTGGGAAAGTACTGTCTTCGCGCCACAGTATAAGTTGGTACGGTTGATGTTCTTCATGAATTAAAATTTGTCTAAAAAACTTCTCGATGTCTGCGCAGGCTACATATTTGTATTGCCTAAAGCGTAAAAGAATTTCAAACAAATCATTTTGAAGAGGTGGGCCTACCATTTGAATACAATTTAAGCTATTGTTATTTGTGGTTTTTTGGCTCCCGTCAAAGACGACCCTAAGCTTCGTTGTTAGGCTTTGTTCACGAAAAACAGCGTGGTGAGGTAAATAATAGCAAGGTGTAGATATATTGTTGCTATCTATGCGTGTCATGTGACCCAATTCTAAGTACTCTTTAATGAATGCACTATACATTTGTTTATGTAGTGTGTTTTGGCTTAGTTTGCGTTCAAGTGCAAGAAAACGTTTTTTCGCAAAACTATAGCTCTCACCTAGAGCATTACAGCTTGATTTGAATGGAATCTTTACAATAAAACGGCCCTCACTCGTGCGTGTAGTTGTATTTACAAACAGGTCTTCGCAAGCTGCATCTTCGGGTGAGATGTACTTTGATTGTGAATCTAGTGTTTGCTCAACCTCCCAAAACTTTCTGAGTTGACTGTCAAGTGCAGACATACTTAAACTGTGCATACAGTTGGAAGTGTGATGTGGAGTTTTTGTACTGACTTGTCCTCCAATTATCCAACCTAATTTAGTATTTTGAAGAAAAGCGCCGGAAGTTAGCTTGATTCTACCATCAAGAAGTAGCTCCCAGAATACATTCGCACCCAGCAAAATGTCTATGTCTGATGTAGAAAAATATTCCGGGTCGGCCAAAGATATATGTTTAGGTACAGATACGCTGTCAGGACCTAAATAAGGGGTGAAGCTTGTAATTACTGGCAAAACAAAACAATTGATACGTTTTTTGTATTTATTGTCAAGTGACATAAATGTTATGTTGCAGGTTTCAGTATAGTTGATGACTGAGTTACCTACTCCTACGATTTGATGAGTGGACTGTTTATTTTGTGTATTTAAACGTTTAGACAATGCATGTGTTATAATACAGTGTTGGGATCCGTTATCGAGAAGACATTTAACTGTATGGTATTTGCCATCACTACCTATAACGCGAATGATAGCTGTAGATAGCAAAACCTGTTTCAAAGTGTGATTGTTATTGCTCACTAAACTTGAGATAGATTCGTGAGTATATTGATGCGAACTCAGTGAATCTACTGCCGGTAACGCAGCGTTGTCCTTAGCCACAACTGAACCCAATGACTCCTGGTTATAATTACGCGAAACCAGAGAATCTGCAGACAATAAAGTGGTATCTACATGGATCAGACTGTTATGCTTAGCATGACACTGGCGGCAGGGCCCAAAATAGCACTGTTGTGCTGTATGGCCTGCTCTCAAACAATTGTGACACAACTCCTTCCCGTTGACAAACCTTTTGCGCTCGCTCACATCCATAGCTAAGAACTTCTCACAGGCGTAAAGCGAATGATTTTTACCGCATAAAGAGCAAGTAGGTTGCCTAACATTCTTACTGCCAGAATGTTTGCGAGTCAAAACTGCGCTATTTGTATGCGTATTATGTAAATGTGACTGATTTGTACCTACACTAGACTTGGTTGCCGTCATATCCAACATTTCAGCTTTATTTTTCAGAAATAACCTCATAGTTTCGAATTTCATATCTTCGTCTGAATTATGGAATTTATTTAATTTATATTGTTCCCATTCCCTTAACGTAACGGGGTCTAACTTGGAGACAACGAAATAGTTTATGAGGGTATCCCAATACTGAACAGGCTGACCTAATGATTCTAGCACGCGCAGATTCTTTACGACTGAATCGATGAGTTTCCTTATTAAGGTGGGTGATTCCTTTTGAACAGACGGTAGTGAAAACAACGCTTTTGTGTGATTGTAAACTAGAAGACTCTTGTTATTGTACCTATCCTCAAGGAGTTCCCAAGCTACGATATAGTTGTCACCAGTAAACTCGATCGATTTTATAATCTGAGCTGCATTCCCTCTGAGAGCTGACCTTAGGTAATGAAATCTCTGTATATTATCTAGCCCAAGATTGTTATGAATCATTGAAACGTAACTATCCCTAAACTCAAGCCAATCATTCAGCTTCCCATCGTATGAAGGCAGCGATATGACTGGCAACTTCAAAGACACGTTACTGCTACTAGGCGTACATTTAGAACTGCCACTCGCACTGAATTCATCAAACAAAGACTGACCCTTACCCATAGCAGAATAATATGAGTTTTCAAATGATTCTCGATACTCTAAATGTGATTCTAATTCATTTTCATTAACAATTTTCTCTAAACTATTCTGAATGGAGGTAAATTCAGAAAGTAGCGTTCTAGCATTATTTAAACGTAACTCTAATTCCGAACATTGACTAGCTGTTAATGAATCATCTAAAGAATTCAAATACTTAATAAACAATGTTAAACGCCCCTTAATAACGCCGCGCTCTCTGACTAAATCGGGCAAAATCTTTATGTCGAGGGTAAGTCTAGAAGTTGGTGATTTGCTCATTTTGGCTGATTATGGGAATGAAACACTCACGGTTCGATGCAGGCAAGATGATACAGGAAAGCGGCACGCGAAACCTATAAGTTAAGCACAGTATCAGAACAAGAAGCGGAAAGGTAGGAATTTTTGTAAAGGATACTTCTCGCTCGCCGGCGGTAGTATATCGATTCATCCAATGATGCGTTCGGCTCTGAAGGTCCAAAATGTTGGGGAATTTAATAGGTTCTGGTGAATCGGCTAATTCCAGTATGACTTTTTTCCATCGCCTGTATTCTGCTGTGCCGATCTGGCTTATAATTTAAAGACGGAAGATCAAGAAAGTATGTATATTCGTCGGAGCAAGTACAAATCGTAGTGCCGTGAGGCGACACACACTCGAACCTAATTAACATCGAGGAATGTTAGAACTAACTATAATATCGATATTAGGTCTTGTTGTTAAGTATTTTGCGTAGATGGCGCTAGTTGTCTCTGGAATGCCATTATGCGTCAACACCCTGTCCTGGCGTAATTTCAATCATACGTAACCTCGCCATAGCCCCAGGCTGTCATTAAGTATTACATTTTTCCTGATTACAGCGAAACCTGGAAAATCTGTGCTCTTTTATTTTCGTTGCTAGTTAACGAAAGTATACATATTTGTTACGCTTTATGACAGTTGACTCTCGCGGGATGATCAGAGGCTTGAGCTAGGTTCTATATGACCACCAGGTAATTAATTAGCCTAATGTAATAGAGTTCTATCATGTAGGATCCCATTACTGTCGGGTACGAGATTCAGAATATATTTTGCTTGTTATTAAGTCAATAGAGAATCAACATTTTTTTGTAAGCTAGATGTGTTATATACGTTAAGACTTTTATACGCGGAGCTATTGACTTATGATTATCCTTATCTACTTTAATTTAGTTGTTAATAATCTATATTAACTGCTTGGATGAAAAACATAATTGAATTGCGATCCTCTGGAATAAATGAACCATCTGAGCGAGAATTGTCTTAATTGAATGCAATTTGTGCACGGATCAGTGGTCAAATACCTACCTGCAAGTGACAGCTAGCTGTCTCAGTTATAAATAACTTAGTTTGTTTTACGATTTTTCCACAAACTTTTTTGATTGGTTGACAGAATTACTGCAAATATCTTTACGTTCACAGTTTAAAAAACAAATTGTAGTTGCCCACGGGGTAGTAAATATCTATCACACTGTAACGCATATATACATTCACGTCATTTATACCTTTTCTGGGTGGACAGAACCTCGGCAAACACGATAATATCTCCTAGAACACTTTTTAGGATGAACAGGAGTTGTGATGTTAGATGGAACATTGGTGACAGGTTGCTAGCTCCAATAGCTTCCATTAACTCCTAGTTCCTTAATCACCTCCAACGACATGTCAGGAAGAACGGCAGCTAGTTAGAATTCTTTTTACGTCTCAGACTAGCATGGGACTGTAATGTTAATAGTTAATTATTCAATTGACATAATCGTATTATAAATAATTGTGTTCGGGATTAGCTTAGTTAAGGCACATTCTTGCAATGCACTATTCAATTCAACAGTTCAATAAACTGAATAATCGCATCAGGCTTGTTGAGATTCGGCCAAGGAGAAAAGCCACAGAATATTGAACTAGCCCAAGTCATAGATAGATTTACATAACTATGGCGTATAGTTCTTACATGATGACTAAAGTTAGTATCTAGCTTAGCACAGTTTGCTTATGTTGTATGGGATCTGTATAAATTGTATAGCAGTATTTGAGTTTAGGTATTTAGGAGAGGATTAAATAAATGCATAGGTATGTATTTATAATTTTGATATCATTTTCGTACGAGTATAATGTCGCCATCATTTTCGCACAAACTGTGTTTCATTTTTAAGAAAGGATATAGAAAGAGGTATTTTAAGTGTACCTAATACTATCAAATGTATTTTGAATGATACAGTTAAAAATAGTGTAATGAGGGAAGGTTGCGGATTGAAAGATGAAGTGACTAAGATTGAAAAGGGCATGTTATGCGATTGAATGATAGTAGATTGACAAAGGAATATATGTAAGTGAATTGGAAGGGCGGTTACGTAGAGGGCAGCTCAATAAGACATATGACAGTCAGATAGACGCTATATTCAAAAAGGGTGAAGTTAGGAGTACCTATAATCGCCGAGTGTGTATGAGAAGATGTATGAGTGTCAATGAAGCGAAAGTGGACAGTCAGGATCGGAACAAATTGGGTTCCGTGATCTCTGCCTACCTCTCTACAGGGAATCAGCCGTGTTGTGTACGTATGTATGTATTTTTATCATCTATAATTCATAAAAAATAATTATAAATATTGTTGTATAATTTTTAAAATCTCGAAAAGGTTATTCTGTTACCGTAAATAAAACCGATGTTATTATCTCGTTAATTTTGGAAAAAACCTATTGTGGTGCGTTGAAACTTGAGCATGTTTTCCAGGAAATCTAGCTCTGACCTTTGCTCCTTGTAAATTAAGTTATAAATTAATTCCTGGAACTATATCGGTTGTCAATTTAACTTTACAGACACTACAGATGCGATATACCACGAAGTTACATTCACGTAACGTATTGAATATATTATACGGAAGCTGAAATTTCCATACTTACAGTCAGTCCCTTTATAAAAATCTTTGTATTTGAATGGGCCATACAAATTTAAGTATGCAATTATATAATTGATTGTATTGATTGATGTTTTATTACGATTACCGCACTATTTTTGATTGTATCATTTAATGTCATTACTGACATGCTTGTTAACGACATTATGTCTAGTGGTACGAAAAGTACCGAATATTTTCTGGTGCAATTCCTAATTTTTAAAGTGAATTATAACAATTATTGATATTTTAAGGATATAAATAAAATATTAAGTATGTTATACTCGTATCATTATAAAAGAGAATACAGAGATCATAGATCCCCACTTTATTAAATCTTTAATATTATCTTCTTTTAATATTTTTATTTTATATTTTCTTTTGCTATTATAAATTAAAATTAATATAAAACGGTATTTTATTTTTCTAATTAGTTAATACTGTAGGATCCACAGTGTCCTACATGAAAAGAGGAAGCTTCCTACCTGGGCAGGTGTTCGTCCAGGCTAATGGCCTGAGTTGGAAATTTGTATATATCTTGTTTCCGATAAATATTTCACTTGCGCGTTCTAGGAATTGATTTGTGTGCAATTATTATATTATTATTCTAGGCGGCGTCATCTGTGGTAATTATGTTTAACTAATTGCAACCTAGGTTTACTTAGGTTTCTCTGTGTGTGTGGCGCTCTAGAGGTCGCCACAATACAATGTTTGTAGCAAAGAAACCAGGCAGTGTTTTATAATTTCCGCAGGAATCTTTTAGCTTAGAAAATCCGTTAATAAAGGAAAACTGCTATTTAAAGATTATACGAACACCAGTAATGAGTATTTTCTGCTTCCTTCTATATTAGACTCTTTTATAATATCTCATTCTTATTTTAATACAATCAATGTACCTTTAATTTATTTTATTTTTTTGAGGGAAGTTTTTAGATTAGGTTCTAATAGTGGCACAAAGAAATCAGAACGGAAGGTGCCGGGTTATAATTCCCGGAGGAGCAACATGTTTTTTCAATATGAAATAAATTTTATTCGTTTTTATATGTACTAGAGTACAGTACTGAGAGCAAAATCTTGTCAGTTAATCATTGGACGGTGAATTTGCAAATATTTGGACATTCGATAACTGTAAGTAAAAAAAACCGATAGAAAATGAATTGCAAATGCAACTAAACCATTGGTAATACGATACAATAATCTAACATTACACGACTATGCATTTACTAGTGTGATTATTTACACCCTATGCACATAGAAATTTTCTTCGACATCCATCCATGGCGAAGCTGTCACTTGCTTCGCACCATTATTTTATGTAAATGTACAATCTCAAGGAATAGATTGGCGAAGGCTGCGGGACACCATAATTCAACCCGTCGGATTTGGTATAACGCATTTATTAGGCAAAGCATCAAGACACGTTCTTACATAAGCATTCAAGATTTCTTTACATAGCAATCAAACAAACGATAGTGTTTAATAAATGCCATTGTAATGTCACACACAAAGTTAAACAATGTTTCTAATTTCAATTCGATATAGAATTCAACCTATTAATATGATTGTATTTACCTAATAAAAAGGCAGCGAAATTCACGCGCCACATGTGTTATTTTATAGCGTTATTTTATCAATACTAGCACATGTCAAACGTCTCATACAAAGTAACAGTTAAACAGTTTTAAGTGGTGCTTGATCTCATAGAAACAACAATCATAGCAATTGCAACTGCAACTTGCAACCGTCTTGGAAAAGCAGTGGTGTGTCGGCGACTGTGCCACAGCGACTAGAGAGTCGCTCAATTCATTCAGTATCGGGCAAAACGTCGGTAGAAGCGCACGCAGCTCGCGCCCCCTTATCTGTTGAAAAACGGTGTGAAAATCCAACTACGTAAACATACAGGACACTCAAGCCTGAAGAATCGATTTATATAACCGCGAAACGGTGTGTGTGTGTTTTATACTAAATTCTCCCTTAAGTATTTGTTGTAAAATGTTGTATTTTGTTTGAAAAGTGATTGTACCTATCTCGGCCACGGCCGCAGCATATATGTCCGGCCCAGTTTTCACGTTACTTGCCTTCGAGAACGCCTGTTACTTCGCATTGCTTTTGTTTATGTGCGGTGGCGAGCGGCGGCGACGTGTTTACCACCCATGGTTTGTACTTAGCCCGGGGTACAGGACACGGGATCTGAGTTTCACCATGTACTTAGCTTATACTTAACAGGATCTATCGTAAGAACTACAATTTTTAGTCCAATAGCCCTTGGGAGACCTTATACATAGAAAACTAACCAATATGAAACCTTACTTAGATAAAAAGGCATATTACAATATAAGTTTTAATATTATTTGAACGAAGTTGAGTTATACGTTAAATGGTATTAAGTTAGGCAAGATATTCTTCATCAAGTTAAGACGTTTTTCGTCTTAAATTTATTGCAATACGTAATAACTTTTTTGCATTGTTATTCGTTAGACCCAAGATAATCAGTCGAAAGTATTAATTAAATGATTTTGTGGAACAAAAGTTTATATTGGTATATAGCACTAAGCAGATATAAAACGTAGGTAGTTTTCCCATTCTTCAAGTACTACCTATATTGCAAAATTTTCCTAGAATATCTCGTCTATGGTCAATTAATGCAATTAACGTATTTTCTGCACAGTTTGATAAGAGCTTGTTGTTCCGTCACCTTTTGCAGTTAATTTTGCTATACGCTAGGAAATATAGCAACGAGTAGTATGTGTCTTTGCGTTTTTCAAATCTTTTGATCTCTTAATGTAGGATTTCTATTTATCAGACGTGCATACTACAAGAGATATATTTCTACTTGTTTAGTTTTAACTCGTATACCGTTATTGAAATAGTTTCTAGGAATGCACATATTATGTCGATTTGATAATTACTCTCTAGTATTTACTACGGCATTTCCGGAAATAGCATTTATATTATCAAATTAAATTAATTTTATACATACTTCGTAAGATTTGATTTAAACTAGAAAGTTACAAATTTGTTTTTAATAATATAATATGTGTAGATACAAAGTAAAAGAAACAAAAAACTTAAACCATTTTTGCGGATCGGTTTTTTTGGTATTTAAATTGCCTTTATATAAATCTCTTTTCTAGGCTTATCTGCAGTCTTACGACTAGTACCTTCGTTTATTCTCCACATTTTAATATGCAGTGTAGTAGATTTCCATTAGAACATATGCACACAATATATATAAACCGACTATCAGAATCCTAACCTCTCATTCTTTTTTCTTGATCGCGTATCTGTATTGGTTTCTCAACATTACCTCATCAGGTGAAGGGATTGTAGGAAATATTTGTGAATGTTTAAGAACGATGGATCGTGTGTCTTGTAACTTACATTTTATTACTTGCAACTCACACTTGACACAAAGATAACCTAAAATAACTTTTGCTTCTTTTATGTCGCTCTAACATGAAATATTTGCCAAGTTCATAGAAACAATTGACAAATTCTGAAGTTTATATATAAAAAAAAAACTTAAAATAATTAAATTCAAGATATTCAGAAAACTCAAATCTAGTACGTTATTTTCAGCAATTTGCAGTTGAAATGCAGTCTGTTTTTACAGAGAGGAGTCTAGTCTGAAGTGGTAGGTTAATGGAATGGGAATAGAATAGTCTAGGATTAATTCTCAATCAGAGCATGATCCATTGGAAATGTCACGTCACATTGTAAAGAAAAGTTAATATCCGATACACGAGAAACTTATAGAATTATTTCCTTTATATATATTTATTGGTTTTGAGACCTTTTTAACTTATAGGCCATTGTATAACGTAACCACGTAAACTCAATTGCTATGACACACTTTTTATAGCATTCCGCACCATGACTACAAATTTTGTAAGCATTCTTTGCTGGTTAACTATTTTGCTTCTAATTAGTGAAGAATGAAGAATTTTGGCTTACTTGGATATCAAATTCCGATATTTGTGTGTGTTAATATTTTTTTTATGTTCGGTAAAGGTTGTGAATGGTTTCTTATCAAAGAATGACATTTCTGTGAACGGAAAATGAAGAACTATAAATTTCTGAGCAAATTATGTTTCGATTGCTATCCATTTATACATTATCCATTTTTTCTCGGAAAACGTAAATTACTGATTTATGTACAATTAACAGTTTCTTGACGATTTCCATTTCCAATCAAACACCTAATTAATTTTCGTTTATAATGTTGCTAAGTCACATGTTTAATTTATAGGTGTATGTGGGTAACATAGGATATTAGATGTTATTTTTTATTTCGAAATAGCTTATATAGTTCTGTCCTTTTCATGGAAAATCGAACTTTATAGAAATAAGGCTTAGGATTACTATAAAGGTTGTGATCCCATAGCTATTTAAAATTTAAGCAAAGTTGCAAGCTCTTCGTCAATTAGTTTTTAGTTATTCCACAACTATAACGGCTTTTGTTTAACCACCTCCTTCGATTTAGTGTGAATGTTCAAAGATTTTTTATGTTGATACTTTTGTGAAGTGTCTAACCCATCCAAGTTGTTGAGAGTTTTGACAAGTGGCAATTTTGTTCACCCACATCCTACGCCCACTCTGGCAAATTTAATTTAGACCCACAACAAAGGTGGCGAATTTGTTTAGGAATAAGGAATAAAGAACAAATTTATGGCGAATAAAATCTACATTGAATTTTAATGCCTAGCTTCGAAGTTTTCTCTATGATAAGTTTTGTTTTTTGGTTGCTAGGTTACAGTGTCAAAAATATTGAATGCAATAAGTACATGCATACGTCGTCGACCAAGGCGAATCTCACTCAGCAGTCTTCAAAATCAAGTAATTAAATAAACTTAATTCGGTTAGATGTCAACCGAGTTGGGTCACTGACCCTAATGAGTAGTTAATTATGGCGCTCGTCATTTGTTTATTCGGTATTCTGGCGACGACGTTAGCGAAAATCGTTATCGCACGTGTAATGCGGGCATAATGGCTATTTTGGAAAGTGTTTTGCTACAAATACGAAAAACAGACGTGCTATTCTGGGTCAAAAGTTACCTCAGAAATAGTACCTACTATTTCTGAGCACATTTTATGTTATATCGTGCATATTATGAGATTTGTATGTCTCTTAAAGGTTCATAGGTACTCAAATCCGTCCAATGATCCTTTAGTCATGGCTAATTAAAAGTATTAGTGAGTTACACGTGAAACCGGCGAAAATTACGAGACAATAGAATTCAACATAATAACTTACGTACTGATTCCTTTAACCGTGCCCCTTAATGCGATTCTCGTATAGTTAAGGAAAATTATATCGATATACTTCATAAATTGCAAGCTTGGTAACAGAACTTTTGACGCTAATTTTTGTAAAGTAGTGTTGAATATTTAGTGGAATTTCAAAAGAACATTGCGCGTATACACTTCTGTTCCTCGGCTATTTTGTTTGTGTTTTTTATACATAAAGCTTTATTGATTATTTATTAAATTTGAATAATCTCGGAACAAAGATAGCGAGTTGTGAGCCAGCTAGGCCGTCAGTCGGTCAGGCGGGCCCAATGAGGTCGGGACTTTCACTGTTCGCTATGTGACGCAATCCCCAGCAAACAAGTGAACGCAGACCCGTTTTTTGACCTCACTTCTTAGCTAAGTCGCCGACAGAGCCCGCCCGTGTAGTAGATGTGATTAGCGAAAAAATGTCATTATTATTAATGGCCCGGCCCTTGGTACAGAGTTGTTTTTCGTAAACATTGCGACATTTTTGAAGTGAAATATTTTAAATTATTACTTCTTACATCACGGACTTAAGTGTGGAGACGGCATCGTACGACATGAATTACTGAACATAAAAACGTATTATGAAAAACGTTGATCGATATTGGCTTATTACATACTTATACTTTTTTATGTACATTTTCAACTACTAATATTTATCGTATGTGACTATTTGTTTATGTTTTACATAAATAAGGTTTACTGAACAGTATTTGACTTTCCTATTTAGAGAAGCTTACGTATGTACTAGAATTTCCATCACTTACGACTATCATGTTTTATAGCTAGTTATGAAATGCTATATTGCTCGAAAGATTCTCTTTGCATTCATAGGTACTAGACTGGAAACTGTATACCTGTTTTCAGTTTTACTAAAGATATGACACATATTGTTTAACTGTTAATAAGAAAATCTAAATCAATGATATTTACTTACAATCATCAGCCATTACATATAATTTTTGCTTGATTCATTTGTTTAATGAACTGTTTTTGTAGCCCATGATTCCTCCAAAAAAAATTTAAAAAAGGAACTTAAATGAACGATTAGTAACAAGCACGCAGGGGTACGTATACCGTTAGGTCAAAGTTATAGTCATAAGCAAGACTAACATATAAGCAAACCACGAAGCATAACACGATTGTTAGGTGCAGGAAAAGAGACTTTGATATTTGGTTAATAATATGGCAAACTTGCGTGATGAATTAATATTCATGTATTTAAACATTTATGACATCACTGTCTCATTTTTCTATTTTTCATTCTATGAAGTTCATGTGTGTTCAGATTACGTGTATGTATTTTCTGAGAACACAAACTTAATAAATTGATATCATAAAAAACCTATTACGTAAGATAATCTTTTTCCCGTACAGTAAAGCGACCCAACGGTGTCTGAGTTGTATATTGACTGCGTATTAATATTTCTTTTAAAAATTCACAGAAAAATACAAGAGTACTTAGAAATACTCTGACACTGTGGAAGCCACCCTTGAAAAGGTCGTTCTAGATTATTACAGGTACAGCTAAGAGACATAAAGCCAATTATGCCTCGCTGACAGCACATATGTTGTTTAAACATAAAAAACGAATGTGACATAAAAATATCATTAGTTCTTAGAAAGCTAATATCTGAAAACAGCTCGTGGACATGAACTCAATACTAACTAGGTTACCTGATGACTATTTGGTGAAAATGGCCTCAGAGTGACCAAACAACTAAAGAATAGATAATATGAAACATATGTATGACATTCAGATAGACGCCATGTTGAAAAAGGGTGACGTTAAAAGTACATATAACCGCCGAATGTGTATAGAGTGTCAATGAAGCGAAAGTGGTTTGTCAGGATCGAGACAGATGGGGATCCATGGTCTTTGTCAACCCCTCTATAGTGAAACGGGCGTGAGTATGTAATATCAATCAAGCGAATGAGTTTCGATGTTTCAATCGAATCGATGCAATGAGTGGCTATAAATCAAACCTGTTCTATTAAATTGCAATGGTCGTGTGAATCTCTTTGCAGAGAACGAGCTACCTTTCTACCCAGAACGTAAATGTGTTTGATGGAATGGAAACCTTCGAATTCCTTTTGCAATGTTAAAGAACTATACATACATGCATGCATATCACGGCTCTTTCCCTATAGAGGGATAGGAAAGGATCACAGATCCCCATTTGTCCCGATCCTGACGGACCACTTTCGGTTCATTGACATTCACCTTATACACACTCGGTGGCTAAAGGTACGTCTAACTTCACACTGTTCAATATGCCATCGCTGCCTATAATGTTCACCCTTTTTCAATTAGTATGCTATCTGCTTATCATGTGTTATTAGGTGATTGATATTTTTAAGCCACAAAGCCTTAAGCGTGCAACAGGTGATATAAAAATGCAAGTGTGTCGAATAAACGATCACGAAGTCCACACGTGTAGCGCAGAACCATTAACGCAGGGAGTGGTTCGACTTTTAGCGAGCATTTGCATTTTTCTGTAATTTGCTTAATCAGTAATCTAGTAGTTCAACAAACCTGTTGTGCTCTGGCCTTGTTAAAACTTTGATATTTAATGTACCGGGTAAGTAAAAGCAGGAATATGGCTGTGCGAATTATCTTTTATTTAATGGTACGAACTCGTGGAAGATTTTTCCGTGCCATTTCTACTTAGCTTACTTATTTTAGTTAATGTGTATTCCGTACTTGAGAATATCAGTTACATTATATCTATCTTATTAAGATTAATAATGAAGTTTAAATATAACGTACGTTTTGTTTCCTACGTAAAATAATGCAATGCTAGTAAATATTCTTACTTCAATTTCACATTATTGGCATCTAACAAAATTGATACTGCTCGGCCGGTGATATACCTTTTGATTGAGTGCATATGTCCGTTGAAATATGCGTTACCATAAATTGAATGCATGTAATCGCACAACAACAAGTAACGCGATAACATACGTATTCGTAGGTCAACGGGTATACATTGTAATCTCATTCAATATTCAATCAATCTGGCCCACTATCAGTTTATTCAACTACTTGCCTTTATGTTATCTAATGGATATGGCAAAGTACACATTTGACTTGCTCCCACGTATCAATACTTATTGGCAGATTTGATACTAAGTTCAGGCGCTTTCAAAACGTATTAGACTTATTCATTACTATTCAGAAATTGCACAGTTATAGTATCGGTAACTTAGGTTGAAGTCAAGCTAATTAGGATTAAGATCTTATTATAAAGTTTGTAATAAATTTACGTATTGAATTGTTGAACAATAAAAGTTTTCGGCATTGTAAATGTCCGGTTGGTAGTAAATATGAACAAGAACTTTATGAACAAGCTTGTCCCATTTAATCAATTTAATTTTTCAAAACGACAGCTGCGTTGTGCACGCATGCAATTTGTACTTTGAAACTTTATGACGGTTAAGTTTCTTTATTTCGAGTATTCTTTAACTTCATGAATATTTGTGTTTTTATACTATTGATATCTCTTCTTACACCTTCTATTTCTTAACTGGTGTTATTGCAAGGAACTGCTTCATAATAAAGCATACCTACTGCATAATAACTTCCATATAAAGTACGTACTCGTATAACATTTTATTTCATCTTCTTTCTGTTAATTTCTTATCATGTATTACTACTGATTGTTATTTTTCTATATCAAAAATAAATAATTTCCTCCCCACAACAGATTAGTTAATAGTTAAATTTGACTTTATCTTACATTGACATGATACATAACCCCAACATTCCTAAAGGCATCTCATCCCTAAGGGAATGCAAATGTTGCCTATTTAAGCTGCAATCTCGTCTTTCAGTTTAAGTTTCCTGCTTCTCTCGGGACCCAAAACTACGTTCGTAACTGGACCACTTTACGTGTTAAGACATTGGTACACTTAAATATACCCTGTATTCGGATTGCTGGTTATAGAAAGTAATTTTATGTTTACAATATGTATATAATATAACTATACAACTAAGTGAGATTCGTCAACGCTTGTTAATTAATTTAATTTTCTATGAATAAGATAATATACGGTAAATCAAGGCCTCGGTACACCTGAAAAGCCTTTGAAATTA
Organism: Leucoptera coffeella; assembly: GCA_030578115.1. Taxonomy (NCBI): domain Eukaryota; kingdom Metazoa; phylum Arthropoda; class Insecta; order Lepidoptera; family Lyonetiidae; genus Leucoptera; species Leucoptera coffeella. The sequence goes on from JAMBLF010000194.1 coordinate 311,014, forward strand.
ATTCTCTAATATATGAACAAAAAGGAATACGTTGGAATGTTTCGTGTTCTTAATATTGTTAAAATTATCTACCATTTTTGGTAGAATTAATAACCAACGGTTTGCTAGAATATAATTACTTAAAAAGTGATCTATTAAAACTTAGTAATGTGACTTATACATGTTTGAAATAGTATTTTGATAAAGTAGAGTCGGCGGCCGTAGCACGATCACTGGTCAGTGTACCCCAGCTTTAACTGGCATACGACACTACACTAGAAGTGAGAGCTTGAAGGCCGACAGGTTTCGTTTTACACTACAATTACATGCTCGAATTTATGCTATATCGTTCGAAAATATTCTCTAAGACACAAATATACGGTTCTATTTCAAACGGCCGCGCACGCTTTGGCATTTTGTCGATATTATTAATACGTTCCCTTGTATAGAACCAGCTTTCCTTGTAATAAGTTAATCTGTTACTGTTTGATTCGAAACTTTTGGCGTTTGTGTCGGCTTAAATGAGTTATTGCTTTTGAATTATTGAACTGATCTAGTTTTTTGTTGGAATACATGACATGTGTCGTGTGATTTTCCGTAAATGGCGAGCGTTTTCAGTATACGAAAAGCGATTTGAACACTTAATAGGTGCGTTAATGTTAATAGATATGGAATACTTAAAAGTAATGTGATACTTGTTTGGCAGTAGTTTTTTCAATGTCTAATGTTAATGCAAGTTATAATTAAAATGCCTCTGCTTACCCTTTTAAACTAGTTAGCAGTTTATGTACACACTTATATACTGGTATGTGCATACATATGTATAAGCGCAAGGAAAAACATGTACATTTTCATGTAAATTGATATAGAATAGGTACTCAAGTATAATCAACGCTTGTTCTAAGATAATTCTATACAAATTTGGTGGATCTTTTATATAATATGCCTGCAATATTAAAATCTGATTTACACCAAACAAATCGTTATAAAATGTGTGATGTTGATATTAATATTACGTTCATAGTATCAAACTAATTATTATTATTAATTTAGTAGGTAGCGTTAGGGGTAAATAATGCTACTCCTTTATTCAATTCAGATTTATATCAGTGCCCTTTTAAAATGAATTGTTGAATTAAACCGCTAATGCGACATGACCTTGTTATTTCTCTATAATGATTACGTTTTCATGACTGTCATTCATGTATTGTTACCTACTATTATGTCCAGTCATATACCTATATGTTAGTAGGTACATATGTTTATCGCATGTAGGCTAGAGCTTATGCAACGCAAAAGATAATTTTTCGTACAAAAGTGGGTTTAGGTAACATATTTTTATGATAATTGTCCTTCACTGTATGCTTACGTAATATCAAGCTTATATGTATCAACAATTTGCAAAGATGTATGAGATGGTGTATGAGTGTCATCGAATCGACAGTGGTTTGTCAGGATCCGTGATCTTTCTCTACCTCTCTACAGGGAATCAGGCGTGATGTGTATGTGTGTAATTCGCAAAGATTTTCTTAAAGCCAGAAATAATCCTAAATAATAAGCATAACGAAATAACCATACATACATTCAGTAAGTATTCCCTCGAGATCTATGTTAGGGTAATGCAGGGCCGCATATCACGTTTCTTAGCACTCAATTTCTGACATTTATATGTCTCTTTCATATCTCGTTATTGTACCGAACGATCTTATTATTGTTCATCCTAATTGCAATTGATTGAAAAGTGTGTGAGCCTAGGTATTACTCAATTTAGTCAGCTTTTATAACGGTTTTCATTCACCATCTCCTTTCTTACTCAAAGCCTTTTCATCGAGACTCTTTGAAAACTCGTTGAATTAGTTTTAATGGAAAATTACTAATCTGAGCTGAACTTTAGTTCTTTTAATTATTCGGAGTCTTATAATAGTAATACACAAAGCAGCATACTATATTTAAGTGTTAATATTCTGTGTATGAGTCATAATCATTATTTTATTTTCTCTAGGCTACTTCTTTTTAATTAAGATTTTAAATTACTTGACATCAATTGCTCTTTACGGAAGTATATTGGTATGTAGGAAGTATATAATGCAATTACATTTTAATAAACAAGTGTATTCAAATGTAACATGTATAAAAATAAAGGGTTGATATTTTGTATAGTCAATTATATACCAATTATATAATCTTATGATCGGGCTCATTGTTCTTGTTAAGTGGACGCTGTAAAATCGAAATTTGCTCGATAGATTTACAGAGATCATGGTACGTTTTCATTGTATATCCGTTAGTTTCCCAGTTAATGCAACTTAGTGGTCAGTCGGAACGTGCCAGGTGGGCGGTGCGTTGTTTAATTATAGATACAGGATCATTTAAGCCTGTGACGATCAAATAGGACTAAATATACACTCTCGCGTCCATGATTTCCAAAGAGATGATGAAATGTAAGGTTTTTATTAACTTTTTGGTCAAATTTAGCACATTGTTAGGCTCAGAAGTAGGTATAAAGTAGTATAGGAATGAGAAACCCATCAGCTTAATAAACATATAAAAACATTGATCCCTCAGTCGTATCCTATAACATTCCGGGAACACAGGAGCTGATTCCATTACATTTAATTGTAAAATCTGTAGCTGCATTAAATACCTTTGATATGGGAATACTTCAACGTTTTCTGTATTCTTAGAGATGAAAATTATCAATTGATGCACGGCGAAATTAAATGATTTGTGTCGCAGACTGTTAAAGATCAACGATCAATTAACACTATTTATTTAAATTTACTTTTCATTGATCAAATGAAATAGTATTTTATTGACATAAGAACAGTTAGATATCAATTACTATTATGATAGGTTCATGATATTCGAATTAGACTCTTTAATGGTTTTATAAGCAACATAACGTTTAGCGAGAGCCGTGTGTTATAACCACTATCAGAGCTAGCAGTCGCTGATTAAATATGGCGGAGGACTACTGTGGCGTGACGCGAGTCTAATGTTTCACGTGTACTTGCTAAGCGAGAACCAAAAGATTAATAGGAAATAATGTGTGGATAAGATTTCTTAGGTTGCTCATTACATTGGTAAGGAAACACTTTTAAAGTAGTCATTTTCAAATAGTCTCCCTATCAAAATAACCTATAAGGTGTTATATTCATCTTATTTATCTAGAATATATTTCTTTAGATGTTGTTCTTTGTCTTTAAATGACTCAGAACAGTGTTTTAACGAACGTAGCTTGAATAATTTTGATGAATAGCCGACCAATTAACCGCCATCCTGAAAATAACCGATTAACTGGTTGTAATTGCGAGTGATTAAACAAAAATTCCTGAATTAGGTGTAAAGAACGGTAATTGCTTGTCAGGTGTTTGACGTAATCTTGCCTCTGCACTGGTGCAATTTTAAGAGGTCTGCAGTTTTGGTATCCACTTTTTCATTATGAGTCCTTATTTAAACCGTAATGGTAGCCTCATTATTACAATATACATATTTTTATTGAATTAATAGACGAAGAATTGATTCGTTTTACCTAAGGTTTAAACTATTGTTTGGAAATTCATATTTAACATAAACTTTTCTTATGCAAATAACACAATCGAAGGAGACGTGAACAATTTTTGTTTAAAATATAAATAGATTCCTTTTAAATGCTAGATTCCTTATAAATTGCGTAAGATATGAGCAACTCGACTTTATACTGGACCAATGGAAAAACAAATAAGTAATTAATATATCTGTCCCATAGTTTGTTTTGACTATATTTGAGTATTGGATTCGTAGTACACTTTACAGCCAAAAAACCTCAGAATTCCGAACTAAGACAGAATGAAATATGAATCATTCTATGAAATATGAATAGTTGTAACCACTGCAAGTGCATAAGGGAAACGTGTCGTCCATTTTCACTCGCACTGAGCGAGTAATTAACTGTTTAATGCATAAACAATTGTTGAGCACGCGATTGGACATCGAACGCGGTTACCCGATTCTACTGCGGCCGCGGAAACAGAGAAATCTTAGAACTGAAGTTACTTATCACGAGTCGTAAATGCACTTAACAAGAACCGCGTTTTATTGTAGTAGTGTCCTAAATATTGATATTATTTAAAGTGTTGTATGTAGGTTATGGCGATGAATAGATTTAGAGCGATAAAAAACTTTTTATTAATGAGCTAGAGTGTATTAAATATCAATGTTATTTTCGTTGAAAAATTAGAACTTGAATAACATAATATGGAAATTTCTTCGTTGTGTAACAGATACTAACGTACCCCCATTTAGATAGGTCCCAGCTGGTTCTATTTGGGTGTTATCTATCGCCTAAGAAAAAAATAATTTATAGGTTTATTTAATTTAAATAATTACATCACTTTTATAAAAATCAGTGCAGAGGTAAACAGAACCATAACTCGTAAAGTGCAAATCACATTCGGAATAAATTTAAATAAATTAACGCAAACCTAACGTCAAAGTGATATGATGTTTCGCAGAATAGATCTAATTATGAACACAAGAAATAATTGCAAGAGTCCAGTCAACAAGTGACTCGATTCTATTGTATTCGAATAACCGAGTGGAGTTTCAGCGTGTGCATTGAAAGAATGATCGGTTAATTGTCCCCTTCAGCTGACAACACTCGGATATTCTCGTAAATTGCAGGAATAGTTTACATCACTATCTTGAATGAACGTGCCTAATGAAGACTTGAACATGACACAGAAAATGCAATCGCAAAACTCGAACTACGTATGTAATAGTTAACATTGTACTCTTTTTAGTTAAGTGATAAAACGTGGGTAAGAGAACTTAAATACTGTTTTTATATATGTTAAGATATTTCACCATATAGGTAAAATTGGTGTTATGCAATATTTCAAATAGCAAATCGACATGACAGGAACGTGTTATCAATATACAGATGAATTCAATATTTTTGATTTTTTCATACATGTAGTACCACTGTAGTTCTCCAATTAGTTTCATTCGCCTCCGCCTAGGACTCGAATTCGATCTCTTAGTTATTCGTTGGTATTTTAGACCGTTCAATTTCAATTTCCGATTTAGAACGTTCAATTTCAAAACCTATATTATCCTACTAAATGCGTAGATAGATTTACGTTAGCGATATGTCCCAAACACTAAAAAACTATATTTAATACCATTTGACCACGGAAATTCCCTCCGTACTTGCCGGTAACAAGAGACGAAAACAAAAGAGGCACATGGCGATGCATCCAAACACATAACATTGCGTAACAGGCACGTGAAGCGACTGTTGGCTGCGCGCCAAAGCAACAAGTGACCTTGCCCGACCTTCTGCCGGCAACAGAAGCTCATTCACACAATTCGTTTTATGAACCTCCCAAAATGGCGCGGTTCATGAACTGCCATATTTTTATGACCATTGATAAAAATATGCCGGGATAATGCTTGTTGTGTAATTCAGTTAAAGGGGCTAATTGATGATGGTTGTTTTATTGAACGTAATTATCGTTTGGGAATCAATTATTTAAGTCTGAAATTCGTTTAATTGAAACGTTATGTGAGTTATTCCTTTTTGAATGTACGAGTATATCTTTAATTTGAATGGTTTGGGCGTCAGTTAATTAAATTAAAGTACTTATACGGACAATTATAGTTAAAATTATAGTTAATGTTAGTTTCGAACATTGGATATGTATCTTAATTTTTATGAAAGAAAAATTATTAGCCTTATATTTTAGAAGACACTCCTCACAATACTTACTGTAACTGCTTAGTGGAAACGCAACCTTAGTCTTCTTGTCAGACCGAATAGATTTCAGTACAAATCGGCGTAATTGGTGGTATCAACTTCAAATTATTCAAAACATAAGACTTTGTAAGGCTTTGATTACATTAGGGAGGATAAAATAAACCAAGTTTTAATACAATTTTGAAGGGACTGTCACCAAGTTTGAATTGTTTGCTCGGTTGGTGTAAGTAATGAGTTTGTGAGCCTTTTCTTAACGTCCATCTGGTTTGTTCCCGAAATTACTTTGGCTGTGGGATGTATTCGCTACGGTTAAGGGCTTAGTTACTTTTCGAACATCTGTTGTTCGCAACTGTGTAGTACGTCTTACCACAAACAGCATATACTCATATTTTAATCTTGAATGGAAACCTCTATTTTATTACCACATTATGTTAAACTTCACCCTGAAAATATGTATTTTATAGTTATAGTTTTGGTTAGTTTTCTACTTATCTAAACACTTCAGTGACCATCGTTAGCATTGTTAGTTATAACTTAACCGCAATTCACTGACCTAGGCTAGGTAAGGATAAACATTTTGTCGAATGTAGTTTGAAAATATATATGTATATAGTAGATGTATGTAGGTAGTACATAATCAAAAATATTTAAAATTAGAAAACAGTTTTGTTAGGGGTAAGTGTAAGTGTGTTGGTCATGGCGCAGAAATGCTCCGACTCAACCCAGTGGCCTAGATGCTTAAGGCCGCGGGTTCGAAGCCCGACGAGGTCGAAATCTAGTGAAAGGAAGATTATTGTGTATCGATCGATTCAAATTTCAACGCTTAGCTTTTGATTCCAAAGGTATGACGTAAGGGCTATCCGGTTTTACATCTCCTTTCAAAACTCATTTTGCAATTTTGCCAACTTTTTCTAACAGATCGCTGTTGCACATAAGCTTTTGCAATGCTGGAGTACTCTTTATAATATTAACAAATATTAAGAAGAAAAAACTAAGTATATACACTGGGGCTTTAGCTTCATTAGGCGGATTTAAAAAAATATATATTATCAACCTCTGGTATTCGTCCATAGAATTGGGTATTCGTCCATAGAATTGATCCAATCAATTCAATTTATTTATTTTTCTTTACGGAATTACAGCAATAATATCTTATTTACATACTTATAAGTTAAACAAATCTCGAACTTTTGTGTATATCGACGGAAAAGTTTGTGGTTTTTAATTAATCTCTACCTCTCTTCGACACTTGTTTGTTTGTATGGTCAAAACTTATGAAAGCGGTCAGTACAAGATCGGCTGATGAGGCAAATTTCCAGGGAGTTAGTTGTAGACTATCCGCTGATGCTGATGATTGATATTGTATTAATTTTATAAACTTATATAAAACTTATATTTATTAAGTCAGCTAGTTTGTTATTTTTGTGTACTAATACACTTATTTCATTGTTCCAGAGCGCTTTAAGTGTCGTCAACCCGAGTGTCCAACCACCAGTATGTAGTTGAGACAGTGCCTTCCACCAAACAAGTAGTGCGTGCCCAAAAAAAAAAGTTAAAAACGAATAAAAAAAGCGTGATAATGAGTGAAATTTGCGACCTGGGGTCTAACCTAGAGGATGAGATCTCGTACGATTTCGACACGAGCAAGATACCCGAAATCGTGACCCCGGATGAACTGAACGAGTCTGGGTTCCAAGAGGGGTCAGAACAGAGTTATGGGGACCGGAGGGACTCGAAGGAGGGGTTCGGGGGGGAGGGGGACTCGGACAGTGGGGTGGACGGCATCAGCAGTGGCTGCAGCAACGCTGACGACTGCCCCGTGGTGTCGGTGAATGACGTGGTGGCCTATTACGACGACATTCGTCCCCGGAGGCGGTACGTGCCGCAGCTCAACTTCTACAATGTGGACATCGACAGACTGGCTCTGGATACTGCGAATAAGGTCAGTTTTAATATACATACTTTTTTGTTTTACTTTGACAAATCGTTTATTTGATGAAAAGTTAATAGTCAGTATACTTCATTGTGTTGCACTGTAGTGAATTGTTTAAGAATATTTAAAATATTTTCTCGTAAATTTGAGCTTGCCAGGGAAAAGTATTCAAGTAACCTGTGATGAATTAAAAGTAAAACATGTTTGTGGGTTTCTTGTAAAAGAAATTAGAAAAACGTTTACTACTTAGTTTGTTTCAATGCAAGATAACAATAAAGTTTCTAAACATTTCTATCGCGAGGCAATACATCAAGTAACAAAGGGATTGCAAATTACTATCTGCTAGAATAAGCCTACAATTTACGAAGTCAATCGAACAACGAGCGAAATAAGCGTAAAGTTATATAAAAAGTTTGCTTATCTCCAACAAGCATTCTGTATTCACGAGCAAAAATGCTTATTCACATGTAATTTACTTGAACATAACTTATTGCGAACTTGAGTAAACATTTTGACATGGATGGTTTGGTAGGAATAGAATTGATGACTAGTAAGAAATATTGAATATCACGCAAATTCAGTTATATTCAGAGGCAAAAGACTAGTATTGTGTTATTTATTCAATATACTGTTGGTTATTGTTTGATTAAAATATGGATTTAAGGTGGTGATAGAATTACTAACTCCATAATTTCGTAATTGGCTTGGATCACTGTCTATCCTGAATGAATGAATAGTTATGAATGTTTGTCTTATGTTAAGTAAAACACATTGCATTTATCTTTAGAATTTTAATTAATGATCGTAAACTTTAATTGGCTTTGCACTGGTTAAGTTACTCAGTTTATTATAAAGTTTTATATCTTAACCTCATAGTCGTACTGCCTAGTTAGCATACCTAAAGTTACTGTTTTTTCTAATAAAAAGAATATAGAACAATTACACCAGTTTACATAGATAGCAGTACATAGATAGATAGATACGATCTTTAATCTTTTTCGGGGTAGGCAAAATGGCGGTTACATAAATTGGTCCTTGGTTACTCTTAGCGTTCAAGTTTTAATAATAAATTAATGGTATATTTCCTAAAACATCAAGGGAATTAATTCAAATTACAATTGTTTGGTAAAGGAATAGTTTAAACGGGTTAGCAGTATAAATTAATTAAGCTCCCAATTTCCCTAATAACTATCCGAACCCTTTCAGTGGCCACAGAAGCGATGGATTCAAAGGTCAGGTGAAATTATGTAAATGCATGTACTTAATTAACGAGTGGAAGCAAGTCGTTGAGCTAAAACTTAGTAACGACCACCGTTTGCTCGCGTAAAATCGATTAAAAGGCTAACAACCCAGAGTTGGTTTTACAACGGCAACTATTATGGCTGTTATGACACAAAGAGCTCAAGTATACGAAGCCTTATTGTTGTTTTACCAGCAGCCATTTTGCAGTGATCTTTAGTAGTAAACAAAATGAAGAACAATGAGGGTTTTGTCATTTACGCGACGGCTCACTACTAAATGGTCAGGTAGTTGTTGCGTTAAAAATCGATATTTGTTTGCGGATATGGGCAAGGTCGTGTTGTCTGTAATCTGTCCACTGATAAAGCGATTTGTCCGAGCACATACCGTGGCGATGTACTATGACTAACACTATTCGGATCAATTTTGCGAGGAAACTAAATATGAATGAGAGCAATAAACACATCCTATTTTAAACTTATCTAGTTTTCAGTTGCTGACCGACAGATCATAAATTGCTTCTGCTCATCATAAATTTTAAATATTAGAGCTTAAATTGGCAACCGTAAAGTTGTCTATAAGCTTATCATACCCTAGACATCATTGTACAAATGTAGGTCAGTGAAACTACGATTTTTCACAGTAGGAAACTGATTCGGGTTCGCCTTTGTTTATAAGCCCATTTACCTTATAAATAAAATCGCTGCTCGAATCCAAACATTCTTCAAAGCAATTTGGGAGAGTAAACAGTTAGAGACAAAAGGAATAAATTTCCTGGTGGGTGTGCCTTTTACGTGATGTTTTTGGGCAGTTGTTTCCTAGAAGGACTTTCTTTTACGATGCACATACATACACATGAACACACCCTCTAAGTTATAAACCTTAACGGGATAAAGTGATCGTTGAAAACCACTTGTAGGATCGATCGGTAGTAGAACCGGGTTCAATTTTTATAGAACGTCCATCTGTTGATGAAATTGAGGCACCTACATGTTTTCGGTGTCTGAGTGTTTTATGGTGATTGTTGCGGAAATTCAATCGAATTAGCTATAAAAATACGAAGAAGTAACACTTTTTGAAACGCAAAACTTTACTTATTATAAAGATAATTTGAATTTTGTTCACACTTAAGTACATACAACAAGTGAAATAGAAACATTATCATTGAATAGACAATTATATTGCTTGATATCCAACACAATAACGCCTTAGAAGTGCTCTTAGCTATGTTTCACATCTAAGTAGTGGTAAAGTTGAGACCTGTGCTCCTTTTGAAGTTATTTCGTTCATTTATATACTGATGTAACATTACCTCTTTTAAGATAGATGCATATAGTTGGAGACAGAATATCTCCTATAACTTTAAACGAAATAATCGGGACAATGCATGGTTACTGCTAACCTATTGTCCACATAGGTTGCAGTTACCTTGAGTCCCTCGTTCATTATAAACGATATTCTAAGGAGAAAGAAGCTACATTCTATTTACATGCTAAAATTGTACCTTTATTCTTTGTCTCTTAAGATTGATCAAAAAATAAATTGGGTATAATTTCAAAACCTCATCATATTACGACGTACATATGTACACGTCTTTACAAGGCGTAATCCTGGATATATTCAAGTTGGTTCATAAATTGAGATCTTATATATTATCTCCAACTGAAATTACATTACGTACAATTTAATTAAAGGGCGATAAATGTAACAGGTAACTGGTATTATATTTGGATATAATCAAGGACGTCTTTTCATGTAATAAACAAAAGGCATTTTATTAATACATGCCGCGACAAATTGAATTCAATTGTTTTTGTTCTACTTACATTAACGTCATATATACAATTACAATCTTGCACAGTGAAATCTGAGCCTATTCTATCGTTCACGCTTATAAAGCACAATAAATTAAAAATCGTATTTTATTGTATCAGGGGAACATTGTCAAAATGTCAAGGTATGTATGATATTTTAAATGATTTATCAAAACTATTTACTTATATAGCTTCTTCAAGCTTGAATAAAATTAGCTAAAGTTAAATTGGCATAATATAATAATAATAATAAACTTTTATTCACAAAAGCACACAATTGACACAAATAAATGACAAGAACATTTAACAAAAAAACTTAAAACTAACCTATCTTAAATTGTCAAATATGTGCCTGTGCGAAATGGACCCATCTCAGTGTATGGTTGAAGTGTGAAATGACACACAATCAACCCTGATATTCTGATAGACCCTTAAAATGCGTACCTGTATTGTAAATAAATATAATAATATATACGATATATTAAGGAAATAAATACTCTTATATATTTTAATTGTGAAATGTAATCGAATGATTTGCAAGTCATTTCCCGATGTGAAATTATGCTAAACATGTGTATTACATACCTCATGTCTCTAACCTTACATCTGTCAGATAGATCAGTGATCAACATTCATGAAAGCCATTAACTATTACGAAACTCAATTTACATATTTATACTAAAAGCGTAAGCTCCAACGAACTTAGATTGCGTAATTAATATTTAGTACTTGTTGCGTTGCGTGGAATACAGAAAAGCTTCTTTGATACTTCAAAAGGAGAGAACGTGCTAGGCTGAACATCACGACATAAAGGAAAGAACTGGAATACATATGTACATTAAATTTCACGAGCTGTTCTTGTAGGGTAGTCAGAGGTTAACTTGTAGAAGTTTTAATTGTTTAGGTAGTTATTCTATGACCCTTTGATGTACGTGTTAACCAGAGTCAGTACTTAACTTAGTGACGTCATTTAAAAGTTTTGACTATTGTCTGTTACAAGGAATGGATAAGTTTCATCACGATAGTTTTCCTTAATGTAACTGGAGCTTATAGTAAATGTATTAACAGTGTTTGGTAGAAAATATATATTCTATAAAACTAGTTAAAATGTAAAATTATGCTTCAAATATTTTAAAACTAGGTGACATTTTGCGTAAAAAGTTTTTCTCGTATATGACTACTTTAATATGCTCGTTTATGAAAAAAGAACGTCCGGATGTATTATAAACTTTATAATTAGGTATATGTGTTAAACTAACTAACTAACTATTAAATTCGACGTAGCTCAGTTGTTTGGGGCTTGGCTCTGTATCAGTGGGTACAGGGTTCAAATCCCGTTTGAGCATGTACCAATGGAAATGAAGTTTAATGAATTTCTATGTACATTTTCGTAATAAAAACACATTTACGAAATGCGTTGAATTATACGGTGAGGGAAAACATCGTGAGGAAACCTACCTGTTCGTCGAAAAGGTAATAGTTAGTGCTTGTAAATGGCGACATGGCTGACCACCTGTCACATTGAGTACTGACTATCTGGTTAACACGTGGGTTCGAGGTGTCCATAGAATTACTACCTTCGCAATTGCGGAGATGGACACCTGAACCTCTGACTACCCCGCAAGGGTTAATGGTCGTGAATGCGTTTGTTTTGTTTGTTTTTGTGTTAAACCTCATTTGATGCATGACGCATATACAAAAAAAACCGTGTGTCCATGCAAGTTAACATAGTATGTTACAATTGGGATAAATACCTAGAAATCCACGGATATAGTCTTCCTGTACAATTATAAATTCCGATTTATTACAAAGTAATCTATAGAAGAAACAAAATATTACAAGAAACAATTACGTCCGTAAATAAATAAAAATATTCATATTATAATAGACGGTTTTCTTGTAAGCAGCATCATTTGTTTTCCCTGGTTTGCAGTCTATTAGCCTAGATGGCGCTATGATCGATAACCTGTTGCTGAAAAGCGCGCCCCATTTACCTCGTTACGGTTCACGCAAAAACCAATCAAGTGCCTCCCACACAGTGTTGATTTTCCCTCTCATCGGAGCGTGGAAAAAACAAATACATTTTCTACCCTAATGCTTAGAAAATAAAATCCAGCCTTCGCTGCTTTTTCGACTACCATCGTTGAGCTTTCTATCAATCATTATAAATGAGCAGCTGAATACAGATGAGATTGTAATTGTGGCGTGAGGCGTCAATATTTAGCGATACTTAACTTGATCAATTTGTAGCACATTTTCTTGGAAGGCATCCCTATTTCACAATTTATAACAAGCTGTAAAAGTCGTTGTAACTAATACGTATATGCCTTGATTAATTGAGCAAATAAACTTAACGCATAAAAAAAAATCTGAGTACTTATATTATATTAGTAGTAGAGTCAGTGACAATTGCCGTAGTTTTTGAGTAAAAATTTCAAGTTTCGTCTTTTTACGCTTCATAAATTTTTTAGTACAGAAAGTTTTTTAACAAATACGTATCTTGAGGGATCATTTTCATGCAGCAAGGCCATCTAGTGCCGTGAATTAGCATTTAATTGTTCTGTGTCACTTCTAGCGTTTGTGCTGACAGGTAATTACGATTTTATTTTAGTGATCCGTAAACGGAAAAATGGACTAAGTTTTCAGATTAAAAAAGCAATGGGTTAGTTTTAAATAGCTTGTAATTGCAAACATTTGAGGTAATTTATCATGATAATTATATATTAGATATATGATAGTAGCAAAACATTATCGTGTTTAAATGATAGAACCTTCGAAAATTCAATAAGAGAATATGTTAAAATAATGGGCTCCGTATATTTAATGAACATCCTTTAATATTCACAAAGTTTTATAAAACAAATAGATTGTAGCTATTTTAATACCAGTCAAATATGTGTAGCGGCTGATAAGTAATATTATTGTTTTTGTTCTGTTGCTATTTCAAAGAATATTATTCTGTAAGTGAAACTTGGTGTATGTACAAAGGCATTCTTCTGTGGTAGGTTAGTTTCATTTTTGTATACATTCACCCTTCTAATTCCTTAACGGGATTGGCAGAGACTATCGATCGCCACCTTACCCGATCCTGAAAAATGTCTTCCTTCACTCACTCCTATATATTATTATTCTGCTTCTACTGAACCAATTAACATTTTATCACGGAAGAATCTATCGTGTTTCAATTTTGCCGGTTCCATTCATAATGGTGGAAACACGCGTCTAACAACTAAATGATGTTTTAACCGCTCTCGTCATGTCAATCAAAATATAACTACGCAGCACTTACATTTGTGTTGCAAAACATCGTTTTATTTAACCTAAACATTGGCTACCTTTTAAATTACCTTTTAATGATTCCTCTATTTACTTCTTTTACTATTAAAGCCTTGTACTAGTCTGGGACGAAAAAAGATTGCTTACTAGCTATCGTAGCCGTAACTATAGCCTAGCAATCTGTCACCAATGATTCTACATTAAAACCAACTCCAATAAATTGCTAAAAGTCACCAACCAGATATTAAATCTCCGAGGTACTATCGACCACAAAAGCGATGAAAGGGAATCTGTGAAAGTATAAATATATTGTGAAGCTACCCAAATAATCTCATATATGTCTTGTAGGAAACAAACACAGTCACCGAACGTATTTAGGTATATTTCCTAATTTAGGCGCCTCGTTATAAATTTATGCTAAGCCATAATGTATCTGAGGAACCTGTCTTGCTTATATCAAAATGTGAAGGCTGTCTACCGCTCTTTGAGCACATTAGGCCCGCCTTAGCTGGCTAATAATGGAGGCTTATCATAATTGTCCCGTTATTGAACTTTGATTCCTATTATAGTTATTGGCTGACTTTACACATTGTTACCCGTGCTATTTTCTCGTTGAGATCGTATTTAGTATTTGTCCGTATTATATTTTAGATCGGATAGCATATTTTTAATGAACTTTAAAGAGACTTTTGATGGCTAACTTAATCTCTTAAGTGTAATCCATGGTGTAATAATTTTAGTCCTCTATATATCTTTTTAATTGCGACTGGATAACAAGAGACATCTTTTAACTCAGAACCATAAAATCCTTAGTCCAGATCCTAAGGTTTCATAACTACAAGAATCTTACATAGGAAAATGAATGCAATGGAATTCTAAACACGTTCCATGCCAAGAATTCAGTTCAGAAACTAGATGTGAACTGACTAGCAATTAATTTGAATCAGGGTCCTGAATGAAGTCGTACAATCACAGGGGTGTGTTAACGGGTTTACATAAACCTTGACCAGTCCGCATAGTGACTGAAGCGGCGAAGCCAGAGAGTTCACTATCGGTAT
This sequence comes from Leucoptera coffeella, assembly GCA_030578115.1. NCBI lineage: Eukaryota > Metazoa > Arthropoda > Insecta > Lepidoptera > Lyonetiidae > Leucoptera > Leucoptera coffeella. Next base: position 326,050 of record JAMBLF010000194.1, read on the forward strand.
CAATGTGTTACATACTTATGTTATATGGTCATAGTTTTGATAGATTCGTGACTTTTTGAAGCTGAAATTCAATAAGATTTGTAAAACCGAACTTTTTAACAGTGAATATGATATAAAAAGTTTCTTTAATACTATATAATAAACTATAGCACAACGACAGATTAGCTAGGAATTTTGTTTTTAAAAATAAATTGCGATTTTGTGTAGGTTTTTGTTTCAGTGCGAAGTGCTAAACGTTAGAACCACTTGACATTTTCATTCATCGTTATCTATCTAATCTAATGTTCTGCACTTATACATTTTCTGTATGAGTATTACAGTGACTCACTTTGCAAGTCTCATCTAATTTTATGACGTAAACAAGGCGGAGGAAACCCTCAAAGGATGAAAAGATTATTGAAAAGTTTCACTGAAAATAGTTGGAAAATTTACAAGATGTTTACGCGTAAAGAAAATGGTAATGCGCATATAAATGGCGACATGGCTTGCTACTTGTCACATTAGGTACAGACTAGGGCAAAACGTGGATTCTAGGTGATCATATATTTCTAATTTTGGTATTGTCGCGATGGATACGTGAAAATCGTACTACTCCCGCTTAAATGGTCATGAAAGTGTTTGTTTGTTAAAAGAACGTAGATGTACTTTTAATGTTGCAATGAAGGTCGATTTTAAAATTGTGTAAACTACTTTTTCTTCTTTAAAATTGTTCTCACAGAATTGTTGTGCCACTGTTACTTTTGTTAGAGAGAATTCAAGGTCGTTCAAATTACAATCTCATTTTTTAGAATTAGATGATCATGATCATTACCGCTACGCATGTTGCCTAATGTTGTGTCATTCGAATAACTGTTGTGATGAAAGTGAAAATAGTCTCAAAGCAGAAAGAATACTTAAGTCAATACAGGGATTACTACTAAATAATTAGTCTTAGATTAAGTTGGGGTCGTCCGAACAATAAAAATAAGACGTATGATGAACAAATACGTGAGATACTGAAAAAAGCTGACCTAAAAAGCAAATATAACTGCCGAGTATTACATTTGTGTGAGGAGGTGCATTGATGTCTTGAAAGTAATTTTCCAAGAGCAGGAAAAATGGGTAAACCTGACTCTATCTGTCCCCCTGTAGGAAGACGGGTGTGATGTATATGTATGTAAATACTTCTATAGCTAATAAGTTATACCTTCGCATCGCAATATCTAGTATCCATTGTAATCTCAATCACGAGTTTATTGAACCTCTATCCTTTTTTGATAAAGTATTCAGACAGTGAATAAACCTGACGGCAATGAAAATGTTTTCTCATAAGACATGAACAATCACAGAGGAACTTTGCCTTTTCATTCGCTCTCAATAATATTCGTTAGTCAGAGTTATTTTCTTGGAAAGTTTCTGCGACGTATGAACAATAACTTTCTTCATGACTAAGGGCATAATAGGCTTATAGAGAACTGAAATACGTAAAATAAGCTAGTATGCAATAAGCTAGTCGGGTAAAGCGTATTATATATTACATATGTTATAAGCTTCACAACTTGTGTACACTCAGGTATTGTAATAGGGTAGTCACAAACTTGAGTGCCGATCTCCGAATTTTCGAAGGCGTGATATGTATGAGCCACTCAAAGCCTGCGTTTAAATAAATAAGCAGCACCAAACCTGACAGTGTGAAATATAATTTATGTATGTGATATTATGTAAATGAAAATTTGTTTTTTTAATTTCATTAAGTGGTACATACATGCCAGGATTTGAACCTAGGACCTCTAATAAGAAGTCGTTAAAGGTCTCACCCACTTGGCTACAGCCGCTGTTTATAATATTAAATATAAGTATTCAATAAAATGCTGTAAGTATAATAGGTGCTTCTTATTTTAAGTTGTATTTACTATATTCTTAAGTACACTGTGTTAAGTACTTTCGTAGTAGTCTAGTCCATGTTAATAAAGTCTTGAACTTTGACTTTTGATGTATAGGTACTTACTTCAGGCCAGTTTTCCTTTGAACTTCTTCTGATTCTGGCAAACCCTAATGTTTTGAAACCTTACTAAAAATAAACTTAAAAATAAAGTCAATCTGTTGATACTTGACGACCTCCGTGGCGCGATCGGTTAGATACCTGAACGCAAATCGCGAGGTCCCGGGTTCGATTAATTATGAATGACAGTGGTATACGTTAAAGCTTAACATTAAAAGGAAACATTTTTTTTACCAAATAGGCTATTATCTTTGTACCTAGACGTTGATATGACTTACCGCGGTCCTTTTTATCTAGTATTGAGTTAGTTTAGATAGATCAATTAACAATGATCCACTGACTGACCGTACCGACCTAACCCGACCGATAATCCGTAGTAGCTAATCCAGATTCACGGTCCACTAATTTTCAAATATGTATGAAAATGACCCAAATATAACGAGCCTAATATAACGAGCGAAATGTTTGACGACCTCCGTGGCGCGATCGGTTAGACAACTGAACGCTAATCGTGGGGTCCCGGGTTCGATTCCCGGTGGAGGCAGAGTTAAGAACTACGCTTTTCTACTGCTTTCCAGTCTGGTCGTTGATTATATATGCTATATATGTATTTATCTATATATAATATGTATACATTTTATTAATTATGTGAGACCGGCCACGTCTTCCCGCGACCACGGCCTATGCAACTGGGTCGAAACGTCAGGCAAAATAAAGGTAATCACATATCTTTATAAATTTATCGTGATTTGACCTGGTCTCACATAATTAATAAAATGAGTATAAATCGCGAGTGTTTAAAAATAAATATGTATACATTTCTTAAATTAACGTTTACTAGTACCCTTAACACAAGTCTTAAATGTACTTGCCAAGAGGCTAGTTCAATTAGTGTAATAATGTCCAAATATTATTATAAAATAAGAGCGAGGTTCTAGGAAGGTTCTAGTAACCAGTTTGGGTTAACCAGCGCGTGTCGGGTGGCGCCCAGCCCGTCTTTTGTCTTTGCGCACAGATATGATTACGCTCATTTAAGGGGCTTTGTTACTCACAACACTATCGGGCGTGGGCTGCCTTAATTCCTAATGTTATTTGTGAATATATGTAAGCTTAAGGTCTTAAATGATGGATTATACATAGAGTAAATTTAGAACTAGTTTACGTTTTGAATAATACGTGCTAGGCTAGGTTTTGAATACTATACAATCAGATGCCTTATCATCATTCTTTTGATTATTTATGTGGAATTGTACTAACATGCTCAATATTTAGTATATTTCAGTAGTGTCAAAAATGGTTAAACGGGACCAATAACAACGTGGTCAATGCATGTTTAAATAAGTTCCGTAAAATTCTTAAAATGTTCAACTACAGTAAGGTCCCAAATACTACTTGTATACAATATTATCATTGTACTGATGTGTCACTCTCGTTTTCTGGAACCCGGAATGTTTTGGCCATCCTCTCTGAATATGTTATTTTGTTACTTTATCACCTATTCTACGCGGACATTTGTAGTATTACAGTCAACCCTTCTCAATGTACGTCTTGATACCTTCTTTACAAATTTACATCCACATTCACTTCCTTTTTTCTCTTTTGTAGCGGATAGAACTTTAGAAATTTAATAAGAACTCCTTGGTTACCTTAGTGTTCCTAATTTACCTTACTTTAGGTTACCTTAGTAGTATTTTTGTATTAGTTAGGTTACCTTATTATTTTACCTTAGTATTGAGGTTGTGATGGTAAAAAATGTGACTTAGGAGACTGCTTGCCAAACCATTGGCCTAGAAAATCCATTAAACCCTCGATACCCGCATTCTACATATCGGAAAGAACGGCAGCTAGTTACCACTCTATATACATCCCAAACTAGCTCAGTCTAGTCTCATTGTTTCCTAACCACTTGGCTCCGAGTGTGTGTTTCGTTGTCACGTTCACACGACGTCTATTTACATAGAGCAGTAATTGAAAGGAATGAATTCGTGCATGATCGGTGTAATACCAATTAAATTGGGCCCAAGGATACATTGTTGTTCAAGATTTTTGATAAAGAGTTATTTAATGAAGTTTAATACATATTTGACTCTTAATAAACATACATTAGTAATTATATACAAAATAATAATTATAATAATATTTGGGACATTATGACACCAATTGAACTAGCCCCTTAGTAAGTTCATTTAAGATTTGTGTTAAGGGTACTAGTAAACGTATATAGATAAATGCATATATAGTATACATAATCAACGACCACACTAGAAAGCAGAAAAAAAGCATTGTACTTAACTCTGCCTCCATCGGGAATCGAACCCGGGACCTCACGATTAGCGTTTAGGTGGTTAACCAATCGCGCCACGAAGGTTGTGGAACACATCAACTAATTTGCTTCCCAATACTCAAACAGAATTAGCGTATATTATCGATAAAAGAACTATCCTGAAAAATATCGGTATAGTCTTTTCTTTCAACGAATATTATCCCGCACAAAATTCACTATATTTTTTACAGAACTGAATAATATCCATTTAGAAGACAACAGAAGAGCTATGTTTTGTAATATCCTGCTTCATGGATAAGTTATGGCTTACATGAATTCATTGCATCGTTACGTATGTAGAAATTAAATTCCCGTACATTAAACAACGGAACGTCCTTTTTATTCATACTAGAATGAGAATATGTTCTAATAAAGGTTAAGGTGGGTATGGAAAATATGTTCTAATATTGATAATTCATTGAATGGGTAGAGCATCCTTAAAACTATGTCTGAGAGGTAAACACAAAACGATAACTACTTATTTTGGTTTTTAATCTTGATTTTTATGTTACATACAACTTTACATTAAATTTACAGAAAATATTATAACACCATTATTAAAGTTATGATTATTGTTTTGTTAATGATGGATTCTAAATTATAGATCTTATCTAGGTTGTAATCTAAAACAATAAAAAGCAGCAACTAACACTTCCTTTGCTGTGATATTTCAACCATTACACAGTAGCATTACCTTGTATAATTCGCCCTGTTCAGAGTGGTTCATTTTTACGAGATATTCTGTATGTAAATAGCTAGACAAACAACAATGAACTTAATCCCCATCACATAAGGCACTCTTTGCGTTCCCATACAGTCAAGTGGGAGGAAAACGTATTTTAGTTAATGTTGCAGTAAAAGTGTTAAGTAAGTGTTTCCATTAAGGCGCTACGATAAAGGTAATAAAACTTCATCAGGCGTTTTGTGTTATTGCCAAGCATTGGTAGTAACTGCCGGGAGGTTTTTTAATATGGTTGCGCGGATCACAATAATAATTTATGATTGGACTTTCAGCTAAGTTATCTTATCTCTATGCAATATGTCACCTCAATTCACTGTCGGTTTCGTGCTAGTCTGTGACGTAAATAAAGTGCTATTAGCTTTTTTTACTGACATGTCGTAAAGTACCATTAAATAGACATGTCAATATTTTATTGTATTGTAGTGCCATCACTAGTTGTGAATTAAGTGTTATAATGACATTTAAATCTACGTTATAAGGAATAAAATGACCTAAATGGAAATACTAATACTTCTTTATACATATATCTGCTAACCTAGTCCAAATAAGTTACACAATTTGTCGTACACGTTTCCCTACTATTCCGGTAGCGTCATAGCTTCAAATTTTCATGTAAAAATATCGCCGACTCGGCAATAAATCGTTGGAATTGAATCGAGTCTCGCAGCGAGTGCGATCGGATAACCCAATAGCGTTTCACTCGAGCACAGGCTCATATCCATTGTTTGTCTGAGCACTTGACCCGAAAACTTTAATATGAAACCGCACCGCGAAAGTCGAGTGTTTCGTTTAGACTATACTTACATTTGCATAAACATTAGATTAACATTATCACTATAGCCCTAAGGGGTAGTCTGACATTTTATGTCTATCTCAGCTATTGCTCATTAATTGATTCTGTAACCACCTCAAACCTATATGTTACAATAAACAACTTACAATAAAGTCAAGACAAACAAACTTAACAATAAATTACAATAAAGTCAAGACCTAATGTGACGGGTGATCGTTTGGTTATTTATAACTGACTATTATAAATAATAATTTCTTCGGCATTTTTTCCTTAAAATTAGCATAACTATATTTCGCTTTTTCGAAAACATGCAATGAAAAAATATTTGTAGTACATTGTTAACTAAATTTTATTGAAATAATTAAGTTGAAATGAAGGGTATCCAAATCATAGAAAAGATTTCTATAGCCACCTAGAATATCTTATTACTCTTCTATTTAGAAGCAAGCTTGTTATGCACTAAGATAGAGCAACATGTGACTGAAAGTTTTTAAGGTTTCAGAGACTTTGGATACGAAGTATTCCATTGTTTCGCTGCTTCCATTAGTTCGTTCTATCAATAGAACTAGCTATACGTGATGTGTCATTAGTTCTATTGATAGAACAACTGACACATATAAATACGTCATACTGCTTTTGCGTATCTGTCTTGATATGCCGGGAGTTTTTTTGAATGGCGCTACGCTTAGTATTAATTTTGATATACCTTTAAATAGATAAAAAAATCACAATAAATTCAATTAAAGTATGCATATAAAGGCTTTCATATATTACGGTTGATTTATTATGTACCACTGAACTTGAAAATTTAATTCTTTTATTAATGTTACAAATCACACGTGTTTGCCCCAAGCACAAATAGATTAGGATTTTTTATTTGAACAGTTGGCCGGAACAAAACTTGTTATAGATAATGTAAATTTTCTTAATAATAATATTCAGTTCAAATAAAGCTATAGAAATGATTAAATGGATATATTGACTTAATAAAACAAGTAAAGAAGGTAAACTTAGAAGTAATTAAGGATAAAAGTAGCAAAAAATACGATGAGTACTTACGTGCTTACAGTCAGTAATTTTATACTTTTATACTTTTTAGTTGGCAATCTAACAAAATATTATTTTAAATCGTAAGCATTGATTGATACACGTGTTTCTCTTTAGATCTTTAGTTATATACTCAAATAAATTAAACATAAGCACAATGTAACCTTGTATAACTACTAGCATACAGTCTTCACTATTTCTTTCAAGACGTAAGTAAATATTGTTGTACATCCCCAAGCAAAAGTAGATTCTCACTTACAGTGGCGTCGCAGTAGATACATTTCTGTCTCAATATTTGCTCTTAAAACTAAAAGCTGTGACAGAAGGAATAAAGAGACCCATTAGTTTTCTCTTGCTTGAAATTCAGACAACTGACGCACAAGTAGAGTTCTTGGGAAAGGCATCGAGTTTCCCTCTTCTTGAAAATGCTGCTTTGGGTGTTAAATCTGATGATAGGGCTTTTTGATCTGGCTTTTGAAGGAGGTTTGTGTTTAATTTAAATGTTTACTAATTAAATTGTATGTAAGTGATATTTAAACTTCATTCTAATTTGTGCGTGTAAATGAAAGTGTTTGAATTTAAAGCAAAAAATACTTGATTACTTAATATATGTTAACTCTTGGCACATTTTACGTTAATTTTTTTAGTTCTAAGGGTTTTAACGACATTATAGACAGGTACAAGATTATACATTTAATTTTTATTTGTTAATTTACACTACTAACCCACTATTCTCATAATCAATCATTTACAAAGCTATCATTTATTATATGTATCAGTACCAAAACAAATAACAACCCAGCATAGTGGATGTTTATCAGAATCTTTGGACCAAAATATTGTCCTTATAATGAGTTGCTTATACACTGCCCGGCCATGGAATTCCCTTAGGATTATTTTACTACCAGCACATATTACTCTGCGAATCTATTACAGCCTTTATTTTATTACGGGTCGACGACGCAATATAAAGGAACGTCCTTATGTTATGTACTTGTACTACAATAATATGTTGACTTTACGTGATATGAATAAAAATGCCTACATCTCTAATTGTATTCCAAATTAGTGTATTCTGGTGCCGCTTCAATCAAAACAAAAATACACTACAATAATCCTCACTTACACTAGTGTGATGCTAAACTACTCGTACCTGGGTTGTCGTTTGGAACATTAATAAGAATTATTAAAGCAGTCTAAAGCCTTGTTTTAAGACAAACTGGCAACTCTTTTCCAATCTGAAAGACGATTGGGTCAAAGAAGCTAATTTAATCAATATTATTTACTCAAAACATTTCTTTTTTTGTAATATTATTAAATGCAATAGTGGTATTTAAAATGGATTTGTTACTCTTTACTATAACGTGTTGAATCTCAAAAAGAGCGCGCTCGTAAGTGCATTAATCAATTGAAAATAATTGAACGAAGTGGCAAAGTGGAATGACTCAACGCAACGGGATAATTTAATTTGCGACATTCACGTCACTCGAACCGTTCAATCGAATTACGTCCGATTTTAAAAAGACTGACAAAAGGACTTCTTAGCGAATTGACTGCGGAGAAGATTGCCTACAATATTGACAGAACTTGGCTACGTAAATATACCTATAAGATTGAAGTTGATTTATACATACAGTTAACGACCATTGTCCCATGCGGGGTAGTCAAAAGTGCACGTTTTCATCTCTGTAATTGTGAGTTCTTGATTTTCTGAATGACCAGATGCTCAGTAGTATAGGTGGGAAACAGTGCCACCGCTGTATATCAGTAGTATTCAAGGTACGATTTACCTTTTTTATTTGTTATCCAATATTATAGCATGCAATAACATAGCTCTAGGCAAAACATTGTGCAATTTATCTTAATATTTATTTAAGTAACTAGGAAAAACTCTTTCGGTCAATAAATACTCGAATGCTAAAAGTAAATATTTCTTTTGTTACTCTACAAAATCAAGATCAAACTAAAATAATATAATTTGATACAATTACCTCACAAAAGATTCCCGTTCGCTTAAAACAACACGTTATACGATCTTTAGCAAAAAAGCGAGATGAAAGAGTCTAGAAAAGAAAACCTGAACAAATACTTTTAGTAATTCTGTCTCTATTCTATTCTTTGAGACGTCTTTGTGGAATGTTTGCTGTCTCTGACTATCGGAGGTTTTCATTCTGAGAAATGAATTTATTATAAGAACCTTTTAGTCGAGTTGCGTTGATGGCTCCTACTCTGGCTTTGAAACGAGTTGAGACGTTTTAGTTGTACTCAGAATAGGACTTTTCTAAGAAGAATATGTTTTGCGACAAACACTATTATCGTCATATTAGGTCGTTGACACTTATTGTAATATTTCATGTTTCCCATATCAATAATATTGTTTTGTATAAGCACCTCTCTGACGCAACTCTTGAATTTTAAATAATATTTTTATTTAATAGCTGAGCATAATAGATGTAAAACGTTATTTTGTAATACTTACAGCTTTAAAGGGTGAAAAGTACGCAGAAATGTGAGTCGTTACAAACGTTACAAATGTACGTAACGTCTAATTCTCTAAAGAAAATTAGGTAGAAATCAAGAAATATATCTTTATTCCGCAATTAATTGCCCGATCCCGACAAATAACTATCACTTTATTTAATACATATGTAAAAGAATTGGTGAAAACGGAACGGGTGGAATAAATTGTATCGAATTTCATAAATTGATATACTGAAGTGACGAAAGCTTCCTATTATTATTTTATTTAATATCTTCGCTTGTCTTGGCCAAGTATTGGAGTCTATCGCAGTCTGCAATCCGTTAACGTCGTGACACTCCAGTGGCGTGCAAGGCCAAAGATATAAGAAACCGATAGAAATTCAAACCATTCTGTATTAGGAAATATCGAACCTGTATATTTGACGACCTCCGTGGAGCGAACGGTTATCCACGTAATGGTGTAACAATGACGTTTTTTTCTGCGTTTCCGTTATAATATACACTACATATGTATTTATCTTTCTGTAACTGGTATTCATTTCTTTATTAAACGTTTACTAGTACCCTTACGACATTTATCAAGGGCCTGGTTGAATTATCCTAAATATTGTATGATTTATAAGATATCTATAGGCAAAATGGATGCAACAAAGAAGTTGATACTACTTACTAATAATGCCATTAAGTCAATATAGTACGAAACGAATGGTATGCCTATTTGATGTTATTAATGTGAATTTCACACTTGTTTGGAATCGATGGTGTTAAGGTAAATATTTTATTACTTGCCAAACAAGCTGTATCAACAAGTGATGGCAATCAATTGACGCTAGAGTGTAGGGGATGTTCTGAAACTCTTTTTTATAATAATTTAGAGAAACATTAATGTTTAGTTGTGACTAACTGTAATGGTGTTATTGTGAAAAATATAAATAAATAAATAATCTACCTTTTGCCAGCAAGATCAATTAAACTTGTGGTTAGTATAGTATTGTAGTAGTATCCCTAACAACAGCAGTTTAGAGGTTAAATAATTAGTAATGCAGCTAACCTTATACAATAGGTAAGGTACATGTTACATTCCTTTCAAGAACCAAACGAGTATTCAACAAAAATTATATTCAACATTCATTCATATTAAAGAATAGCGAAATAAATGAAATAGAAAACAAATAGGTGTGAAATCCTAATTAACCTTATGTATGCCAAATAACATATACCAAAGAGTAACACACCGTGCATTGTCATAATGGTGACATTTACGCAAGACTGCGTAAACTTCGCTCTCCACTGCTTCGTACAATTAATGACGTTGGCAAGGTTATCGTAAATAGCTGCGATGTATCACTGTGGTCATTCAGTAAACACAGCAAAGTCACGAATCTAGATATAAATGTATGTAGGTGTATTTAACTACTGACTAGTCTGGATGTCCAGACGCTTTGGAGTTGTAGGATACAAAATATGTAGAACATCAGAAGAATCATATTAACTAAAAGCTAAAAACTGTATACGTTAAAGCGTAACATTGCAAGATAACAATTCTTGTTTTCAAAATAGGCTGTTATCTTTGTTCCTAGGCGATGATATTGCTTACCGTGGTCCTGATTATCTAGTATTGAGTAGGTTTGGAGTCCGTTGACTGACGATAGAGCATAATCCGTAGTACTAGCTACATTCTCGGTCCACTGATTTTCAAATATGTATGAAAATGACCCAAATATAACGAACCCCATGTAAAGTATGTTAATTGTCGCGTTGACGTCGCGCCGTCGCCCCTGTAATCACGCAGGCGTCTGTCCGGCGCGCCCCGAGGCCACCCCCAAATCATCACGAATTAGCGTAAAAATGGTGCGAAATCGGATGCTAGGGAATTACATACATACGAAACACCCATCTGTCTATAGAAGAAGGTAACGATTACAGATCTATACTTCCATACGCCACGCCTAGTGTACAAATAATTGGTGTAAAGAAAAGATCCCTATTTTTGCTGATCCTGGCAAAACAGCTCAGTTCTCATTCATACTAGGCTTATAACTTTATACTTATAACTTATCTTTTGGTTGATAATAGATGGATACTGACTTTTCCTTATTCATAGGTTATGTTATGAATGGTTTTTTTTTTCTCTCTAAGTATAGACCTTCATTTTTCTATATTAACCAAATTATTTACAATCATACCATTGTGTCTAGAACAGCTGATTAAGTTTCAGTTGGCGCTGAAAAACAATATGAAACCTGAATTAAATTCCTTCAATGCTTTTTCAACATAGTCGAAATTCATGAACTATATGGATTCGTGTGTAAATAACATTGTTGCATTTTTTATTTATTGGCATCTTAGTCATGCAATGTCGACTCGTGTTAAGTAAACACAAATGGTGTGTATGTGCGTACCTATAAGTCAGTATAACGTTGTTTACTTTCGCTTCTTTATACGTGAATACGTTTAAGTATACTGTTGACAAACATTACAAAAAATATTTGTTTCCAAAAACAATACGACTTATAGTATAAGTTAAATACACAACGGAAATCAATCTACATATATCTAAATAGTACTTAGGTACACCAATAACCCTTTCTATAGCAAATCAACGTAATCTTTGTCTAGTCTAGTAATTACTAAGCTAATAGCTTAGTGGACTAAATTGCTATCTATTGGCAACGAGGCTTGAGGCTGCAGTATCAACTCTAATAAGGCCGCGTGAAGTGAACCAATGAGCGCCGCCCACGACACTTTTCCGAACTAAATGATTTCGGCGCGCAATCAATTTAATATCGAGTGTGTGGGCATGATATGACGTCAATATTTTCCACTTGTTAACTTATGATGCGATGTGATATGAGGATTTATGAAGTTTGTTTTTCCTTTTTGTGCGTATTCTAGGTTTTGGTGCTGTGACGCATTGTTATATTATTTATTGCGATATTTGGCCATACTGTTAGACTATCAGTATCATCATTGTTTATTTTATTTTTACTTATACCTATTTCTAGATTCATGAGATTTGAGGTTGTTAATTTTATTATTTGTTCCTATTCTGAGTGTTGATATTGCATCTTGTTCATTACTGATCACTAATTTTAGTTTGCCAATATGTCTCAACGCTTACTTATATTCATCTCCATAATATGCTAAGAATCATGAATTTTCTGTGACCTATCCCTCTCATTCGTAATATTTTCCTTCTCTTGATAGATACCAGTCATCTTAGCATTCAATTTACCGTGGCCAATAATCAATTCAATAATATCTTTTACACTATCATCTCTCCCTATTAACTATTTTTCCTTAATTTCTGTAACTCGTTCAATTTTGTCTTTAATCTGTTTGTATGCTGCAGATATAATTATTTAAACCATTTTATTATAATGTAATAATGTTTTTTTCTTATTCTTACAGGTAACAATCTTAAATCAATACTTCAACGTGTTAAGTATGTAAGTTATATTGAAGTTAATAGTACCTTATGCATAATATTTCATTGAATTAAAAGTGATAGTGACCAAAACATAAATGCTAATTCAAAAGATTATTCTACGCAGCATATAAATATTGTGTAAGAATTTGAAAGTATAACATTATTAAACAAACATAAAGTTGTATTGTAAAAGTGACAACAAATGTCCTTCGTCTGAAGAAAGTAACAAAACCTTTTTGGTTAAGTGTTATGTTAATATTTACAACCATATTGTATTTACCAAAACAGAGACCGCCGACGTGGATGTGTCATGTAATGTGTTACTTTAATAATATTCTTGCTGTTTGATATACAAGATTTTGAATACAGTACATTAGACGCTTGAAAATATAATTCCTTACTTTCTTTAAAATATTAATGGGTTTGTGTGAAGAGAAATATGTCAAGATCTTTCCAGGTAGCGAACTATCGTCTCTGCCTATTCACTTAGGGAAGTAGATGCGTGAATTTATGTATATATTTAAGTAACCACCACTTGTCAACCACTTTCAATTCTATGAAAAATTATACACAAGGTAATGTATACAGACATAACCTTTTACGGACTATCTTAAGCAGCCCCTTCCCATCTCTTGGGGAATGTATCTTAGAACAAACGTGGAACACAAGGGTCACTCAATCCAGTTACTAAAAGGACGGGAGCTTCGAGCCTTATAACTTCGTCCTAACTTAGCTCAGTTACAACGTGCTAAGACTTAAATGGACGGTCGTTATAGACTTACACGACTAAGCTACCTACTTTAGCTTAGGGAGTTTGCATACATATTATGCATTGCTATTTAATGAATACACATGCGATGGGTAATAAGAAAATAACGGAAGGAAAACCAAGATGGCTGACGGGGTAGGAATAAAAAAGCTATGAAGAATTGATATACATCAAATAAAAGATATTAATGTAAAACAAACAACAAACGCATTCACGACCATTAACCCTTGCGGGAAGTCAGAGGTTCAGGTTTCCATCTCCGCAATTGCGAAGGTAGTAATTGTATGGACACCTCAAATCCACGTGTGACCCAGATACTCAGTACTCAATGTGACAGGTGGTAAGCCATGTCGCCATTTACAAGCACTAACTGTTACCTGTTGGACGAACAGGTAGGTTTCCTCACGATGTTTTCCCTCACCGTATAATTCTATTCATTTCGTAAATGTGTTTTTATTACGAAAATGTACATAGAGATTCATTAAACATCATTTCCATTGGTACATGCTCAAGCGGGATTTGAACCCTGCATCAACAGATACAGGGCCAAGCCCCAAACAACTGAGCGACGTCGATTTTAGATATTAATCTTAAGCATTATGATACTTTACCTAGGCATATAGTTTATACAGACAACGGAGTCAAGAAAAAAATATAAGAACCGTGTAAGGTTGTATTACGGATCCCCATATGTCGCGATCCTGACAAACAATTTTCGCTTCATTAACACTTGGAAGTGTAAACGTCCTGATACACACTCGGAGGATATCTGACTGTCATATGTCTTGTTGGATAATATAAAATAATATTGTTCTGTCTAAGTCTTAATATATGTTTACTATATATTTTCCTTCAAGTTAATTCGTGGAGTATTAATCAAACTATTTAGATAACTGTCAAACATTTTAATCAGCAGGATATTTATTTTGTTCTCTTCAGTAGAATTATGGTGTTTACGATAATCCATTGAGTACGAATGACACATTCGCGTTTCCGTACGATAAGAAACCCACAAAAAGTCAATTATATCGACCTTCTTTCGCAATCCTATCACGTTTTCAGAACTTTCTAAATGTAATTTTATTTATTGATTTAGCTAAGATTCTTGGAACAATCTTGTTATTAAATATATTGTTTTGTTATAAAACCTAGGAAATTCTTACCAAAGTATTGCCACAAAATCAATTTAAAATCATAAAAGAAACGTTTCTAAGTAATATGATTTAATAGTCCAGAATATCTTACAGCCTAATTTACGGTTACGTAAGAGTTGACTACATAAAACGTTGTCATAGCAACAAAACTGAATAAGGGAGACATTACATTAGACGTACGAGTATGTATATTCACCCAGTATAGATCAGTAGGCGATCCCTGCCAACTATTCCTTAAGGAAACGGCCCAGATATGTATGTGACTTCTTAACCTATAATAAACGATAGATGTCACCACCGATAGTTTATAATGGCTCGCATTGTGTCACACTGAACGCGTGTGGAGTGACCGGGATGGGGGCCATTGAACCTTGCTATCCTGGGGCGATGGATATTTTTGCAAAAGCCAAACTAAGTCAAGCTGAAAACCCATTTGGTCCAAGCCACATCAATCTTCGATTATGACAGGGAAGCTTAAAAAAGAGGTAGAGTTTATGCTCCTTGCTTTTGTTTTATACTTCAATAAATTTTTAGGACATAGTACTTATAGTTATTAGAAGCCAACTTGACGTGATTTTCTACCAATTTTATCATCTGTTAAACAAAATAGAAACATAAAGTTTTGAAGCAATTAAGAAGTATCGAAACTTAGTTCACTAATGTGAACTTTATGAAAACTTGACTTATAACATTACAGTATAAGTTTCATAGAAAACTTTTGTCTCTAAAACGAACATTAACAATATGATTGGATTCTCCAACATTATTCTTTTTAATAGTTGTTTATGTATTTGGTCTGTACTTTGCCAGTTTGACTCATTTATTCTACCTTGTTTGTGTAATTTTCATGGTGTTACATGTAGGCGTAAAATCACAGTCATTTAAGTAAATTAAAAAGGTTTGACATTTGTATGAAACTGAGTCACTTAACTAAATTAAAACTTAGGTAAAAAACCGGCCTACGTGTTTTGTGTATTATAGCTAAGCATCGAATAACAGGAAAAAGTGTAGGACGCTATTTAATATGATTGTTGGTAGATTGGTCATTTAATTTATACACTTATTCTAAATTAGGCTGGCTGATATTCACAGTAGAACTTGATTAAATTATTTGTTTGTTGGGGATCCGTATTCTCTGTCTACTCTTCTACAGAGAAACAGGCGTGATGGAGTTTAAAGCTGTCCATATAGATTTATAAAGTACAAACAAAACAAAAAGAAACACTATCACGACCCTTAACTCTTACGGGATAGTCAGAAGTTTGCGTCACTATCTCCAAATTTGCGAACATAACATTAAAAATATTATATGTGAGTAGTTTGTGTGCATTTCTATGAACAAAAATAAAATTAAAAGCAAATTTTTGCTTTTGAAATGTCAATACAATGTCGAGTTCCAATTATTTAATAAATTTCAGCATTTACTGTTGATCATCGTCCTGCGCTCAATAAATAAAAAATCATTTATTGAGCCTACATATCTTGAAAATTCAACGTTATGGCTTTTCCAATTTCCCTCGCTGGCAATTAAATATCGTGTACACATTTAATGTCAATGGCCGGAGCTACGAGTATATGACGCTTTTCAGTATTATGTCACTGTTGAAATTGGGTTACCGTCAGATAAAATTAATTATTCATGAAATTTAATGCAATTCGGTGTAGCTCGGACGTTGAGAGCCTGACGCTGTATCAGTGGGTACAAGGGTTCAAACCCTGTAAGATGTACTAATGGAAATGAAGTGAAGTAATACACTGAGCTGCAACTGTGGAATGAGAGATAACAACGTGAGGAAGCATACGTGGTTCACGAAAAGGTGATAGTCAGTGCTTGGAAATGGCGACACTGCTGGACCTGTCACATTGAGTCCTCACTATCTGTGGTGGGGTTCGAGATAGCCATAGAATTCCTACCTCTGAAATTGAGGCATCTGAAAACTACTACTTACGAAATGTAGGGTAGAAGGCAGCTAATAACAGAATATTATGTAAATGATCACGAAATATACACAGATATCAAATTGCTTACGATACAATTAATCACAAAATGATCGCCCTACTTGCGCATTGTACCTACCTAAATAAAAAAGAAACTCAATGCGTAGTTGCATCGAAAACCAACGTCAAACACAAGTTGACCTTAAGATATGTGCCCTGTTCAATCCTTGGGGAAATTAGCACTAGCCAAGGAGCTGGCGTGAGCACGTACTGAGAAATCAGTTTTCCCCGAGATTTGGGATTTCTCGAACGTGACATGCCACGACTGACAGCCGTTTCATTGTTTACGTCAGTCAAGTTTGGGCCTTCTTTTTACCATGAAGGTCGAGGCATGATAATAATAGGGTCTTAAAATAAGTCAGATGAATGTGTTCTTTTGTTGTGTTATGTCATGTTTTGTGTACATCTAATGTGTGTAATACGAAATAAAATAGCTTATTGTATTTATATGTAAAGCTATAGTAGGTTTAAGCCTTACAAACGTCAGACGTCGAGCGAAAGTAATTTTTCATTACCTTTAGTAAAGCTTTGTGTTGAGACTAAAGTCATCATTATTGAAATATCTTAACTCAAACTTTGTTTCATCTGTGCAACGTTCAATAGCTTAGAATATTGTAATCTAGTTTTATATTACACGTATACATTCACGTCCTTTATTCCCTTTCGGGGTGGACAGAACCTCGGAGATAAAATATCTCCTAGATCACTGTTAAGCATGAATATTAGGGTTGCGATGGTATAACGGAACATTGGTGACAAGTTGCTAGAATATTACCCAATAGTAAGTCCCTTACTGTGACATGCCGGGAAGAACTGCAGCTAGTTGGCATTCTTTTTACGTCCCAGAATAGCACAGGACTAGTTCTATATTACGATTAAATAAAAAGATTAAACATTTTATATCATAATTATCACCTGTAACCATCCCACAAAAGTATAGAAGTATAGATACAGTATGTTATTAAACCAATAGTTACAAATAATATACTGTTAAGTATAAGTACAAATAGATACAAGTTATTACTAAATGTGAATGTAGGTTTAAGCTTGCGCTTGCATGGACTGAGTAAGACATAACATTTTAGTCGCAAATTGATTTTCCAGATTACAAAGGTTGATATGGACATTAGCCTCTCGGTAAATCGATGTCAAAAAGGTGACGATAGTAATTCACAAACATTTCACAAATTGAATACTAAACGCATTAAAAGCGCTGACATTTTAAACAGATTACACATTAGATAACTTAAACCCACTTTACGGCGTTATTAAGTTATAAACTTGATGGACGCAGAAATTTAATTCGCATTCACTTTAGCAGTAATTTAGACAGTCACACTTATTAAACCTAAATCTAATGTCACATACATTAGATTTAGGTTTAGGTGTTGTTGTTTAGAGATAAATGCGTTACGTGATTGAGTGAATACATTTCATAATAAAATAACTACTATCGAAATATAAAATTAATTTATGCCTTACTATAGTATCCCATAGTAGTTCATAGTACTTCATAGCGATATTTTTGTGGTATTTCCTTATAGCCAAAGAGTTTTGTCGTATATTTGCGTGTCAGCTGCCGAATATCATATCCTATATTTTCAATTTTCATGTATCTCGGTCCTCACTAACAGGATCAACAGGCTTAATGAACAGAGATCACAGCTTGTAATGAACTTACAAATATCTATGACTCGAGAATCTCAAAATAAACAGTTATGACAATCTGACGTATATCAACGTAACATTTAGCTATAAATGGAAATGAATGGATTCCCTACGTCTGATTTTCTAAGATACAATTTAAAAAAAAGTCACACTAGCGACCTTCAAGAATTCTAGAACGTAAATTCGGTAGTGAAAACAATGTTAATACATGATTAATAGTTTCTGATAAGATTTGATAAGGGATCTTTCTTTAATCACACCTGCAAAAGAGTACAATGTATAATTACTCATGCATTGATCGTTTAAATGCAATCGCATATGATGTCATATCATACATACACTCACCCGTGTCCTTGTAGAAGGGTAGGCAGAGACTAACCTTTTGTGCTTCATTGACACCTTCTCATACTCACTCGGTGCCTTAACGTAGTTCTAACGTCGCATAGCGTGTCGTCAACATTATTAATTTCTAAAGAGTTTGAAATGGACTGGTTTAAGTCCCTAAGTCATTTTAATATCAGTTAAATAATATGGTGACGAATAAAAATACAAGGCATAGTTGTTATGGTGTTTTCCTCAATCACACCTTCCAAAAAATTCTAAAAATAAACAGTTAATTTTGTTTTTCCTGTCATTAATCTTTCAACACTCCAAATTTATTTTTATGTTATATACAAAAGACGTACTACTAAAGTATAAGTAGTAGTAACATGTATCTCTCAGGAAAGGCAAAGGATTTTATGTCATATATAAAGGACATATTATTCGTTGAATAATAAAATATAAATAGGTTTTTTTAATAAATGGTGCAATTTGGGATTACTCAAACGTTTTGAAAGATTTCAAGGCAGGTAACAAATCAAAGTAATTACGAACCTAACAGGTTGATTAGAAGAAACTAAATCCATAAAAAACTAGGCCGGATTAGTAAATAGACCTTAGAAGTTGCTCTATTCTAGTCACGTGTTTAGTCTGTTGAGATTTAATCGAAGTCTCGTCTTCAATGTCGATTTTATCGAAGTTACGAAAGAAGTAAATGTTTATTTGCTCTTTTAGAATCACTTAGGCATACTCTCCTATTTTATCTATTTAGGGATGGACAAAGCCTAGATACACGATATCTGCGCGCCTAAATGAGGATATTTATAAGGTATATTAGCAACTACTGGCTAATACTAGCTAAGGGCTATTTCAAATAGATATTTACCTGTAGTCATTAGGAAAGAGAATTGACTTGCATATTAATTATGTTCTGTTATCAAATTCAAGTCAAATTCATCAAGTTTCTTTACCTAGTATCATTACACCTTACCTTCAAAAATAATTTAGAAATTCTTTATAACGTAGCTTATAAAATTATTCGTTATTTCACTTGTAATATTTTCATTAACCTAGTTAGGTAATTAAATTCCAGATATTTTGTGACTAAGCTATGAGCTGAGGATTAAGATCAAAAGGCAAGCTGTTAAAATTACGACTTAATCTTAAATATGTTTTAGTAACAGAGAGTAATTTCAGAGACTTTGCGTGACGTTAAAAATAAAATATAAAGCGTATTATTCGGTTCATTTTGGTAACGATGCATGTATTAAGAGAATACCTATGTAATTTGGCAAGTCGTAAGAGGTAACTAGTGTTATAGGGTGTAATTTTGGTTCTTTTTCAACCAAAAACATGCTTAGAAAATCGATAAAGCGGCAATACGGCAATATGTCAAGAATATTTAAGCCTAAAATAATTCATAGTGTCGTTTCATACAAGTTACAACACGAGAACTATTGTTGAGATATATGCTAAGATGGACGCCTAGCCTAACACGAAAACAATGATGAATAATATTATAATTCCTAACCCGGCGCGCTTAGGACAAAGATGGGCATTAGCTGATTTACTAAATGCCTTTGTTTGGCATTTAGTTGAAAATCGTGAAGTCAGACCTTAATAAAATCTACGCGAAAGTTCACAAAACGTTTTGACGCCTGTATTATTAAATTCATGTTTCTCATATACTTTTGACATTTAATCAATGTAATGTCAGACGTTTTGGCATGAGTTTACTTTGTAGTTTTAATATTAAAATATACTCCATTAGATTACCAAAGTTATTCTGCAACAACGTTTAACACTCATTAGATTTCTTGAATAAACAAATTATAATTTTTATAGGACTAGTTTAATTAATGCGTTTCTTCATTACCACATCCTCCCAAAGCCTATTATTTACTGTCAAATTGCATTAGAACGATTAAAATGCAGATTGCCCAACTCATCACTCAATTTAAATAGCTTAACTTAATAGTCTAAGCACATAATCACTAGTTTCCCGACCGACCTTAAAACGTCCATCGATTTTTAATCTATTACAGCCTCATCAATAATAAGTTAATGCGAGTTAAGTGTTATGCAAATGTACCTCGAATAACAAAGAATGCATTCAAGTTTACCCATAGTAGCGTTAACACTTTCGGGAAAGTAACCCTACAGTGTGGCCGTTGATTAACCTACTCACACCTACTTATGCTATTTCTGTTCTTTACGTAACGTTGGCAATTATTCCTTAACAAATAGCTCATAAATCTGAAATGAAAAATAGATTAAAATTCAATTCAAATCTAGCAGTTTTTCAAAAATTGTAGGTGGAAGATCCTTCCTCTGACTATACATATGGGTCAAATACAAACTTATAACTTTATTTATAACAATGAAATTAAAGAGTGTACTCGTGAACCTCAAATTCTTCTGAAATAGAACTGTTAAGTTTTATGATTCACAAAGATTTTATTTCATTATATGATGTTCATTGATATATTCTATTTTACTATTAGTCATGTACTACTCATGTACATCATGTACTAGTACATTTTTAGTGATGACTGTAATGGTTTGTTTGATCTTGTCATAAACCATCCGGTATTTTTTCCAGATTAATCTCTGGAATAACTTACATTAGCATTTTTCGAACGAATTTTCATGAATATTCAAAGTCTGTTGCTTTAGTTGATTGCCTCCGAGATATAAGCCTAGCGTTTACGTAATAAGTGGTTACATAATCAAATTGCCAGATAGTAGTAAATAACTTAATTGCTACTGCATGCCTATATAAAGTACACAATAAGAATATATATTCCGTATATATATTCTTATATAGCACAACAATAATACCGAAGTATGTACTCGTATATACCAAAATACAACACGAACCTAACCTTAACCTTTTATTCGTACATATACTCTATTATTTAAAGCAATTCCAGCATTTTTATTTTCTATTACAATTTAAAGCAATCCCAACTTATGGATAACATCTTAGAAATTGCGTAGATCTTTTACCCTTACTGATGTAGCATTCACAAGATGGTTTTAGTTACCAAAATTATTCCTTGTTTTTTCTTTTAATATTATCATTATCCTTGACGACAGGATACTGCGTAGGTTGTTTACTCGTATCGTAAGATCATTACCAGAAAGTCAGCATCCAACGTGACACGTGTACAGGTTAAAATATTATTTATATTTGGCCAACACTGTTCTATTTACATACCTAATACATAATTAAGTGGTAGAGTTTGCATCAAACTACTGAATGAAGCTTGTCAGACCGTGAAAGGACTGATGAATAATCAACTTCTACTAACTTTATAATGGACTTCGACCAACCAAATCTCACTCATTTTATTGTTAGAAATTTATACTTTGAACCAACTAACTATTTATAGATAAAAAAAACACATATAATTATGGTGCTCTAAGTAAATCAAAACAGGAAAATAGTTTTAAGAACTACATAAATAACATAAATATTTATTGAAAACAAAGTTAATTTACAATAATATTTGGGACACTTACAACATTTCAATTTACCACGAGAAAGTTTAATTAAAACGTGAATTAAGAGAACTAGCTAACATATAATTTAAAATATACATATGTACTTGTTATATATAAATTAATAATTATAATTAACGACTAAAAAGCATATGAATATTCATTATTCTTAACCCTGCCTCCACCTGGAATCAAAACCGGGACCTCACAATAAGCGTTCAAGGTGTAAACCGAATTAGATTACATTATGATTCATACTCTTATAATCATGGGCATCCAATGCATTGTACATGCATAATTAGAGGTACGCATTAACCTTATCATGTAATAACGAATTAAATTAGCAATAAGATTAGTCTCTCGAAAATCTCTGCGGGAGGGAGATTGATACACTGTTTCCTATTTGCAGGAAATCTGACAATACCACCCGTGTTCAAGCCGAGATTTTCGTAGAAATAGTCTCTAATTTTTTCGTATCTAGTTTCGATGAAACAATTACTAAACAGTGATTTATTTGATATCTTTATAGGTTCTTCATATTGTAATCAATTGATTTATAATAATAAACACATTTTAACAACATATACATGCATATGTATAAGTATTTGGTTTGAGGTTTTTCATTGTTACGACGCAAAGAAAATGCAACTTCCTGGCGTAAGGAACAGTGATATTTCTTTTCCTAATAGACCAATAATTTTCTATAATATTCTACTTATACCTCAATCTTCAGTGTCATCCTGCCATAAATGTAAGAAAAATTAATATGCTTAGAGCTATATACAATAAAAATAATCGTTACGGTGAAATATATTTAAATTATTGTATCTACCGCAAACCAGATACACAAAGAAATCTTAGTATTAAAATCTTAGTATAGTATTCTTACATCTGTGGCATTGTTAAGAATGCAGTGCAGCTTGACATTTGCAATAAAGTGTCCACTTGAACTTTAAAGTTATCATATGTTATTTCTGTATCAGCCAAATGCGCTGCCGCCGCCGTAAATATTTAAATAGTTTAGCAGGAACCAAAAGACAATAAAATTAACATACCTGACCGAGTTATTTTTATCATCAAGAAATGTGTCATTGAAATATTCACTAGTAGGCTGCATACTTCTTCTAATAAGGCTTATACGTGTATCTTTACTATTAGTTAGCGTGCTCATATCTATATTTAGAAGTTTAATACTACACTGTGTTCGAAATATTATTTCAAATAAACTATTTCTTAAGGGGAAACAGTTTTTTTAAAGTACCCTTAATACTTACTTACTATTTGATTAAATCTCGTTAAAAGAACTTGTCAGAATAATAATGATATAGTTAATACAAGTACAATTTTGAACTGAAAGTTTTAAGGTCAACAAGGTTGCACTCAACTGTGTTAATTCACAAAGAGGTCTTGCTAATTGACCACTAGGGTTTTAGAAACTTATTTAAACGCCCCTTAAGTTTCAAGCTTTTGTAAAGTTTAAAGTAAAGCTGTTGTTCGTTATACATAAGCATGAATATCTTCGACTTTGATAACTTATGCTAATAATTTGCCACAATCAACTGCTGATGCGTTTCCAAAATAGTAACAGTATTAAAATATTTTACGAATCGGATCTCCTTTTTATTGTTAAACACATACACACATATACGTACAAGTAGCGTTTAGTACTTATAAGCCTTCGACCGTGTTTTGGACCTTGGGAATTATGCAAAAAATATGTTTCTTACAATTATTTATTTCATTAGCATTAATTTATAAAACTAACTAAATATTGTGCCAGTAGAAATATAAAATAATCTGAAAAATACGTACACACTACTTTATGACAAATAAAACAATCATATATATCTATTAGTAAGTAAGGTTAGGACACAAATATTTATTATTTTTTTACAAACTACTACCCAATAAGTAGCCTGACCATTCTTTAAACTCATTGAAATCCTATAGTACAAGTTTATATGCATTTTGAATTAATTGTCTTCGATCTAAGGTTATGACGTACACCCAAGGAATTAATCAATTCTGTCTATGCATTCAATAGGAATGGTGCAGGGTAGTAAATCAACCAATTACACTGAACTGTTTGAGCGAGATCCGCTATGTATGTCCACAGCGGCATAGTATGAAATAATAGAAAAATGCAGTAAGTTCATGAAATGAAGAAATCATATTTTCGTGTTTACCTATAATTATATGGACTGACCCTTGTATAAAGATGTAGATATAATGTACATATGTGTTTAGTGTATTATCTAAGTATGAAATGATTTATATTCTGGCGTTTTTCAACACATTTCTTGTCCCGTCATGTTCTTCTAAAACGACCTTCTAACTAACATGTTATTCTCTAATTTAGTACAAGTTACGTCGTACGGAAAATTTATGTCACCCTATTACCATATTCATAACGGCCAAATTAACTTTCAACATATAGAACAGAGCTTATCTTTTAACGCGAGCTTGAATTTATTACAAGTTCTGTTCGCTGTAAACATTTAAGACGCCTTACGACATCATTAAGGTCTCGCTACACTGTGTCTGTTTTTGCGTGGGAAGACGCCCACGCGCGACGGGAATAGAACCTCACCCCCGTCCCGTGACGTCACGAGAAGCTGGTTCGTCTTACGAGGGACACTAATTCCTTTTCGATATAGCCTCAATGGTTCAATCAGTTCTGTACATACGTGTCACTTCCGTGATAGCTGAAGACTACGGATGTTCATGATAGGTTACTAGGACATCACCTTGAGAAAACAGAGCTGAATACATGTTGAAATATTTACAGACAACAAAAAATATAGTATTACTTGTTATTAACTAGTAGTGCTAAGAACAACTAGGGACAGGACTTAATACTGCACTAAGATAACGCGCGTACTACGAATAGGTGAGAAGAATGTTTGCTACGGATTTAAGTCGGTCCCAATAACTTTCCCACAATGTTTCCGGTGAAAATCATATTGTCTGTATTGTAAATATTATTAATAGTTTAAATCAGACTCAATATTTTATTGGTTTGATAGAGTAATAATATATTTAAAGGGACATTGATTGATTGTATTCAGTAAACCGTTACGACCTTTTATAAAAACACCCTTATTTAGAACGAACTGAGTTGACACTTTCTCAAGCTGACCTTTGAATATGCTAAAGCATTTTTTGTCACTACAAAAATAGATAAAAGTTCAGTCACGAAAGTAATTAACATATTTCTGTCCCTTTTGCTTTGACAAAAAAATAATAATAGATAAAGTACATATAATAAAATATAATTATTCTTATATTGTACTAGCTTCTTGCTCTAACAAACAAGTTTATGTACTCCATAAACTAAACGTCCCATAATCAAATTATTCCGAAAACTCTCCCCAACATAATGTTAGTTGTCTACTACGCAAATTGTTGGGCATTTTCGTCCATCCCTAACTACGCAGAATCCCCGTGACGTCAGAGGGCACGACTTGACGTCATTCAGCCAATGCTTAATAATTCTCTTCACAGAGTGTTTTGGGAAGGAGTACATGAAAGTGGGAGTTTGTTTAAGGCTTTCTCTTTACGGTTTTCTTAAACGAGATTCGATTAATGACGGCATTATTTTTTAGTCGCGTTCTATTTTTGATCTTTATGGCAGTATTAAGATATGGGAATTTATTGATAAATATTTTTAAGATCTTTATGTATTTATACGAATACTACGTATTTATCATACGATGTACCAACATAAATATACCCAAAAAGTATTACTCCAAACGTAATTATATTCCTTTTCAATACGCACAAAAATCCATAAAAATATTTCAATTACATAATTAAATAGACATGTAGACACGGTATAATTGTTATTAACCCTTCAAAACATTACACGATAACTTTCAATAGTAAATATACATACCACACTCTCCCCAATCCCAACTGCAAGCTCAGTCAGGCTTTGAATGAAAGAACGTACAAAGCAACGAGAAAGCTCTAAATAAGACTGAATATGCCTCGCCTAGCGTTCACCCGGCTCCATTCAAAGCGAGGAGGCGGCCCCCTTGGGCGGATGGGAGACATAGTGCGTAGTACAGGAACGAACTGCAAGTTTTAACGGCACACGTAGCTTGTTAAGAGTTTTTAAAGATTAAGACTAGACTATTGATAAGACTAGTCTATGGATCGTGTTTTATAAAGGATAATCGAAGCACTCGAATGTGTTATTCAATATAAGTATAATTATAGTACATTCCATTGAAAGTTGTAGCATTTGTCTGGCACTAGTTGTCTCTTAATATTACTTTTCTATATTTAAAGGTAAATTACTAAATTCACCTCAATTCTTGTCACTTACCAACGTCATATTACTAAATTCTTTATTAGTATCTGTATGAACGTTGTGACAGTGACATAAGTCCGTACTCTAATCTTGTTTAAATTAGAGAAAATTTTGGTAAAACCGTATTTAGCACCTATTATTATGTTATTGTAAACTACTTGATATTATCTTCAAAACACAAAGTTTTCCTAAAGCTGTAGGTTCTAGCTGGATATAACCGCAGTTGGCGAGAATGATGAACGACAAAGATAAAACTATTCAGGATTTATGATTGGAGTTGGCTTAGAAAACTTTATTGGGGACATGTGGCTAAAGGGAACATTTAGTACAAAATAATAGTGGAAGTTGTAGGAAAATGCCAGTTAAAAGACGTATGAAAACTAAAAACCTGCGCAGAGCTTATTTTACGATGTGTAATTTTTATCGTCTGTGTGCATGAATAAAACCTTTACTTTTTCATTCAAATATAGTAAACCAATATCGCAGCTCGACCATTTGAAGTATTTTTCATAAATACCAATTATAATTATATACTATTATCAGCAAAGTATTGAATTATTAACATGCCACTGCCGTTTTAAACACTGGTCTGAAATGTCAAACACAAACGCTTAAGTGTTAAATTATAATTTAACTAGTAGTAAACCAGTTGACCGTAAATAAAATTATCATTGACATTGCTGAATATATTTTATAATATAATTTAATGTATAGTTAAATTAATTTAATTAGTTTTAAGTATTTTGTTAATTTATTGTAAAGATTTTATTGTTAATATGTTCTATGATAAATTATTATATGTAAAATTTACCGATTATATTTTCGATAGATATGATAAAACATATTATTCATTCTTTAATAGTTCCTTATTCCGTAGTATCTACAATGAGAAGCGATATTAGATATAGCGAGTGTATATGGAGATGGAACATGATATTAGAATCGAATGCATGAAGAAATTTCGTAGTAAGTTAGCACACTTGAGCAGCCCACGCGCCCAGCCATTAGCCGCCTACGACTGACCCCTTTCTACGTTTTATGATATAGAACTTCCATTTAATGTTTTTCTCAATTTACCCCAATGTTCTTGCTATCTTTCTACACGTATCTCTCATATTTTGATACAACTATTACGACAGTTGTATAACGTGATATAAGAAGAGTTATTAAACTGAAATTATTAAATATTTTATTACAATAAATATGACTATTGCACAACTTAACGTAACCTATATTTATAACTGAAAAAAGGCGTGGTTATAAATTATGAATTATGTAATTTATAAATTCGACGAGTGTATATAGAGGCAGTTTATGGATATTAGTAAAGCGCAAGTAGTTTATTAGGATCAGTGATCTATACCTACCCCTTCAAAGGGGAGACAGGCGTAATGTGTACGTAATAATTATTGACTTTGACTTCGAATGACATTTAGTAAGGAGATGTTTACCAGTACGTTAGAGGAGTATGCAGATTAAATATTCAGAGTCATGGTATTGATTTCACGGTGAATTTAACGCTGTTGAAATATGTGAGTTCCGAGAATTTGAATTTTCCTGTTTTGTTGAGTGTGAGGTTTGTTCGTTTAATATTATGGTGTTTAATTTCCTCTGATAATTTTCACATTACAATTAATGTGCTTAATTAATGATATAAATTATATGTGCGATATCTTCTAATAGCGTTATATTTTCTTTTGCGTTGTCTTTTTGGAACCACTGATATTATTATATCAGTATATATTAATAAAATATTCAAAACGATCTCTTTCTACATAGTAGAATCGAAATGTAAAATAATATACTAAAATTAAAAAGAAACAATTCAGATTTCGCATTTAGCTCATTGTTGCTCTTATTCCTTAATTCATATAAATAAGTAATAAGTAAATAAACACATTTTACTTCAAACACATTAATTTTTATCCTTGCACCCTTTTCTGTATAAATTATCTTCCGCTTTTTAAGCTCATGTGACACCTGCCTGATTTCCAAATGCATTGTAACCGCCTGCCTTTGTAACTCGCCCAGCGTTGCACATTGGTTGCGCAATAGCCCGACCTTAATGACGACCTTCAACCCGCTTGAACTTTGAACTTACCAATGTGCTCTACGAGTAATGGAGTGATATTTTTGAATGTCAAGTCTACTGAAACAAGCCTTTCGTTGCTATATATTGTCTTTCTCAATCGATTTGATTGATTTAGGGAGATAATGAGGCATTGTTTAGAAATGAATGATGGATGACTGGGGTTTTCGATGTTTGATAGTAATTTTAATGTGGAGTTTTTTAGTTATAACACAGTTTAACAGGTCATTTTATATTGTTATTATCAAGTTATATATTTTATTATACCTAGTCAATAATCCTCAGTTAAATGCAGTTAAGTTTGTATCTTTAGGTCGTTAGGAATCTTAATACTTCACGAGTAATTACGCGTATGGAATAGTTCATTAGTTACGATCAAAATTGAAAATCTAACATTAGTAATTACATGGAACACATTTTTATCACAGATGAAGTTATATAAAGTGCTGTAGCCCAGTGGGTACAAACTTTTTATTATATTATGAGAAATGTCCTAGATTCGAATCCCGGCATGTACCAATGAATGAAATTTTAATATGAGTTTTTATTTACGTCCATAATTTACAATCG
The DNA here is from genome assembly GCA_030578115.1 of Leucoptera coffeella. Lineage (NCBI taxonomy): Eukaryota > Metazoa > Arthropoda > Insecta > Lepidoptera > Lyonetiidae > Leucoptera > Leucoptera coffeella. The sequence continues at coordinate 355,235 of JAMBLF010000194.1, forward strand.
TTAACGGTGAGGAATAACATCATGAGGGAATTTTGCCTCGGCTATCCCTCGTGATAGGTAAATAGCTAGTGCCAGTGGCTATCTTGTGAAACACGGGCTTCGAGTGACCCATACCTAACATGCCTTCAAAATTTCGGACACGGGCACTCAAGTCTCTGACAACTCCGCCACAATAAAAAAGGGATTGTGTATACACAAGTCGTAAAGCACAAGCACAAGCACAAGTCGTAAAGTCGTAAAGCGTATGTATGTACTCGTATGTATGAAGTGGGTTTTGTATATATTAATAACTATGATTATATACTTCTATCTTTAGGGAAGGGCGTTTGTATATACCTTTTCCTCAAGAGAGCTTACACTGAGGACATACGGTTCATTACGTTATGTCAACAGAGTTTATTAGTCGGCCACGAGCTAGTAATAAAATAATCCTCTGTGCCTTGTAACTCAGACGAATTAGTCTCATAATTAGAGAAAACATCTTCGAGGACATTTTCTTAATAGGCATCTGGGTAGTAAATGTTCACAAGTTTCGTTATAGAAGGGGAATATGTTTTGGGTTACAGTTACATGGCAAACCAAATTATTGATAGTAACGTAATTAATGCTTATGGATTGGTAATTAACGTAAGTTCTTGTAGCTTAGTTGATTCGCGTATAATAAAAAAATAATGTGTAAGCAGGGTTTTTAAAAAGGTATTTAAAAGTATTTATATGACTTCGGTTATAATATAATGATAGTATAAATATGTAATTCAAATGTCAGTGTATTAGAAGCAAATGACAATATACACATATATGACGCGTTTTATAAAAACTCCCAAAATTACTAATAAATCCTTTATAAGTAGGTTCCAATTTCACCTCAGGCATAATGCATATTGATTTGCTATGAAAAGTATCAACGGGGTCACAGTTATACCAAGTCTGTAGGCGACAGATTTCTACATAATTCCAAGCCAGAGACGCGGTTATTTGTCTGTCAAGACTAGCCTAGTTGGAATGTTTCCCATAAAGGTGTCGGTGGCCTGTACAATATCTTGGCTCGGTTCATGGCTTTCTACAAGGATTATCCTCGTCTTTTCTGGAAATGATTAACACTTATTTTTTTATGAGAAATAGCAGTGTACATAATTGGCGACTTTAATCTTTTTCAGCCACGACTGTAGGTTGGTTTTGAGTATTTCACAACACTTTTAAATTAGTTTATGTATAGAAAATGACACACTGATATTCTTTAATTAGTATCATAATACAATACAATCTACACTTATGGGTACCATCTATAATCTCACAGAGATGTTACACCACAGAACTAACTTTATACAAAAACTTCAGCAATTATTGACGACTTCGTGTGGTATAAAATTGTTTCAGCAATTGATTGCTATTGTACACAGTTATGACAGGTTTTGAGCGATATTCAGAGCACACACCTAAATTCTTTTGGCAAACCGTAAAAGCTTTCCCAACCATGCAACAACAAAAAGTTTGCAATATAACACGGAATGCGCGCCGAAAATAAAACTACTGGTGTGACACATACCTGTGGGTTTATTTTTAAACGTAGTACATGGATAAAAGCCAAATTTCTCATGTGATCTTTTGTCGTTGGTTTTCGAATGAAAAACATCCATTGAGATAGTTCGGGTTTCATTTATGCAATTCGTATAAATCGCTAGGGTATGCAATTTGGACATGATAGTTCATAATTTCGTACATCTAGCTTAATATATTAAATAAATAATAATATGAACGATCCAATACGAACAAACAACTTAATATGAATTTTAAATGATAGAGACCGATGATTGTTACAACCCTAATTTGATTATGAAGCTTTAATTAATATATTATTCTTTGTCATCGAGTATACATTAGTTTTATTAATTTAATTTGATTTATTTTAATAGTTAGTTTATATTAATGACATATTTATTTATAAAATAATTTTTACTTTCAATAAGTGATTCTATGATCCTTATATTGAATAAAAATATTTTCATTTCATTTCATACAAGAATAAGTAAAGATCACGTGTCAACAAAATAATGTTACACCATTTCTTGAAACACATAAACACAGGAAAAAAATGTTATATTTTTTCAGAGTATATATAAACGATTATATGGCATTATGAAATAGTTTGTGTCTTAAGAGACAGTTCTAAAATATCGTAGCCTTGAACGTTTGCTATTATGAAACATAAATAGAACGTAGCTACTATAGCGGCAATTAAATGCTTCATATGTTATGTGGGTTTCGGTTGGTAAATAACATCCATATGCCTATTTGCTTAAGGATAATACCTAGTTCTTAAAAGTGAGCTAATATACGAGTTTATGTCAATTTTTCATTTTCTTTAAACGGCCTAAAATCCTGAGGCAACAAGAATTATTCATTCATAAATTAAATCTGTGCCTAAAATGGGTTACAATAATGACATTTATATTGTTTTAGATTAAATTACTTACGTGTTTAATAAATTAATATTTATTTTTTTATTTTCAGGTAAATATTAATCACATGATCGCTGCCCACCATCACTCTTAAAATCGTCGCTTGGTAAAGTATCTATAGTAACATTGCATCTATTGTTTCGTATCACGTTCCTTAAAAAGATAAGTTAAATCAGTTGATAATAAATAATAATAGATGGCTCTTGCCCTAGTTTACAACACTCAGGACTTTTGTTAACAATTGGATAGTTCAAGTTCGCTTGTAAAGGGCGCAGGCGCGTAGCTACTAATAGAGACATCAGTAATCTTGTGGCGGATGAAATTGTTGTGAGGCAACCCACATAGCGTAAGGTTTGTGTCGACCGTATAATGCCGAGACTCAAATTGTATTCGCCAGCTCATTATAAGCTTTGGAAAATCATGTGCGGTTTTTAAGACGTTTAGTCTGTAGTGTACTAAGTTTAATTTCTTTGTCTTACACTAGTTATAAATGAAATGAAGAAGATCGATAATTGCCGTTTTCTTGAAATATTTGTCATAACACACAAGGATGTCACATAATATCTGATGGTGCCTTAGGGTGAGGACATAGAGACGCAGGTTTTCCGATACGGACTTATTGGTACTGAACTGCACTGTAATCATGGTAAAATATAATCGTAACATTTTTAAACAGATAACACCAGCGCGGCTATTCACGGGTCAGAAAATTTTATATCACTCTCAACGTTGGACAGATAGTGTAGTTTTCCAAATTGAACCATAGAGTCATCGCCGCCATGCTTACCAAAGATTAATTAGGACTAATGAGACCTATAAATAGCAATGCCTATTTCTAAGATGCACGTGTCACAGCAAGTTAGTGGTAAATGTCAAATGATAACACAGGTCATCGTTCGTTTATCGTAGAAGACGCGTGGAGGCAAATCCGAAGATCACCTCCGATTGCACTTTGCCACCGAAAACATGCGCACAGCTGATTAACTTCTGACAGAACTTGCCCGTGCAAGTCTGGGACGTAAAAAGGATGTTATCTAGCTGCTGTTCTTCCCACCATGTCGTAGGTGACTAAGGGTAGGTAGAAGCTATTGGCTGATGGGCTAGCATGCGACATCACAACTCCTAATATTCATACTGGAAAGTGACTTAGGAGATATTATCGTGTCTACGAGGTTCTGTCCACCCGAAAGGGATTAAAGGGCGTGGATGTACATGTAAGAAAAAAAAACCTTTCATAAACAACTACCATGCAATTAACATTTTCGGTTATCATCACATTATCATTATCGAGGTTCACGTGTCAATTTATGTAATTACAGAATCAGTGATTTTATGGCTACCTCTAACTCACGTGATTACTGAATAGCGTCGCTATTTATAAGCACTATTACCTGTTCCGAGTAACATTATTATCCCTTACCGTAGTCGGTGCAATCCAAAAATACACTTTTTATCGTGAAAATGTACATTGAAATCCCAATACTTCATTATCTTAGTACCTTATAAGCAAGCTGGAATGGAACCCTGTACCTACTAATTCAGAGCCAAGACTCTACGTACTTAACTACACCAAACCTTCTGACACTGCCAAAGAGCTGACCAAAGAAGCTAATTAAGTAATTAGGCTAATTTCCCCCTGTTAGCACTGAGGTGTAGAATTCGAGTGTTTGAATGCAAGGTGAGACCAAACTGGTCTGGTTACTACAGTCGAATGCATGTAGTACGAGAATCATTAAAACATAAGTCTGTTGTACCACAGATTTACAGTAAAACATTGTGTTCGTTAGATATAGAAAATAGCAATAATTATTATTGTTTATAATTATTGATATCTTTGTGCCATTGACGTTAAATCAATGGTTAATTCTAAAATGTCGGTATATTATTGATTTATTTACAAAGAAATAAGAGAAACAATAATTATAAAAACAGATAACATAAATTTGTTTAGCTAAATAGGCACATTATTGAAAATTAAACAAATCAAGACAAAGCTATAAACCAAAAAGTATTCAAATAAGATAGCCGAACTAACAATTTCAATGCACATAAGCCATCAATTGTTAGCAAAACATATCACGTTTTCAGTCCCGATATTATAAAAACAGCTAG